>SJXQ01004369.1:244822-365213 GCA_006408695.1 Aepyceros melampus | reverse complement strand
TATCATTTTGCCTTTTCATACTGTTCATGGGGTTCTCAAGGCAAGAATACTGAAGTGGCTTGCCATTCCCTTCTTCATACCTCAGTGAAAACAAAAAACAAAACCTGGGAAAAAACCTATGTGCTCTACTTTCAGGAATTTATTCAGGGAAAAATCAACTCTCTTTCTAGTCCTAGCCTTTCTTTTTGTTATCTGTGTTTATTAGGTTGGTGGATCATTTAACTCTTTTTACTGTGTTCTATATTTTCACAAGACTAATAAACACCTTTGGCAATCAGAAAGTAAAATACCAGCAGCAAACAATAAATATACATAAACACACCCTGTCTAAAACCACTTGCACTCAAAAGTGTTTAGTGTTAAATGTGGGGCCCACCTTCAGCAACCAGTTTCTTTTATTATTATTCTGAAAAATTCAGTATACATTAACAGTTTTTCCGAAGACTTAGGGTTTGATGATATAATGAACAAGCCTATGTCCACTTCTGTGGCTGTTGCTTTCACAAGATGACCTAAATAGAGCTTCAAACCACAACAATGATGTCCTCTCCCTGTGGACCCATAGGCTGTTTCCTCAGGCTTCCACAGACTTACTGGAAATGTGAATCAAGACTAACATGGTAGGTACAGTTCTCCCTTCCAGTGATATCTGGAATTCCATTATCTGATGAGATATTCTTTTCTTTCATTTTACAACAGGAGACATTGTCTAAACTCTCCTGGATCAAATAACAGTAGTCCTGAGAACAGAAAGCAAGTTTTAATAGCTCTTTCACCAAACCACACGACTTCTCTGATTCTGTTTACCATACTGTTTGAAGATGTTTTCTGAAGGGTCCACAGAGGCTACATTCAAAACCTTCTGGTCATTGTTTGCTAACTTCTGGGATTGGTCTTAATCAGAGAAGAAACCAAATTTTCTGCTTCGGTTTTGGAAAAGCTCCTAAAATGTCTTTAAATTGATTTAGGAGAAAATGCTTAACAGAAGAATAATTATTACTGACCTGGAATAAATTCATTAGACTGACATATATTGTAACCACAGACCAAGAATACTACATTTTGGAGACACATTACATCCCAAAGACAACTGAAGTTTCTGAATGCTATCATTATCAGACGATAAAAGCTGTTCAACAAGGACCACAGCCTCAGTGTTCTGGTTAACAATATATCCTCTTAGAATGTTCTTGGTGATTTGGCATAACCTAACAGGACCTAGTTTTCTCAAAGAAATTTTCTTCAAGAGGTTTTACATGATAACTCAAAATTTCTAAGGTAAAAGACCTCCCATCACTCCAGTAGACATTTTCCCTTCCCACAATCCTGACTTGAACTAAGTGAAGTGAAGGGAGTCCCTGAATGATGAGGCAATTTAGTTCTAGGTTCCAGAAAAGTCCAAGTTTCCCAGTAGCTCAGATCAAACCAGACCACCTCCCCCAACCCCCGCCCTTAGATTTAGGCAGAACTAATACAAATGCCTGAATCACTTCCAGAAGTATCTCATGTCTTACTAAGGTCAGTAAACCTCTTCTAGGGAAGGCAGGCTCCTCAGGCCTCAGTTCAGGCCACATTTGGTCAGCCTGTATTTGCATAAGTAAAATGTTTTCTCCCTTTTAAAAAATTCTTACATGATTGATCATGTATAAATTCCTATAATCCTACCCAGGAATAACTCACCATAGCAAAGGTTTCTAAAGTTGATCCCACCCTAGTCTGAGGGGGGATTCAAGTCTCTGAGGATAGGGTCCTTAAGTCCTTTTTAAAAAATGCTCTTATGAGTGCTTCTGTGTGTGAAAGATAAGGACTTCTGCAGGAGATCAACTGTAAGAGTAACTGAAAGGGAGACAGAGAAGTCACAGAAAGGAGAGGCAGACAAGATTTGAACTTGAGGATTTAATACTATTGGGGGGATACGATTTTTCTTTTTTTAAAAAAGCAGGCCTCTGGGGAGGGATCACGAACATCTCTGCTTCAACATCTCCATCTTCAGCTAGGCTGGTTGCATCATTGTGCTGATACTTTCTTCTACCTCTGAGAGCTTTTCAGGACTTGATTGACCTGGACCTCATCAAATTCCAAACACAGAAATTCAGATTCCTGGAAAACAAAAAAGGATATTTTAGACAAGATCCCCAAAACTATCCAAAGCTCTGCTTCTGGTATGACCTAGCTCCAAAGGCCAGGGCCTCTACCCAGCAAGCCTGACTTAGGTCTCAAAACCTAAATGATATTTTACCCACACAATCCCCTAAATGAAACTACCCCTATGAGATACTTCATAAATGCTAAAGAGAGATATAAAATAAAATTTTAAAGTAAGTACTTAAGTATTGGGTTTCCCTGGTGGCTCAGTAGTAGAACCTGCCTGTCAATGCAGGATATGTGGGTTCGATCCCTGGGTCGGGAAGATCCCCTGAAGTAGGAAATAGCAACTGACTCCATTTTTGCCCAGGAAATTCCATGGACAGAGGAGCCTGGTGAGCTATAGTCCATGGTGTTGCAGAGTTGGACATGACTGAGCAACCAAACAACTTAAGTATTGTTGTTTTATAGATGAAGACTCTGGGACACAGGAAGGTTAACATGTACCACAAAATCAGAAAAAGACAGAGTCAGATTGTGAACTCCCTGCTCTGGCTGACTCCAAAGTCCATGCGGTCTCCATAGCACCCTGTTATAAAAACAATGGAAAGAGGATTTGGCTTGACTCTCTGTTTGCCTGGGAATTACATTCTTCGATTTAGTGGTTATATTAGAAATTATGACAAGCTGTGAACAAGTTGCTTCGGAAACATCAACCAGATAACTGAAAGATAACCAGATCTTGAAAACAGCCTTAAACAATTCTGAGGCCTTTCCACTTGCTGCAAGCCAATTCTCCTAAGATTCCCTCAAACACATTCCTTTTAATCACTGTTAGGATCAATCTACCCTGAATTAGGTAGATATTAAAGAAAAGTGTGGTGAACTTTGAAGTGTGTGACAGAAGTTTCATGTACACTGGACAAATTCTAGGTCCACTCTGACTTCAGAGACAAGGGAAAAGTATGATTCTGAGTGACCTATTCAAGGTCCTCAAGATCAATAACCATGTAATTTTACGGCAGTATGAATTTTTAGAGACCAGCTACCTTGTTTTTTAGGTAAACAATTGAGGCTTCAGGCACGCTAAATGACATGCCTATTATCCTTCTGTTTGTTGATGGCATAGCCACTGGGTCAATGTTCTTTTCTTTATATTTTCCTTTCTCAATAAATGGCATTTTCCAACCCTGTCCAAAGTGGCAGGGATCCTTCCCTTCAAAGAGAGGTATTCATTCTGTCATCAGCTAGAAGAATCCTCAGGATTTGATTTTGTAAAAGTGCCTTTGCTGTTGGTGAGCAGCTGTGCTGTGTCCATATTAATAGCACTGAACATCCCCCAGGAGAAACAAGTACAGAGGGAAGGAAGGAGAGTTTTTCAAAGGGAGGAAAGGCAGCTTTCCTTGACCACAAGGAACTTTTCCTCAAACATGTATTTAAATAGGAAAGGGGTATAGTCTCATATGTGAGCTTAGAAACTGCCAGGTTTTCATTTGAATTTAAAGAACAAGAAAGATGCTCCTTGTGTTTGAGCTACAGGCAGGGTTATCTCCTTTTGGAAATAAAAGCAGATGTATGGCAAATTAGGTAATTCACTTGGCTAAATTAAGGACAGGTCTCAGATTTGAAAGTGTCTTATTCTTCATTCACTTTTATGAGAACTTTATTGTTTTTGTTCAGCCGCTAAGTCATGTCTGACTCTTTGTAACCCCAAGGATTGCAGGACGCCAGCTCCTCTGTCCTCCACTGTCTCCCAGAATTTGCTCAAACTCATGTCCATTGAGTCAGTGATGCTATCTAACCATCTCATCCTTTGCTGCTCCCTTCTCTTCCTGCCTTCAATTTTTCCCAGCATCAAGGTCTTTTCCAATGAGTTGCTCTATGCATCAGATGGCCAAAGTACTGGAGCTTCAGCTACACAATCAGTCCTTCCAATGGATGTTCAAGGTTGATTTCCTTTAGGATTGACTGGTTTGATCTTGTTACTGTCCAAAGGACTCTCAGAGTCTTCTCCAAAACCACAATTCTAGAGCATCAGTTTTTGGGTGCTCAGTTTTATGGTTCAACTTTTACATCTGAACATGACTAATGGTTATAGCTTTGACTATATAGACTTTTGTCAGCAAAGAGATGCCTCTGCTTTTTAATATGCTGTCTAGGTTTTGCCATAGCTTTCCTTCCAAGGAGCAAGTGTCTTTTAATTTCATGGCCATAGTCACCGTCCACAGTGATTTTAGAGCCCAAGAAAAGAAAAACTGTCACTGTTTCCACTTTTTCCTTTTCTATTTGCCATGAAGTGATGAGACCAGATGCCATGATCTTAGTTTTTTGAATGTTGAGTTTCAAGCCAGCCTTTTCACTTTCCTTTTTCACTCTCATCAAGAAGCTCTTTAGTTCCTCTTCACTTTCTGCCATTAGAGGGGTATCATCTGCATATCTGAGGTTGTTGATATTTCTCCTGGCAATCTTGATTTCAGCTTGTCATTCATCCAGCCCAGCATTTCCCATGATGTATTCTGCATAGAAGTTAAATAAGCAGGGTGACAATATACAGCCTTGACATACTCCTTTTCCTATTTGGAGCCAATCCATTGTCCATGTCAGATCTTTAGCCTGACTTTAAAACATTTAAAAATATTTGGTCTTTGAAACAATTGTCTAGGAACTAATAATTACCAGAGTCCAACATATATATGGAAACATGGGTTACATTATCTGTAACCCATGTTTCACCTCAGTGAGATAAAGCCTGCTACAATAATAAATCACCTGATTTTCCATTTATATGGGAAGAGCTTATCAAGGGCAATGTTCCTAGAGATAGGAAAACCTGAACAAAGTTTAATAGCCAGGATGTTTTCTGACTAAAGATCATTTATTTGTTGTAATTTTCAGTATTCAAATGATCTTTGATTGGACCTCTAAGTATTCATGAAGCTCAGTTCACTTCTACTGCTACTGCTGCTAAGTCGCTTCAGTCGTGTCCAACTCTGTGTGACCCCATAGACAGAAGCCCACTAGGCTCCCCATCCCTGGGATTCTCCAGGCAAGAACACTGGGGAAATCAAATACCAGAGAGAAGAAGCAGGTTAAACAGAGTCCAAAGTTAAACAAATATTTCCCATGCACTCTCAAACTTCACCTCTCTCCCCTGGAAACAACACAGACTAACAGTCTTAAAAAGACACCTATAACCATACATGACTCTTGAAGAAACAGCTTACTTGAAACTGCATTATCAAGGCCTGGCTTCATCTAGTTATGCTACCAAAATATTTTATCAGGAAATCAGGACCCTTTAAACTGGGGCTTACCAAATGGAGCTTTGTCCAAATTTTGCATTTGGCTGGGGTGCCTTGCAGAAAATACATCTAAAGCACTTGAAAATTTTCTTTAGAAATGCAAATGATGTTTTTCACCAGATGCAAGAAGTAAAACAGCAATTGGAAACACCTGATTTTTCCTCAAAGTCATCCATCTTGATCTGGGCCTAAATAGTCATAATAATGAAAGACGATAAGACTAAATTCCTATATTTAAGGATCTGAATCAAATGTAGAACCTGCTTCTTAGTAGAGTGTAGATACATCATCAGATAGAGTCAGAAAATGGTTCAGTTCAGTTCAGTCACTTAGTTGTGTCCGCCTCTTTATGACCCCACAGACTGCAGCACGCCAAGCTTCCCTGTCCATCACCAACTCCCAGAGTTTACTCAAACTCATGTCCATCGAGTCAGTGATGCCATCCAACCATCTCATCCTCTGTCATCCCCTTCTCCTCCCACCTTCCATCTTTCCCATCATCAGGGTCTTTTCCAATGAGTTAGTTCTTTACAATAGGTGGCCAAAGTATTGGAGTTTCAGCTTCAGCATCAGTCCTTCCAATGAATATTCAGGACTGATTTCTAGGATTGACTGGTTTGATCTCCTTGCAGTCCAAGGGTAATGGTTAGCAGGTAAATAAGCAGATGCATCATTAAGAATATGTACTTTGATCACGAGTATAGCAATGTATTAAACACAAGGGTTCTATTACAAATTAGAAAAGAAGCAAAGGTAATCTATTCAAATATTCTTTCCAAGTACAAAAGCTAAAAAGTCATAAAATCCTAACAAGAGATCTTTGAGTGGCTATTCTCTCCAAACTAACAACAACAACAAAAAACCAAGCTAGCTTTTAATGACATCTAGAAAAGGACATCTTACATGTTCCTAAGGAACTTCTTTCCCAGATAATTATTCTTTTTTCAGGAAACTCTTATGTATCAAGCCTAAATCTTTACTTTTTAGCTTAAACTCATTTCCCAGCAAGGTCAGAGAATATAACTGATTATTTGTTTATATAATAATTAAAGGCTGTTATTAAGCAAGTGTTTGGTTTCTCAATCTACATACTAAATAACCTTTTTGTTTGTACTATCATTTAAAAAACCTTTTAATCTATGTCCAGCAGCATACCCTGATGAATTCTTTGGCAAAACAATACTATAGTGACAAAAAGTGACTTATTAAAAACCTGTGTGCTCATTTGCTTCAGCCATGTCTGACTTCTTGTGACCCCTATGGACTGTAGCCCACCAGGCTCCTCTGTCCATGGGATTCTCCAGGCAAGAATACTGGATTGGACTGCCATGCCCTATTAAAAATCTAAGTGGAACCATTTAGAATAAATTCAACATAAGACAAAATAGAAATCTTATAGCCTATATCTTCTATATTATTTCCTGTGCAAAGTTTCCACAAAGATCTATTCCCCCCCCCCCCAAAAAGATCTATCCCAATTTACTGGTCATATTTAACATTATAATACAACTTTGGCAAATTCTAACATGTTCCAAATTTGGACAATGGAGGATGAAAGTGGGAACAGGTGCCTTAAGATCCCGTTAACCAATACTAATTCAGAAGGCCACATTTGGTGACCAGTTTTCATACGGCTATTCCCCAATTTTTCTTTTGGCTGCATTTACTGACACAAAGAGACTCTTAACTGAGCACAAAGTTTTAGCCATGAAACCTATCCCTCTGCTTAGGCTGTCCTTTCCTAAACTGAAATTAATCCTCTGAGCTCAGCTCTGCCACTCTGAGTCTTCTGGAAAGAAAAAGAACATTGGGCAAAGGTCAAAATTGGCAATGGTGTCTTGAAGAGGAATTAAATAATAAATAGGCTTTGAATACTGCCCACCAGAGAAGTTTAAAACAGCTTCATAGGTAAATCTGTGTTCACCACTCATTCTCATACTTTCTGCGGCTTTCTCAGAATTATACCAATACTGCTCCCAACTCCTTCAGGAGACCTGGAAATAGCTTCTCTGTAGCAAAGAATCCTCCAAGTTACTTCATAAGGAACCACTTATCCAAAATTAAATTTTATAGTTCTCTGAAAACTGTGCTGATTATTCTCCACTTGTCCTTTTGATGTAGGAGATAGATGGGCTCCAGGTTAGACATTTACAACTGGCCTCCTGTTTATATTTCACTGGACACAAAGAAGTGGGCTTCTGGCTGGATCCTTAACAACTGTTACCATTTCTTGAGACAAGAAATAGGTGGGCTCCAGTTAAGTAAGTCATTTACAATCAGCCTTCTGTTTGCTCTTCGAAATGTAAACAGCCAGGTAAATAGCCAGGGTTTGTTTCTTGTAAACATCTTAAGGTCATAGTCATGGCAAGGACAAAGAGGGGCAAAACCCTGTTTGAGTAAAGGATTAAGGGATCTCTACTTCCCCCTCTTTTGGGATAAGGGAGACACTACACATGAACAGAAAGGCTCCTTGTGAGTCAAAAGTCAAGAGATAAAGCCAGGCCATAACTAGTCTTGCTCCTTCCAGAAGCCTTCACTTTGAGATCCATCTTGGCTGAGAGGTGCATACACAACCCAAGGAAGGATCCCAGGGTAGATCAGGTGTGGAAAAAGAAACCAGATAATAGGCCTGAAGGAAGACAAAGAACGGAAGAACTGACTTATATAAGTAGCTTAATCGCCTCTTTACTGAGCTCCTCCTCATTAAGGGGAATGCCCACACCCTTTCTCTCTGGGTGTGCATCTCTGCCTTGTTTCTGTCTTAACTAAAAAAAACTATTTCTCTATACCTCTCCCACTCGTGCTGTCTCTAATAATCAACTTTTTTTTTAATTTTAACTTTATTTTGCTTTACAATACTGTATTGGTTTTGGCATACATTGACACGAATCAGCCACGGGTGTACATGAGTTCCCAATCCTGAACCCCCCTCCCACCTCCCACCCCATATCATCTCTCTGGATCATCCCCATGCACCAGCCCCAAGCATCCTGTATCCTGTATTGAACATAGACTGGCGATTCGTTTCTTACCAGATAGTATACATGTTTCAATGCCATTCTCCCAAATCATCCCACCCTCTCCCTTTCCCACAGAGTCGAAAAGTCTGTTCTGTACATCTGTGTCTCTTTTGCTGTCTCGCATACAGGGTTATCATTACCATCTTTCTAAATTCCATATATTTGTGTTAGTATACTGTATTGGTGTTTTTCTTTCTGGCTTACTTCACTCTGTATAATAGGCTCCAGTTTCATCCACCTCATTAGAACTGATTCAAATGTATTCTTTTTAATGGCTGAGTAATATTCCATTGTATATATGTACCACAGCTTTCTTATCCATTCATCTGCTGATGGATATCTAGGTTGTTTCCATGTCCTGGCTATTATAAACAGTGCTGCAATGAACACTGGGGTACACGTGTCTCTTTCAATTCTGGTTTCCTTGGTGTGTATGCCCAGCAGTGGGATTGCTGGGTCATAAGGCAGTTCTATTTGCAATTTTTTTGAGGAATCTCCACACTGTTCTCCATAGTGGCTGTACTAGTTTGCATTCCCACCAACAGTGTAAGAGGGTTCCCTTTTCTCCACACCCTCTCCAGCATTTATTGCTTGTAGACTTTTGGATCGCTGTCATTCTGAGTGGTGTGAAATGGTACCTCATTGTGGTTTTGATTTGCATTTCTCTGATAATGAGTGATGTTGAGCATCTTTTCATGTGTTTGTTAGTCATCCATATGTCTTCTTTGGAGAAATGTCTATTTAGTTCTTTGGCCCATTTATTGATTGGGTTGTTTATTTTTCTGGAATTGAGCTGCATAAGTTGCTTGTATATTTTTGAGATTAGTTGTTTGTCAGTTGCTTTGTTTGCTATTATTTTCTCCCATTCAGAAGGCTGTCTTTTCACCTTGCTTATAGTTTCCTTTGTTGTGCAGAAGCTTTTAATTTTAATTAGATCCCATTTGTTTATTTTTGCTTTTATTTCCAGTATTCTGGGAGGTGGATCATAGAGGATCCTGCTGTGATTTATGTCAGAGAGTGTTTTGCCTATGTTCTCCTCTAGGAGTTTTATAGATTCTGGTCTTACATTTAGATCTTTAATCCATTTTGAGTTTATTTTTGTGTATGGTGTTAGAAAGTGAGCTAGTTTCATTCTTTTACAAGTGGTTGACCAGTTTTCCCAGCACCACTTGTTAAAGAGATTGTCTTTAATCCACTGTATATTCTTGCCTCCTTTGTCAAAGATAAGGTGTCCATAGGTGTGTGGATTTATCTCTGGGCTTTCTGTTTTGTTCAATTGATCTATATTTCTGTCTTTGTGCCAGTACCATACTGTCTTGATGACTGTGGCTTTGTAGTAGAGCCTGAAGTCAGGCAGGTTGATTCCTCCAGTTCCATTCTTCTTTCTCAAGATTGCTTTGGCTATTTGAGGTTTTTTGTATTTCCATACAAATTGTGTAATTATTTGTTCTAGCTCTGTGAAAAATATCGCTGGTAGCTTGATAGGGATTGCATTGAATCTGTAGATTGCTTTGGGTAGTATACTCATTTTCACTATATTGATTCTTCTAATCCATGAATATGGTATATTTCTCCATCTATTAGTGTCCTCTTTGATTTCTTTCATCAGTGTTTTATAATTTTCTATATATAGGTCTTTAGTTTCTCTAATAATCAACTTTGTACCTACACTCACAGTTTCTGGTTCCATGATAAATGCATTCTTCACTGGGGGCAAAGATCCAGGGGAAAATAACTCCTAGCCTCTAGCCCTTGCTGGTCTGGTGGCTAGGATTCCTGGTTCTCATCCAGGCTACCCAGGTTCAATTCCCAGGAAGAGAATTAAGATGTGTCACTACACATCTTGCTACTGCCTTGCTGAGATCACTTTCATACCATTCCCCACCTTTCTCTGCCTTGTTCCAAGTTCTCTAAGATTGTGTCACTCTCTTGTTCTCTAGTTTACAGTTGGGTTTTGACAAGAGAAGACAGAGGTCAGGATATTTATTCCCCTACTCCCAACTCCTTCTCCTCTGCTATTTCCAGTATTTTCTATGTGTGGGTATCATTTCTTTATCCCCACTTTACTTTCTGGCCTTAATCACTACTTCAGTATAGACATTAAGATGATTTTCTTCAGACTGTGAAAGTACATAACCACCAAATACAAATTCCAAAGACGAGCAGGGCAAGAATTTTTATCATGCCTAAGTTGGTAGAAAGGCTGCCCTCCAAGTGATAAATGACAGTATGAACCAGCATCAGTATTTAATTTTTTTCTATTGTAATTTGATCTTAAATTTTATATAATAGCACTTTGATATTAAAAAAGAAGAAAAACAACAATAGTAGTAACAACTGTGCAAGGTGACATTTCATTAAAAATCTGCATCAAAGGTTTTGATACCAGACTAATGCCCTCATCTTTACAACCTGTCCATATACCCTAAATCTAAAGTAATGGATAGCTTAGGCAGTAGCTTAAAATAATACTTTCCAAAAGAACATCTGTGATTTATAATGTTTTTGAATCTTTCAACACAGATTTTTAGCAATACATCTTATTAATATAACCAATGGTCCTTACTCAGGCCATTTTTAATTCTGAGGAAATCCTAATTTCAAATATAATAGCAGACAAGTCCTACATTTACTGTGTAAAAAGCAAGCTTTAGCAATTTTCCAAAAGGGAAAAACATTATACTATAAAGTACCAAGCAAATTATTCTACTGAAGATCAGAAAAGACTAAAATCAGACTCTTTTGGAAGCTAAGACTGAAACTTAATGACAGAGCAACTAAATTAAAATGATTTACCCCAAAACTCAATAGATGTCCCCATGTGCCAAGATCAAATATGGGACTAAGATAATGGTAGTTTCAGAACCAGAGCAGCTCCTACAGGAAGTATTTATCTACACGCCCTCGGTCTCCTAGAAGAGGAGAGAGTATTCTTGGTGTAGTATAAAAGCATTAACCATCACTGGATAACAATTACTGAGTTTTCTGATGATATTATTCAGGCATTTCAAACGACTTCTGTGAGGACGACTTGACAACAGGAGTTTAAAGTGTTTAAAAATTTAAAAGTCTGCACTCCACAAATTCTTACTACATTAAAAGATAAATTTTATGAGAAAACATGAATTTTTAATCAGTTAAGTAGAAACTCAAGAGAGAAGAGAGACATCGGGTATCCAGGGAATTTCAGATCTACCACCGATGTAAGCTGCTAAACAAATCTAAGGCACCTAATTTCAGCTTTTCAAGTGGTGCACATGGGTTTTACATAAAGTGGCACAATTTTTAAATAAAATAACATCAGATCTTCATTATTCAGAAACTGATTATCTGGGTCTCTGCTGCTTGACTTCCTCTTCCTTTTGGGGGCCATCTTTTAAGTATTTCTACAAAATGGGAAAAAGAAGTGAAACTTAAACTGGTTAATATGACCAAACCATAGCAGCTCTGCAGAAGGATTTTTAGAAATGGATATTAGAGCTATTAGGAGGAACTCTGTGACTTCACATAACTACTTTGGAAAATTATACTTTTAAGGTTGTAATTTAAGCCAGAAAGATCTTCTTATGCCAAATATTTCCCTTCCTTTAGTAACCAGGACTACTGTTCTCAGCTTAATGTCTTTAATACAGAAATACTCCCAGGAGACATAATACAAAAAAGCCACTTACACCTTCCTATCACTTAAATTGGGAGATTTATTTTCCTCCAGGAAGAATGAACCCAAGTAGCTTGCCTTAAAACACATGGTACCTACCATTAAGAGGAACTGGGGAAAGTGGGACAAATAGGTAGGGCATGAAACATAAAAGCAGGAAAATACCAGAAGCAAATCCTTCTCATATCAGATGCACAGATCAACAGAAGAAGGATCTTAAGCTAGTCTTACCCTAGATACATCCTCTCCATGCCTTTCTAATCACCTGATCACCAGGAAAACCTAGTGAATTTTTATAGGGGGTAGTGTTCTTGCCTGGAGAATCCCAGGGACAGAGGAGCCTGGTAGGAGCCTGGGGTCGCACAGAGTTGGACACGACTGAAGTGACTTAGCAGCAGCAGCAGCAGCAGCAAGATAATCACAATGAAAACCAAAGGCTGAATTATACACACACACACACACACACACACACACACACACACGTGGGGTGCTTTCATTTTCATCTGCAAGCTCAGGGCCTGTGACCCAAGGCAATGAGATTCCAAGAACACTGTCCACTCAAAGCTGTTTGAATTTTTAAGAGGGGAGAAAGGAGGAGTATACCAAGAATAGCACCCTAAAATTCTTTTGGTTATAGATTTCTTAGCTAGAAAAAAATCCAGAGTTATGACCTAGAAGAAAACTGGACTGTCCTGCCAATGTGTGGTCAAATGGAGCATGTATTTTGACCCAGGCAACCTGACTTGTTTCTGAAAGGGAGAATATAGTTTTGACCTTACAAGAAAGAGAGGTTCTTTCATTGGCCAAATTCTGTACTGTACTGCTAAACCAAGACTATCATTATTCATCTTCCCCCAAGATTCTGAGCAATCTGACACTTATCTGCTCACCACCAGTGTATGTGCTTGTGCTCAGCCACATCCAACTCCTTTATGACTCTAAGGACCACAGCCTGCCAGGCTCCTCTGTCCATGGGATTCTTCCAGGCTAGAATACTAGAGTGGGTTTCCATTTCCTCCTCCAAGGGATCTTCCCGACCCAGGGATCAAGCCTGCATCTCCTGCATTGGCAGGAGGATTCTTTACCACTGAGCCACCTTGGGACGCATCCATCAGTGTACAGTGAAAGGTAAAGGTACATCAATCTTCATTTTACCACTAAAAACAAAAGAAATCCAAAGACTAGCCTCACTAACATGAAGCCTGAAATTCCCAGCTCTTTGATTCAACCCACTGCCAACTGACACCTACATTTGACCCTCAATTTGGACTCTTTCAAACCTGATTAGTGTACACTTACAGATTAGACCGGGAACTAACTAGGCAGACCCAATTTTGTACTCATCTACATAAATACTAAACAACACTTAGTATTTTAGAAACACCCAACAAAAGAAAATCAATTTGCTGTATGACTCAGGGAACTCAAAAGAGGGCTCTGTAATAACCTAGAGGGGTGGGGATGGTGGGAGGTGGGAGGGAAATTCAAGAGGGAAGGGACATATGTCCACCTATGGTTGATTCAGGCTGATGTATGACAGAAATCAAATTAATATTGTAAACCAATCATAAATAAATATTAAAAAATCAATGGAACCAAGTTATATAAACAATAAAAGCTCAACACAATGAGATTATTGGCTGATTTCTACAAAGCACTGTGCTCCACTTCATTTTATAACTTCATTTTCAGCAGGATTTAATACTTAGCTGTTAAGATTTTCTGTATTTTGAAATACTGTGGCTGAAATATATTTTGGTAAAAACTATTACAAGGTGCTCTTGTTTGATCTTCAGGAAATAATACAGCATTTTGGCTAAGCAGAACTAGTTCTCATGTGACAATGGACAAAAGACCAGAGGATCAACTGTGAAACAGCTGA
This sequence comes from Aepyceros melampus, assembly GCA_006408695.1. Classification (NCBI taxonomy): domain Eukaryota; kingdom Metazoa; phylum Chordata; class Mammalia; order Artiodactyla; family Bovidae; genus Aepyceros; species Aepyceros melampus. Next base: position 351,266 of record SJXQ01004369.1, on the reverse strand, counting down.
AAAGGCAAATCACACTGAGGGAAGGAGAAATTTCACTTAAATCTTAGAGAAACCAAATGACAAAACTCTTTAGCACATGAGAAACAGAGTGTTGTTAATTTTACTTTGAAGTTCAACTTGGGGTGTCTCATCATTCCTGATGAGGTACCTTCCAGAGCAAACTCATTTGCAAACAGCTTTGACAAACAAACTAAAATGTATTTACATGAAAGGAATAGAAAAGATTTTAAAAAACACCTCATCAAGAGTAGTTTATTTAGGCGATACCATTACTTAGGCAGGAACAAAGTATGCAATGGCACTTGCTTTCTAAGGGGCTCTTGATAACAAGAGATTATGATGGGAGAAACACCTTAATACAGCCAATAAAAAGACAAGAGTGAAGCAATGAATGACAAACTCCTTGGCAGGAGGAAGACAACTAGAGGATGTCCAATTAGAGCCCAGTTCCATTGCTCTGCCAACAGCACCACCTATCTATTCCCAGCTTCCTCAATGTGGTTTCTTTTAAGTCATTCATGACAGCATGATTAAGCAGAAATAGGCATAGTTAGAAAGCAGCATTTCCCTTCCATTTAGAGGAAGCAAGTGAAGCTATGCAAGGAAGCAAAGGATGAAATGATGAAGAATGAGGGGACTTTTGAATTCAGAAAACACTGACTGGGGGAGAAAGAGTTTGGGATGCAGGTTTTTTTTTTTTTTCCTGGCAAGGCTGTGGAGAGTGGGGACTAACTTTGTTGGGCTTCCAACCAACTCCAAATACAGTAACATTCTGAGGCACTGTAGGCTGGAACTGTCATTCTAACATTTGAATTTGTGGGGGACACAATTCACTCCATAATAATCCCCAATGCTTGGAGTACACTGTGTTATCAGGCATCACCTAAGTGTTTGCAGTTATGATGATGATGATACGGTCATATGAGTCTAGGCTTGCTATTCACACTTTACAGAAAAGAATTTCTAGTAGTCTAGAAACAGGAAAGACACACGCAAACACATAAAAGCTATCTTCTGATTGTTCAGGTCTGCCAGCCCAGTGTGGCAGAAGCCATATTTGGCCTCATCCTTACTGAACTTGAATTTGAAATGTCATTTAATCAATAAGGGCTGTCAGGATAAGGGCTGGAAAATGGCACCAAAGAAATCTTTCCTAATCCTCACTCCCAGTCCCTATTTAGTACTTCACTGCCATTCTGTGTCCCAAAGTCCAGCCCTGAAGACTGACTTGGAATCTCACACAACATTCTGTCAGAGAATATGAGGATGAGGGAAGAAGACAGGCCTTGCAGTCACTGAATGAAGTTAGTCACTATTCTCTAGCTCAAAGAGTTTATTGTGAACTTCTGGAGCTAGCAGAAAGACAGGAGATTGCATCTTTATTGTTGAGGTTGAATCCTGGCATCATTTAGGTTGCTGGGGCCTTTATCCGTACGTAATAATCACCCCTCCCATCACCATTGTGTTTATAGTTTAGAAAGCCGTTTCCCACGCACGACCTACCTCATTTGACCCTTAGAAATGCCCTGTTACTAGGAAGAAGCCAAGCCAGAGGAAAGGTACTTTGAACTAGAAGGGATAGATCTTGTCCATCTAATCCCAAATCAGATCTTTTCAGCTATATTTGAAGATTTCATCAGATAATGCAATGGATTTTATGGGTTTTGATATACTTCTGATACAATTTATGGAGGAAAAGAAAGTAAGGCCTCGTTTACTTATTAGTGCCCACAGTTTTAAAAACTAGGATTATAAATTCAGTCCTTTGTGAAAGACAGAACAGGCAGTCAGGTCCTAACTGGTGAAAAAAAAGAATTTCTTTCTTTGTCACCATTCATTCAGCAGGTTTTGGAAGTAATGGAAGGAATAGAAAAGCTTGAGGGAGGTTCAAGGATGATATCTGAACCCTGGAGAAAAATGGAATGCCTAAAGAAATGAAATGTCTCAATTAAAAAGAAGTCAGCCTGGAAGGCAGAAGTAGGAGAGACTGTGGGGAAAGTATGACAAATCTGAAGACATATGCAAATGCAAGAAATGATATTAATAGCAGTGATAACTAACAATAGCTAACATCTGTCGAAGACATGAAAAATGCCAGGTATGACACTAAGTGCTTTACATGTATTATTTCACATTGGTGAAAATTTTACCCCATTTTACAGATAAGGAAAGATGAACAATTTGTTTAAGACCATAAAGATAATAAGTGGTTCAGTTCAGTTCAGACGCTCAGTCGTGTCCGACTCTTTGTGACCCCATGAATCGCAGCACGCCAGGCCTCCGTGTCCCTCACCAACTCCCGGAGTTCACTCAGATTCACACCCATCGAGTCCGTGGTGCCATCCAGCCATCTCATCCTCTGTCGTCCCCTTCTCCTCCTGCCCCCAATCCCTCCCAGCATCAAAGTCTTTTCCAGTGAATCAACTCTTCACATGAGGTGGCCAAAGTACTGGAGTTTCNTCACTTTCAACAAGAGGCTTTTTAGTTCCTCTTCACTTTCTGCCATAAGGGTGGTGTCATCTGCATATCTGAGGTTATTGATATTTCTCCTGGCAATCTTGATTCCAGCTTGTGTTTCTTCCAGTCAAGCATTTCTCATGATGTACTCTGTATATAAGTTAAGCAGGGTGACAATATACAGCCTTGACGTACTCCTTTTCCTATTTGGAACCAGTCTGTTGTTCCATGTCCAGTTCTAACTGTTGCTTCCTGGCCTGCATACAGATTTCTCAAGAGGCAGGTCAGGTGGTCTGGTATTCCCATCTCTTTCAGAATTTTCCACAGTTTATTGTGATCCACACAGTCAAAGGCTTTGGCATAGTCAATAAAGCAGAAATAGATGTTTTTCTGGAACTCTCTTGCTTTTTCCATGACCCAGCCTATGTTGGCAATTTGATCTCTGGTTCCTCTGTCTTTTCTAAAACCAGCTTGAACATCAGGAAGTTCACGGTTCACATACTGCTGAAGCCTGGCTTGGAGAATTTTGAGCATGACTTTACTAGTATGTGGGATGAGTGCAATTGTGTGGTAGTTTGAGCATTATTTGGCACTGCCTTTCTTTGGGATTGGAATGAAAACTGAACTTTTCCAGTCCTGCGGCCGCTGCTGAGTTTTCCAAATTTGCTGGCAGATTGAGTGCAGCACTTTCATAGCATCATCTTTCAGGATTTTAAATAGCTCAATTGGAATTCCATCACCTCCACTAGCTTTGTTTGTAGTGATGCTTTCTAAGGCCCACTTGACTTCACATTCCAGGATGTCTGGCTCTAGGTGAGTGATCACACTATCATGATTATCTTGGTCGTGAAGATGTTTTTTGTACAGTTCTTCTCTGTATCCTTGCCACCTCTTCTTAATATCTTCTGCTTCTGTTAGGTCCATACCATTTCTGTCCTTTATCGAGACCATCTTTGCATGAAATGTTCCCTTGGTATCTCTAATTATCTTGAAGAGATCTCTAGTCTTGCCCATTCTTTTCTTTTCCTCTATTTCTTTGCATTGATCACTGAAGAAGGCTTTCTTATCTCTTCTTGCTATTCTTTGGAACTCTGCATTCAGATGCTTATATCTTTCCTTTTCGGCTTTACTTTTTGCTTCTCTTCTTTTCACAGCTATTTGTAAGGCCTCCTCAGACAGCCATTTTGCTTTTTTGCATTTCTTTTCCATGGGGATGGTTTGATCCCTGTCTCCTGTACAATGTCACAAACCTCATTCCATAGTTCATCAGGCACTCTATCTATCAGATCTAGGCCCTTAAATCTATTTGTCACTTCCACTGTATAATCATAAGGGATTTGATTTAGATCATACCTGAATAGTCTAGTGGTTTTCTCTACTTTCTTCAATTTAACTCTGAATTTAGCAATAAGGAGTTCATGATCTGAGCCACAGTCAGCTCCTGGTCTTGTTTTTGTTGACTGTATAGAGCTTCTCCATCTTTGGCTGCAAAGAGGATAATCAATCTGATTTCGGTGTTGACCACCTGGTGATGTCCATGTATAGAGTCTTCTCTTGTGTTGTTGGAAGAGAGTGTTTGCTATGACCAGCGCATTTTCTCGGCAAAACTCTATTAGTCTTTGGCCTGCTTCATTCCATATTTCAAGGCCAAATTTGCCTGTTACTCCAGGTGTTTCTTGACTTCCTATTTTTGCATTCCAGTCCTCTATAATGAAAAGGACATCTTCTTTGGGGTGTTAGTTCTAAAAGGTCTTGTAGGTCTTCATAGCACTGTTCAGCTTCAGCTTGTTCAGTGTTACTGGTTGGGGCATAGACTTGGATTACCATGATATTGAATGGTAGAACCAGTTTTTAAAAAACCCAAGTCTGGCTTCAGAGTCCAAGCACTTAACCATTTCACGATCCTGATTCACATTCATATATAATAACATAAAAACTAAGTACCCACATTTGAAAGTTAGTATATGACTAACTTTAACAAAGATTCAAAAGGAAGCTGACTGTTAACAGTATGATAACCCAAGGTTAATATGCAGAGATGCATTATAGGGACTAAGTTCTTATTCTGGGGCAAGATGGCCTTTTATTCCCTCTCTCTATCGGTGTATATGTGGCTGTGAGGGGAGGCAGAGAAGATTGAGTTATATATATAGCTACTTGTCCCCATCACCAGGTGTTGGAGGCAACATTTATTTTTGCTGTTCTATTGACTGATGTATGGAGCTCCCTGAGACTCCTCCTAGATCACAATCAGTTGAACCAAAATACCTGCTTAAATCTGGGGTTCTTTCCATCTACAATTAGAAGGAATTCTCAATTCTGGCTTGTTTTCTAACCCATGAATAGCAAATCATTCATCTTGAAAAAAAATCACATCAGCATTTAGAGGCACTTTTAGAATACACAAAGATAAATATGATCATTTTGCAATACATAAAATATCAAATCATTATGTTGTACATCTGAAACTGATATAGTTTATACACTCTATCAGTTATAATCTCATTTTTTTAAAGGAAAGAGAATGAAAAAGTATTGGAAAAAAAGAAAAATGTGTTAAATCATGAAGTTAAACCTTTAATATCCTTCATATTTTGTTGTTGGTCAGTCACTAAGTTGTGTCTGACTCTTTGCAACTCCATGAACCGCAGCATAGCAGGCTTCCCCTGTCCTTTATTATTTCTCAGAGTTTGCTTAAACTCATGTCCATTGAGTCAGTGATGCCATTCAACCGTCTCATCCTCTGCCACCCCCATCTCTTCCTCCCCTCAATCTTTCTTAGTGTCAGGGTCCCCTTCAGTGAGTCAACCCCTGGGAGTCCCTTGGACAGCAAGGAGGTCAAACCAATCAATCCTAAAGGAAATCAACTCTGAATATTCACTGGAAGGACTGATGCTAAAGCTGAAGCTCTAATATTTTGAAAGTGAAAGTTGCTCAGTCATGTCTGACTCTTTGCGACCCCATGGACTACACAGTCCATGGAATTCTCCAGACCAGAATACCAGAGTGGGTAGCCTTTCCCTTCTCCAGGGGATCTTCCCAACCCAGGAATCAAACCAGGGTCTCCTGCATTGTAGGCAGATTCTCTACCAACTGAGCTATATCAGGGAAGCCCCCATACTTTGGCTACCTTCATAGCTGTCCCACATCTGTTCTCTGATGGCTCAGAGGTTAAAGTGTCTGTCTGCAATGCAGGAGACCTGGGTTCGATCCCTGGTTTTGGACTATCCTCTGGAGAAGGAAATGGCAACCCACTCCAGTATTCTTGCCTGGAGAATCCCATGGATGGAGGAGCCTGGTGGGCTACAGTCCATGGGGTTGGCAAAGAGTCGGACATGACTGACTGACTTCACTCATTCTCTGGCCAAGGCAAGGGTAAACAGGACTGGTGGAGTGAAGAAAAACAGTAACCTTGATAATGCCCAAAATAGCATAATTCACTCATACATAATCAGTTTGATGACAACCACCTAAAACAGAGACAGTATATGTGGCATATATATTGTTAAAAAAGAAAATTAACAAACAGTAGTAAAAGCAATTTTTATTTTACTTTGTAGTTTATTTCGTTAAAAAGAACACATTTACCACTCCGTCCAAGATTATGTTAGTAAGTCAGAAATATGAATTATCTAAGAGAGGCCAAAGAAATGAGACAAAAATATTAGTGAAAACAACTAACTATTTTGAAGAAAAGAGATGTCCCCAGAGGAGGTATAAGAAAAACATCTTGACAGTATGACTTATGTTTCCTCTTTAAAATAACAGTCTATGTTTATCTCCTTAGCTTGCTCTGGCAAGTTCTTTGCCAGCGGAGGAAGCATGAATGGTCCTCATCTCCTGGCCTAAGTTCCGTCTTGCAGGTTTCCAAAGCATTTTAGCCACATTTATAGAACACAAGGCATTTAAGATTTTTCATTACATAATTTCAAGTATATAAAAAACATGATAAAAATACGACCCTCCTACACTCTTTCCCCAGATTTACCATTTATTCAATTATTTACACTTTGCCACATTTGCTCTGTCATTCTCTCTCTCTCACAAACTACTTGAGAGTAAGTAGGGGATGGTCAGGGCCTTTTATCCCTAAATGTATTTCCTAAAGAAAAGACATTTTCATACATTGTCATGGTTATATAATACTGATAAACACTATTTAACACATTCTGTATTCAAATTTTATCAAATACCTCATAATGTCCTCTATGAAGTTTTTTTTTCCCTGTTCCCAAATCAAACCCACAGTCACACACTGATTGCATTTAGATGTCATGCATTTTTAGTCTCCTTTAACCTAGATTAGTTTTTCAGTCAACCTTTCCTGTGTTTCTTGATCTCAATATTTTTGAAGGATATAAGCTAGTTATTTCATGGAATGTCAATTTGTGTTTGTCCGATTTCCTCATCTTTTTTCACGATGAGATTCTGGGTGTGTGCAAATACCTGTCTATTTCCTAGTTATCTCCAGTGATTAGTGAAATGGGTTCTGAAGTTATAGAAACCTAAATTCAAACCTAAATTAAAACTTCACTACTTTCTAGCTGTGTGGCTGGCTAAGTTTTAAATTCCTAAACTGTAAAATGATGATTGTTAACAGATTTAACTGACCAAGTTGCTGTGAAGGTTGAATGAGATAACGCTTCCAAAGCAAAGTAACACAGTTTGGAGTGGGGTAAACTGAATATTACATTTCTCTGATTTTACCACAGTATCTCATACCCCAGGAACATTAAAATAATATTGGTTGATTAAGCAGCATCTCTACCAACTCCAGGTTACAGCTGCCAAAAATGTGAACTCGTTTAGGGGACTGCTAGTGAATACAGCCGGAGAAGGCAATGGCAACCCACTCCAGTGTTCTTGCCTGAAGAATCTCAGGGACAGCAGAGCCTGGTGAGCTGCTGTCTATGGGGTCGCAGAGAGTCGGACACAACTGAAGCGACTTAGCAGCAGCAGCAGCAGTGAATACTGTGACTAAAAGCAGTGTCAGGAGCTCAGGCTCAAGTCTATCCTTCCTGTCAATGTGTCTCTGTCAATTCTAAGAAAAAATAGAATAGCCAAATCAAGCAATTTTCTTATAGTCAAATTGAGAGATAATTTTAATATTCAACAATAACACTGAAAATCAGGAAGTCCACAGTTAAGATGTCATTCTTACTTCATTTCCATAATTCCCTTGCCCAGAGCAAGATGGCAAGGGAGCTAGAGTACAGAGTATTTCCAATCTATTGGTTCAGCATAATGATCTCATCCTCCCCACTTTCTCTTAGAATACAAAAAAATTATTCTATTTATGTTAAATCACTCCTCTTGTCAGAGATTAAAACAAAACCAAACAAACAAAAAGGAGTATAGTAGCTGAACCAATTCTTCAAAGTATTGACGATACAGATATACAAATCCACTTTTGAGATTTGGAATCGAATTTAAATGTTATTTTTCTAGGTTATTATCTCAAATATATCTCCATTTTAATGTTTTCCCCTCAATTAGAACTTCAGTGCAAGTTAAATGATCCCTAGGGAAAAAAACAAAAAGAAGCAAACAAGAAAATTCCTGTGTCCTACATTTCAAACTGTGAGAAGGGGCCTCCAGCAAAGCAAAAGGAAAATTTTATGATCTCATCACCATGCTGAAATGAGGGCTTATATCTGTAGTCTGAAATGACAAGAGAAAATTTTTATGTGAGGCCTTTATCTTCATCAGTGAAGAGTAAAAATACTATAGCATGAACACAGAACTTCCAATAATTCTGTTTTTTATTGGACAGAGACCTTAAGTCTGAGTCTGCCTTCAAGAAATACTCAGATTGAAGTGAACTGTTTTAGAAATGGGAATTCTCCACTGGAGGTTAAGTCTAAATATAAGACAATGATGATGCTATATACCCTGAAGGTCACTATTAACTTCTGTTCTTTAGGACATAATGGCTCATAATTGGATATTTCCAGAAAGTAAAATACTTTTGTAAACACCTTTAGAGAGAAAAGCACTTGTCAGCCACTCCGCTGCATCACCCATTAAGATCCTACTCAGTGTTATGTTTAAAAGTTCAGTATATTTAAGACATTTTGAAGGTTAGGGTCAGAAAGGAGTATGTAAATACATGTAAACTCTGCTATTTCATACTCTGCTTCCGTCACCCCCTATAGAAAGATCAAGAAATGAGACCTCTCCATGATTACACATGAAACCCAAAGCAATATTATGAAGGGGAAAAAATCACTGGTTTGAGAGTTAGACAATTTGCATTTAGACATGGCTCCACTATTAACAGCTGGGTGACCCTGGGAAAGTCATCTAATTTTCCCAAGCTTAGGTTTCCAAATCTATAAAATGGAAAAATAATAGCTATCTTATAAGGACTCTTATAAAGACTAAATTAGATAGCACATATGCAAGCACCCAGCACCGTCTAGTGTGAAACAGGCCCTCAGGAAATGTTAGTCTCGGACTTCTCCGGTAGTTCAGCAGTTAAGAATCTGCCTGCCAATGCAGGGATACGGATTCAATTCAAGAGGATCCACGTGTCAAGGGGCAACTGAGTCCATGCGCCATGACTACTGAAGACCGTGCGCCTGGAGCTCTTGCTTTGCAACAAGAGAAGCCATCACAATGAAAAGCCTAAGCACGGCACCTAGAGAGTAGACCCTGCTTGCTGCTACTAGAGAAAAGCCTGCACACAGCAACAAAGATCCAGAGAAGCCAAAAATAAATTTAAATAAATTAAAAAATTTAAAACCATAAACAAACAAAAAATGTTAGTGTTTCTTTCTATTGTGTTACACACATCGTGCACTCTGACACTTTTCAAAGGAGTTCTCCTGAACACTTTAGCTACAGCCCTGTTTTCTTCAGAACAGACACTTCGCTCTCAATAGTGACAAACGGTCCTGTGAAAGACTGCTAGGACCTAACACTGTCCTGGAGAAACAAAAAAGTTCTCACAGTGGGAAACAGCACCAACGGCTTCAGGCTATGACAAGCCCCAAACAGTAAATCAACTTCTGCCTGTTTTTACAGTGTTACTTAACATCCTGAGAGCCTTGTGCTCTTTCAACAGTTTTTTCTCCCTGCAAGGATCAGGCACATGATTTGTCCTCTTTTGCCTTCTTAATAGAGGTCTTTATTCAACATGACCGCCCAATGGATTCAAATATCAGGAATTAGCAAAAGCCAAGCTCAACCATGAAGAAACTGGCAAAGCCTCAGGACTAAACAGTAAGCCCTTCTGAACTTTTCAGAATCTCAGCTTTTACGCTTTCTGTTTTTGGAAATAGCAGACTTGCTGATGCACTGGTTCAAACACGTCTGTGTATTTCCCTCGCCTGCATTATCACAAAACTCTTACCATGTAGAAGACTTCCTGCTAAAGTTCAGAACCTTAAAATCTGCTTGTAGTCCAATAAAGCAACACTTCCCAGCCTCTCCTGCTTCGTAGCAATAGACAGACCTTAACACAGGACACTTCTGAACTAAAGGGACTTGAAAGTATTGATGGCCCCAAAGGGCCAAATACAAGCAGCACTGAGAAAAAAGGTATACAATATAAACCTATTTGCCACTTGACTCTTTCCCCTGGAGTAGGAAATGGCAAACCACTCCAGTATTCTTGCCTGGAAAATTCCATGGACAGAGGAGCCTGGTGGGCTGCAGTCCATGGGGTTGCCAAGAGTCAGACATGATTGAGCAACTGAGCACGCACATATGCGTACGCACACACACACACACACACACACACACAGACTTTTATCACATAAAATTCTTTGTTTTAACTCCAAGCTGCTCTAGGTCAATGTCCACACTCCTTCATAAGGCTGGCCACCCATGTCAGACCTAAAGGATAAAGTCAATGTCAGAAAAACAACCAACATTTGATGTGGGGCAGCAGGTTCTGAATGTAAAGATCATAAAACACTAAGTAAGTGAATCAGACATCAGATACTTATTAACTGTCTCATATTTGCTAGGTATAGTTCTAAACAGAGGAGTCAATGGTAAGCCAGATGGAACCTCTGCACTTGAAGAGCTAACATTCTAACAGGAAAAAAGGCAATAAATTAAAACAATTTAAAAAGCTATTTCACTAGATCATATGTGTCAAAGTTTCTGATGTACAACAGACACGTAGATCAAGACTTCTGACATTCAGAATTCCCTGGAGGTCCAGTGGTTAGGACTCCATGCTTTCACTTCAGAGGGTCCCAGTTCAATCCTGGGTTGGGAAATTAAGATCCCCCAAGCCATGCGGTGTAGGGGGAAAAAAGACTCTTGACATTCTGAGAAAACTGCTAGCCACTTTCCAGGTAGTTTACTCAAGGAAGAAAGAAGACTGAATAAATTATAAGATGCTGATGCTGTACTGTACTGTGCTCAGTCGCGTCTGACTCTTTGCAACCCCATGTACTGTAGCTTGCCAGGTTCCTCTGTACATGGAATTTTCCAGACAAGAATAATGAACTGGGTTGCCAATTCCTTCTCCAGGGGATATTCCTGACCCAGAGATCAAACCAGCGTCTCCTGCGTCTCCTGCATTGGCAGGCAGATTCTTTACCACTGTGCCACCTGGAAGCCCATAAGACACTGACCCAGTTCTAAAATGCAATTCTCACATTATTGTCTCCTTGCTATGGACTTGGCATCATTGCCCTTGTCCTTTGGTAACACATATAAAAGCAGGATGAGATCATTCACAGGAAGATAATGAAGGCCCAGGCAATATAAAATTATAGAGAACAAGACCAGAAATCTCAAGATGAAGGATCTAGTTCCAATTCTATCATTTAACATTCATATGAACTTTGGTAATTCACTCAAACTTCCAGAGCTTGACGTTCTTCATTTATTGTATCCCACTGTGTAGGGGTTTCAGGAAATTTAAATGAGGTAATATGATAAAAGGACTTATTTAAAACATTGGACAAATATAATTTATTATTATGTAATCAAAATGTTTACAGGAAGGCAGATGAGAAAAGGAACAGTAACTATATTCAAGACCAAATGAATCTCTGCTGCTGCTGTTGCTGCTGCTAAGTTGCTTCAGTCGTGTCCGACTGTGCGATCCCATAGACAGCAGCCCACCAGGCTCCCCCGTCCCTGGGATTCTCCAGGCAAGAACATTGGAGTGGGTTGCCATTTTCTTCTCCAGTGCATGAAAGTGAAAAGTTAAAGTCAAGTGACTCAGTTGAATCTGACTCTTAGCAACCCCATGGACAGCAGCCTACCAGGTCCTCAGCCCATGGGATTTTCCAGGCAAGAGTACTGGAGTAGGCTGCCATTGCCTTCTCTGAAATGAATCCCTACTCCTGTATATTAGCTGTTCTGAAATTTTTGCTTCCACTGTTGTCCCAAAGGGCTCACCTTTTGGAGGTAATAGATCCTAAAAAGCAATGTCAAGTCTCAAGACAGCCTTCTTAGGGATTATTCCTTACTCTAAGCTAAGATCAGAACATTACTTTCTGAAGGGTATTTCATTTCTTCGTAATTTACCCCATGATTAAACATCCTTACTTTATAAGTTTTCACTAATTATTATCAATTAGGAGGTAAGAAATAAATATGAAGTCACCTCTCTTAGCTGTTAAGAAAAGATTATCAAAGACCTTGATAATCTCTCTTTTCTTTTCAGAATACTATACTTGGGTATCTCCATAACTATTATCTTAAATTCAATTGCCTACAGGGCAGAGGGCCAAGTAGTGAGCCAAAGGAGCCTAGGGCAATATGGGGAGAGAATGAGGAGTGGTAGGATCAAAGTGGTAAATACAAGTATCATTTAAAAGGATGATAATTTCTCAGCTTTAACCTATTATTTGTAGAAAAGTGGGCCCACTGTAGACCAATCTTTGTTATTTCAAAAAATTCAAGAAATTACATTTTTGTGTGATGCTCCTGAGATTTTTACTTGCAAACTGCTCAGTCACCTCGGGTAACTATAAATTCATAGTGTATATGCCTTCTGCCAGTAAAAGGATGAGTCATTTATTTTAAAAGTATTTATTGATGAAATATAGTCGCTCAGTCGTGTCCGACTCTTTGCAACCCCATAGACTGTATGTAGCGTACCAGGCTCCTCTGTCCATGGGATTTTCCAGGCAATCCTGGAACTCCAGGTACTGGAGTGGATTGCCATTTCCTTCTCCAGGGGATCTTCCCAACTCAGGGTTCGAACCCAGGTCTCCCGCATTGTAGACATATGCTTTTCCATCTGAGCCATCAGGGAAGCTGATATATAATTTACATTATTTTGATTTGAGGAAGTAAATATTAAGCTGGGCCTTGCCAGTTAGCGATAGGAGAGAGGACATTTCAAGCCAGGCAAACATTATATGCAGAAACACTGAGGGAGAAATATGCCTGGCATGTTGTGGGGAGGAAAGAGAATGGACAGGCTTGCTCAGCTAAAAAAGAGAACTCCTTTACTGAACGAACAAGATGCAGATGGGAGAAGACTGAGAAAATCTTGAATTCTGGAGTAAAAAGTTAAGATTTTAATAGATAACCTTTAAAAGATAAAGGTCATGACAAGGAGGGGAAATCATTGTACTTTGTATCTTGCTAAGAGTTATATGTTTATATTCTTACTAACTTTTACAAAATAGAGGATAAGCTGAATGCTGACCCATACAAATTGGGAGTCCTGAAAAATTCCCAAATGAATCCCAGTTTAACCAACCACACTATAAATCAATTCTGTTGGTACTGAATTGTTGGTCAAAGCTCTCAAAGCAAAAATTAAATGATCTCTGAAGGGTTATTACTTTCTGATCAATAAAAACATTTAGAATTTAAAATGGAAAGTAAGGGTTACTGGACACTGGCAACATTGTCAGGTTAATGATCAGACAAAGCTCTCATTAGACTTGCCTGTCATCTGGCAAGAAGCTGGATAGGGGAGCCTGGGCTCACAGTTTCCTACCAGGAGCCCTAGACCCTGAACATATCACTATTCATTTACATTTAACATATAGAGAGATGTCTCTGGCAGCTCATGTTTCAGCCTCAGACCCATTTACCTTTTCTTTTGCAACAAATGATTATGGGGCTCCCAGTCCAACTGATATTATCAATAAAGTTCCTGGAGACAAATGGCCAAAAGAATAGTTTTACCACGATCTGAGATACTAAAATACCAAACTAATAGGCTTTGTTCTTTTGGACAAAACATCCTAGAAAACAGTTGAAAAAGGTCATATACATATAATTAAGGAAATTAAACTTTATCACAAAGGTAACATGAGAACCATTAATGATTTTTGGTGAAATAAATATCATCATGAGAAAATTTTAAGGAACGCTAACAGAGTTCCAGAAAAACATCTATTTCTGCTTTATTGACTATGCCAAAGCCTTTGACTGTGTGGATGACAATAAACTGTGGAAAATTCTGAGAGAGATGGGAATACCAGACCACCTGACCTGCCTCTTGAGAAATGTGTATGTAGGTCAGGAAGCAACAGTTAGAACTGGACATGGAACAACAGACTGGTTCGAAATAAGAAAAGGAGTACGTCAAGGCTGTATATTGTCACCCTGCTTATTTAACTTCTATGCAGAGTACATCATGAGAAACGCTCGACGGGAAGAAGCCCAAGCTGGAATCAAGATTGTCAGGAGAAATATCAATAACCCAGATATGCAGATGACACCACCCTTATGGCAGAAAGTGAAGAGGAGCTAAAAAGTCTCTTGATGAAAGTGAAAGAGGAAAGTGAAAAAGTTGGCTTAAACATTCGTTTCAACATTCAGAAAACGAGGATCATGGCATCTGGTCCCATCACTTCATGGGAAATAGATGGGGAAACAGTGGAAACAGTGTCAGACTTTATTGTTTTGGGCTCCAAAATCACTGCAGATGGTGACTGCAGCCATGAAATTAAAAGACGCTTACTCCTTGGAAGAAAAGTTATGACCAACCTAGATAGTATATTCAAAAGCAGAGACATTACTTTGCCGACTAAGGTCCGTCTAGTCAAGGCTATGGTTTTTCCAGTAGTCATGTATGGATGTGAGAGTTGGACTGTGAAGAAGGCTGAGCGCCGAAAAATTTATGCTTTTGAACTGTGGTGTTGGAGAAGACTCCTGAGAGTCCCTTGGACTGCAAGGAGATCCAACCAGTCCATTCTGAAGGAGATCAATCCTGGGATTTCTTTGGAAGGAATGATGTTAAAGCTGAAACTCCAGTACTTTGGCCACATCATGCAGAGTTGACTCATTGGAAAAGACTTTGATGCTGGGAGGGATTGGGGGCAGGAGGAGAAGAGGACGACCGAGGATGAGATGGCTGGATGGCATCACTGACTCAATGGACATGAATCTGAGTGAACTCCGGGAGTTGGTGATAAACAGGGAGACCTGGTGTGCTGCAATTCATGGGGTTGCAAAGAGTTGGACATGACTGCGTGACTGAACTGAACTGAACTGAACTGAACCTGGTGGTCTGACTTGAAGAGAAACCAGAGTATTTTAGTCAACAAAGGTCCGTCTAGTCAAGGCTATGGTTTTTCCAGTGGTTATGTATGGATGTGAGAGTTGGGCTATAAAGAAAGCTGAGCGTCAAAGAATTGACGCTTTTGGACTGTGGTGTTGGAGAAGACTCTCGAGAGTCCCTTGGATGCAAGGAGATCCAACCAGTCCATCCTAAAGATCAGTCTGGGTGTTCATTGGAGGAACTGATGTTGATGCTGAAACTCCAATACTTTGGCCACCTGATGCAAAGAGTTGACTCACTGGAAAAGACTCTGATGCTGGGAGGGATTGGAGGCAGGAGGAGAAGGGGACGACAGAGGATGAGATGGTTGAATGGTATCACCAACTCAGTAGATATGGGTTTGGGTGAACTCTGGGAGTTGGTGATGGATAGGGAGGCCTGGCTTGTTGCGGTTCATGGGGTCACAAAGAGTTGGACATAACTGAGCGACTGAAATGAACTGAACTGAACTGAACTGAACCTGGTAGTACTATTCAAGGTGACCTGAAGTGGGGAGAAAGACCAAAAATAGGTAGACTAACATATGCAAATACACAGAGTTGGGAATGAGCATGGTAGGTCTGTAGGACAGTGAGAAAACCAGATTGGGCCTCTCAACGTTTATGAGACCAGCAAGAACAGTTATTATTCTCTCTCACATACACACAAACTCACACACAGACCCATGTGCACATCACCACCCCTCCCAAACACACACACATCTTAGTTCTATTCTCTTCTTTCCAAAAAACAATCCTGCAGTATACATATGACCAATAATTAATACCCTAACACAAGTTCTAGGTGACCTCTCAGCTACAATGCTTATCACCATCTGGCAGCTTCTCTACACCAATAAGTTAAAAATTCTGGAAAGAGTCTATCTCAACCCAAAACCATGGCTCAGGAACAGCCTGTTACATCAAACGATGTCACAAATACCTGTTTAGGGTTCCCTCTGATCTAATTAACTGAGGGTCAGTGGGTAGGGATGAAAAGCTGGCATGGTTTACTACTCAGTTGTAAACTTGCTTAAACTCATTGCTGAGTTTAAGCAAGCTCAGCAATGACTATAGGAAAAGTAGTTTCTCTTAGGTTAGTTGGCAGGGTAGCACAGACAATGATAGACATACTTTGCTATAGCTTAGGAAGAGTGGACAATAAGCTACCCTAGGGACAGCACAGACAACTTTTAAAGCCAAGTGATGTGATGGCCATTTAAGATGAGCAAACATGTAAGATTAACTGGTACCCAATGGAAACAAATTGTTCATATGACTAAATATGATGCCTGTGTATGTGTGCACCACGATTCAAGCATACTACCATTCATGTAAAAAAAACAGTTTCACACAAGTGAAAAATGATTGTTAATTTTCTAAAGTTTTTAAAATTAGCATTTAAATATAATCCCCAATGCTGAAAAATTATTTAAATTTTTAAAATTAGATGTTTATGATTTCCTAAGAACTTATATGATTTATCATGAAAAACATTTATTTCTAAAATTATTATAACTTTAATAAATTCTACATATTACTATGTAATCTGGAACCCAAAATACAAATCTAAACAAAATTAGCATGGGCAAGGAAAGTGACAGATGAGCAAAGATTTACATATAAATTTAGACTCAAAGCAAGCAATTTAGCCCAGTCAAATAGAATAGATTTTCTGTATTTCTTAGCATTTTGTACAATTCTTAATCTGCTGTAGTGTATATATTTGCTTTTTTTATATGACTTTATGCGACAGAGGATGAGATGGATGGATGGCATCACTGACTCGATGGACATGAGTTTAAGCAAGCTCCAGGAGCTAGTGAAAGATAGAGAAGCCTGGCATGCTGCAGTCCATGGGGTGGCAAAGAGTCAGACATGACTGAGTGACTGAACAACATGAGTACATCCTGAAACCAGAGAACAGACTATGTTTGGTTTTACAGTTGTATCTCTAGCATCTAGAACTGTGCCTGGCACAGAGCAGGCACTTACTTCTAAACTATGAAGAGCAGCTGGTGAGAAGAACAGAGGAATGGAACAAATGAGGGTAAATTGTGAATTCTGTCAGCCTGTATTAATGTCCTACAACAATTTCATAGAAATGAATACAGGTGGAACACATGCTTTAAGATTTTAAATGTTTAGAATAGTTTACTATGGACAAAAGAAGAATCCATTTCTAGCTATTAGGCTGGCTCCACAACATCTTCTGGAAAAATCTGTATGACTTTTTGGTCAATCCAATATATTGGTGATTTCAAGAAACATGTCCAAAGATGGCAATTTTTTTCTGGATTTTTAACACCTGTGAAACAAAATTATTCTTTCTAGCCAATTTTTAGGAGTAGTAGGAAGATGAATCAATCTGTGAAATTGATCTACTTACTCAACAAATTACAGCATTTCAGTTAAAGCTGAAACCTAAGACTACTACATGAAAAGTTATTAAAGCATGGCTATGCTCTATGCACAGTCTCCACCGACAGCAAGCTCATGACGCATGAAGGTGATGTATATACACAGTGAACTGCAATTCAAAGTAAAATGTCAAGGACATAATAGAAAGAGGTTTAGCCCAGGTATTACAAGTGTATTGGGCTGGCCAAAAAGTTCTTTTGGGTTTCCCATAACATCTTACAGAAAAATCTGAAAGAACCTTTTGGCCAACTCAATATATACAGGAGGGATATTACATCTCACTGAAAGAATTAAGGAGATTCATGAAGGAGATGACTTGTGTACTTAGATTTCTATAGGAAGAAACAGTTATATTTTGAAGTAGCATGTGTGCTCGTATGCATGTATGCTCAGTCGCTTCAGTTGTGTCCGACTCTGTAGCCTGCCAGGCTCCTCTGTCCATGGGATTCTTCAGGCAAGAATACTGGAGTGGGTTGCCATGCCCTCCTTCAGGGGATCTTCCTGACCCAGGGATCAAACCCGCATCTCCTGGGTCTCCTACACTGCAGGTGACTTCTTTACCACTGAGACACTGGGTATGCCCATTTTGAAGAAAAGGGAACAGCAAAAGTATAAAAATAGTGGGGAGTTTTCGCATAAAGTTTTAAAGTCTAGTCTGATGGAATAAGAATCAGGAAGGGATACAGCCATGAGATTTCATACTAAGGCATATGGACTTAATGCCTAACTCCATCAGGAATGAAAGCCATTCAAGAGGAGTTAAATGGTCAAGTGTATATTTTAAGACGCAGTGTGAAAGACTAAGACGCAAGAGATTAGAGATGAGTAAAAGCCTGAGCTAGGGCAATGCCCATGGGAATAAATGGATAGATGGGTACACAAAAAAATGCAGACACAAAGGACTAGGTAACCAAATGGATTGGAGGCAAGGGAGAGAAAAGAAATGACAATCACTAATATTTCCAGTGTGATGTGTGTGATGGTGATGCCATTAATTGAAATGGGAAATGAGAAATATGTTTAAAATAAGAATAACACACATTCATGAATAGAAATTTCTCTATTCAAAAGTTAACAATAGTAATAATCCACACCCCAAATGGATTTTAGATACTAGATACACTATACAGCCTGGAGAACATTTAAGAACAAAATGTTACACTGAGGACATTTAAGTGATAAATATGAAGTGACAGTATGTCCATTGTTCTTTGTAATGTCTTAAATGTTTTTGATAAGAGGGACCATCTTTAATTACTTATTAACCACCCAATAGGAATATTTAAGTTGGGTATGAAATGCACTAACCAGACGAGATGAAAATTTTCATTTCAGGTTTTTATCTTTTGACTAGAAAAAATATCAAACTATATTACAATAAAGGACAGAAATGTTATGGACCTAACAGAAGCAGAAGATATTAAGAAGAGGTGGCAAGAATACACAGAAGAAATGTACAAAAAAGATCTTCACGACCCAGATAATCACGATGGTGTGATCACTCACACTCATCTAGAGCCAGACATCCTGGAATGTGAAGTTAAGTGGGCCTTAGGAAGCATCACTACAAACAAAGCTAGTGGGGGTGATAGAATTCCAACTGACCTATTTCAAATCCTAAAAGATGATGCTGTGAAAGTGCTGCACTCAATGTGTGAGCAAATTTGAAAAACCCAGCAGTGGCCTCAGGACTGGAAAAGGTCAGTTTTCATTCCAATTCCAAAGAAAGGCAATGCCAAAGAATGCTCAAATGACCGCACAATTGTACTCATCTCACACGTTAGTAAAGTAATGCTTAAAATTCTCCAAGCCAGGCTTCAGCAATACATGAACAGTGAAGTTACAGATGTTAAGCTGGTTTTAGAAAAGGCAGAGGAACCAAAGATCAAACTGGCAACATCCACTGGATCATCGAAAAAGCCAGAGAGTTGCAGAAAAACATCTATTTCTGCTTTATTGACTATGCCAAAGCCTTTGACTGTGTGGATCACAATAAACTGCGGAAAATTCTGAAAGAGATGGGAATACCAGACCACCTGACCTGCCTCTTTGAGAAACCTGTATGCAGGTCAGGAAGCAACAGTTAGAACTGGACATGGAACAACAGACTGGTTCCAAATAGGAACAGGAGTTCATCAAGGCTGTATATTGTCACCCTGTTTATTTAACTTATATGCAGAGTACATCATGAGAAACACTGGGCTGGAGGAAGCACAAGCTGGAATCAAGATTGCCAGGAGAAATATCAATAACCTCAGATATGCAGATAACACCACCGTTATGGCACAAAGTGAAGAAGAACTAAAATGTCTCTTGATGAAAGTGAAAGAGGAGAGTGAAAAAGTTGGCTTAAAGCTCAGCATTCAGAAAACGAAGATCATGGCATCCGGTCCCATCACTTCTTGGGAAATAGATGGGGAAACAGTGGCTGACTTTACTTTTTTGGGCTCCAAAATCACTGCAGATGGTGATTGCAGCCATGAAATTAAAAGACGCTTACTCCTTGGAAGGTAAGTTATGACCAACCTAGACAGCATATTAAAAAGCAGAGACATTACTTTGCCAACAAAGGTCTGTCTAGTCAAAGCTATGGTTTTTCCAGTGGTCATGTATGCATGTGCGAGTTGGACTAAAGAAAGCTGAGCACCCAAGAATTGATGCTTTTGAACTGTGGTGTTGGAGAAGACTCTTGAGAGCCCCTTGGACAGCAAGGACCAAAGAGATCTAACAAGTCCATCCTAAAGGAGATCAGTCCTGGGTGTTCACTGGAAGGACTGATGTTGAAGCTGAAACTCCAGTACTTTGGCCACCTGATGCAAAGAGCTGACTCATTTGAAAAGACCCTGATACTGGGAAAGATTGAGGGCAGAAGGGAAGGGGATGACAGAGGATGAGATGGTTGGATGGCATCACTGACTCAATGGACATGGGTTTGGGTGAACTCTGGGAGTTGGTGATGGGCAGGGAGGCCTGTCGTGCTGTGGTTCATGAGGTCACAAAGAGTCAGACACGACTGAGCGACTGAACTGGAACATTATAATAATCTTCATAGTTCCGAAAAGAACAATTGTGGGCTTAGAGTGCTCTCAAAAGATTAAAAAACAGTTTTTAAAATTCATCCCTACTTTTGCCTTTAGTTCCACGTGAAGCACCTCTCTAACCTTTCAAAGATCATATACTATCAATCCATCTGTAAGTCAGGGTAATAGTATTTGCACACCTACTTCAGAGAACATTTCAGAATTATGAGATAATGTTCCCATAGCTCTCTGAACTGCTCAGATCAAAGACTTTCATTATCAATGATCAGTGGGGTTATTTTGGTATCATTTTTTCCTACCTCAGGTTTACCTAAAGTTTGTGCTTATTTAGGAGAGAAGAGATCCTCAATTAAATTTCAAGTTGGAATTTCAGTAGCCAATCTAACTGAATACTTTGAGTGCAGTGTGTCCACTAATGAATGATCAACAGATAGGTATGGCTTCATGAAAACTAAGAACTTCTTTGTCTCCAGTACCTAGAACTATTCTATCACTCCCTCCTTTCTGGCCATACTTTCTCAAGATGCTAGATCATTCCATAACACCCTATGCCCTAAAAAGCATCTCTCCTTCCTCTCTCTGCAAAATTTGTTTAAAAACTCACTTATGATCTTGACAAAAATGTCTAATCTAAATCTAATCAAATCTTGAGATTTTAATTATCATTTTACAGGAAACAGAGGAGTAGTGACAAAGGCTATACACATTCAAAGCTGGGGGGGAAAGCCTTTGTTCTATACTTCAGCAAACAGAGAAATAAAGAAATTCAGAATCACAGATCATATATACAAACAACAGACTTTTGGCATTTCGTCACTTTTGTAGGGAGAGGATTCCTATATCCAATTCTTAACTTCTGCTGCTGCTACTACTAAGTCACTTCAGTTGTGTCCGACTCTGTGTGACCCCATAGACGGCAGCCCACCAGGCTCCCCCGTCCCTGGGATTCTCCAGGCAAGAACACTGGAGTAGGTTGCCATTTCCTTCTCCAATGCATGAAAGTGAAGAGTGAAAGTGAAGTCACTCAGTCGTGTCCGACCTTTGTGACCCCATGGACTGCAGCCCACCAGGCTTCTCTGTCCATGGGATTTTCCAGGCAATAGTACTGGAGTGGATTGCCATTTCCTTCTCCAGGGGATCTTCCCGACCCAAGGATCAAACTCAGTGATAAACTGTGTTACATAAATGGATACAAGGTTAATTTTGAGGTCTAAATGTCTCTTATACATGATAGATTTTAAATTTCTATAACACAAAGAACTTCTAAGTTGGTAAACCATAAGCCATCCAATTAAAAAAAAAAAACAGACATAGGATGTATACAAGCAGTTAATAAGAGATTCCAGACATCTCTATGACATATGACACATGACAACAGACTCAACCTTGCTAATGGTCATGGAAATACAGAATAAAGCAACAATGGGATATTACTTTTTAAAAATCTAGGATACGAAAAATTAAAGAATGATAACAATCAAGGATGGTAAAGATGAAGGCAAAAAAGAAATTATGTGTTGCTGCAGAACTGTGAATTATTATCACCTTTAAAAAAGTGATCTAGCGATAACTATTAAAAGTTAAGGTACACATGCCTCTTGTAACAAACACTCTACTTTTAGTATTCTCTTACAGAAACAAAAGCACCAGTATGTAAGGACATACAAGCATACATAAGGATATTGTTCTGTTAGACTCTATGTAGTGACAGAAACAGCAACTAAAAACAACAAAGTGGAAATATCTTGAATATCACTAATATTTGACTAGACTGTGGAGTAAGCACTATGCTTATCTTTTAATAGTAAGCTATTAAACAAAGAGTGATTTGGGACTTCCCTGGGGGCCCAGTGGTTAAGAAGCTGCACTTCCACTGAGGAGGTATGGGTTCAGTCTCTGGTAGGGGAACTAAAGATTCTGCATGCCACACGGCAGCAGACAAAAAAAAACAAAAACAAAGAGTGACTTATGGTTGTATCTACTGACCTTGAAAATTGTCCATGATCTATTTAGCAATAAAGCAAGTTAGCAGAATAATTTGTATCATACAGTATAATCCAATTTTGGTAAAAACATCCAACTACTCCTCAAAACCTTGTAAGTATGATTATATTTAACAAGGAAGACAAAGTGAAAGAATACTACTATTGGCAGAATTGAGGAATATGTAAAGTTTTACATATTTCTGTATTTTTTATAAATTTTGTGAATTTTTTCATAACTTTTGAAATGGTGTTTGATAAATAAAATTTACTGGAGAAGGAAGCTCCTTATTCCATTTAGTGACTGTTTAAAGAGAGGTGAGGGTCTTCCCCAGGGGTCCAATGGCTAAGACACTATCTCCAAGTGCAGGGGGCCCAGGTTTAATGTCTGGTCAGAAAACTGACCCCACATGCTACAAATAAACATTCTTCATGCTGCAACTGAAGATTCTGCATGCTGCAATGAAGATGGAAGACCTGGCACAGTCAAACAAACAAATAAAACAGAATTGGGACTATAAAGCGATCCTCTGCTGGACGTCAATAGCATACAACCCCCACTAATACTGCTGTCAAATCTGTATCTGCAACTTTTCCCTCACCACATCCCAGTTTCATTTTGTTCAACTACAAAATGGGAGTTACAATGCTCACCTGACCTGACTATAACCAGAATGAACTGAGATGGCATAAACAGAGGACTGTGGGCTTTTTTTCCCTTTTAAACTCAGAGATTCTCTAAAGATCAAGTTGCTCACTGTATGCCAATAAAATGGGCAACCTGGAAGAAATGAACAAATTCTTAGAAAGGTACAGTCTTCCAAGACTGAACAAGGAAGAAACAGACAATGTGAACAAACCGATCATCAGCAATGAAATTGGAAATGTATTTTAAAAGCTGCCAACAAACAAAAGTCAGGACTTGATGGCTTCACAGGTGAATTCTATCAAACATTTAGAGAACAATTAACACCTATCCTTCTGAAACTGTTCCAAAAAATTGCAGAGGAAGGAAAACTTCCAAACTCATTCTATGAGGCTACCATCACCTGAATACGAAAACCAGACAAAGATAACACAAAAAAAGAAACTTACAGGCCAATATCACTGATGAACACAGATGTAAAAATCCTCAACAAAATACTACCAACCCAAATACAATAGTATATTAAAAGATCATACACCAAAATCAGGTGGGATTCATCCCAGGGATGCAAAGATTTTTCAATATCCACAAATCAATCAATGTGATACATCTTATCAATAAACTGAAGAATAAAAACCATATGGTCATCTCAATAGATGCAGAAAAAGCTTTTGACAAAATACAGTACAGTTCTGTTCAGTCGCTCAGTCGTGTCTGACTTTTTGCGACCCCATGAACTGCAGCACGCCAGGCCTCCTTGCCCATCACCAACTCCAGGAATCTACCCAAACCCATGTTCATTGAGTCGGTGATGCCACCCAACCACCCTCAATCTTTCCCAGCATTAGGGTCTTTTCAAATGAGTCAGCTCTTCACATCAAGTGGCCAAAGTATTGGAGTTTCAACTTCAACATAAGTCCTTCCAATGAACACCCAGGACTGAACTCCTTTAGGATGGACTGGTTGGATCTCCTTGCAGTCCAAGGGACTCTCAAGAGTCTTCTTCAACACCACAGTTCAAAAGCATCAATTCTTTGGCACTCAGCTTTCTTTATAGTTCAACTCTCACATGCACATTTATGATAAAAATGCTCCAGAAATTGGGCATAGAGGGAACATACCTCAACATAATAAAGGCCATATATGACAAATCTAGAGCTAACTCTAAGTCAATGGTGAAAAGCTAAAAGCATTTACTCTAAAATCAAGAACAAGACAAGGATGTCCACTCTGACCACTTTTATTCAACATAGTTTTGGGAGTTCTAGCTACAGCAATTAGAGAAGAAAAAGAGTAAAGGGAATCCAAATTGGAAAAAAAGTTAAACTGTCACTGTTTGCAGATAACATGATACTCTACATAAAAGATTCTAAAGATGCTACCAGAAAACTACTAGAACCCATTTGGTAAAGTTGTAGGTTACAAAATTAATATGCAGAAACCTGTTGCATTTCTATATACCAACAACAAAAGATCATAAAGAGAAATTCAGGAAACAGTTCCATTTACCATCACAAACAAACAAACAAACAAACAAAACCTAAGAATAAACCTACCTAAGGAGACGAAAGACCTGTACTCTGAAAAGTGTAAGACACTGGTGAAAGAAATCGAAGAAGACACAAACAGATAAAAAGATATATACCATGTATGTGGATTGGAAGAATCAATACTGTCAAAATGACTATACTACCCAAGGCAATCTACAGATTCAGTGCAATCCCTAGCAAATTGCCAATGTCATTTTTCACAGAATTAGAACAAAAAAAAATCTTAAAATTTGTATGGATACATCAAAGACCCTGAACAGCCAAAGCAATCCTGAGAAAGAAAAATGGATCTGGAAGAATCAGTTTCCCTGACTTCAGGCTATACTACAAAGCTAGAGTCATCAAAACAGCATGGTACTGGCACAAAAATAGAAATACAGATCAATGGAATAGGATAGAAAACCCAAAAACAGACTCATGCACCCACAGTCAATTAATCTATGACAAAAGAGGCAAGACTACACAATGTTGGAAAAGACCATCTCTTCAACAAATGGTGCTGGGAAAACTGGATAGCTACCTATAAGAAAAAAATGAAATCAGATCATTCTTTAATACCATACACAAAAACAAAGCTCAAAATGGATTAAAGACCTAAAGGTGAATCCCTAGAGGAAAACACGGGCAGGACACTCTCTAGCATAAATTACAGTAAAATTTTTTTGATCTGCCTCCCAGAATGATGGAAGTAAAAACAAAAATAAACAAATGGGACCTACTTAAGCTCAAAAGCTTTTTCACAGCAAAGGAAACAATAAACAATAGAAAAGATAACACACAGACTGGGAGAAAATATTTGCAAATGATGTGACTGACAAATCTCCAAAATTTACAAACAGCTCATGACGCTTAACAGCATCAAACAAACAACCCAATCAACAAATAGGCAGAAGACCTAAACAGATATTTCTCCAAAAAAGACACACAGATGGCCAAAAGGCACATGAAAAGATGTTCAACATTGCTAACTATTAGAGAACTGCAAAATCAAAATCCCATGGGCGGAGGAGCCTGGTAGGCTGCAGTCCATGAGGTCGTTAAGAGTCGGACACGACTGAATGACTTTACTTTCACTTTTCACTTTCATGCATTGGAGAAGGAAATGGCAACCCACTCCAGTGTTCTTGCCTGGAGAATCCCAGGGACGGGGGAGCCTGGTGGGCTGCCGTCTATGGGGTCACACAGAGTCAGACACAACTGAAGCGACTTAGCAGCAGCAGCAGCAAATCAAACCTACAATGAGATATCACCTCACACCAGCCAGAACAGCTATTATCAAAATATCCACTAACGATAAATGCGTGAGATGGTGTGGACAGAAGGGAACCCTTCTACATTGTTGGGGGGGAATGTAAATTGGCACAGCTACTATGAAGATGATTATGCAGGTTCCTTAAAAAACTAAAAACAGAGCTACCATATGACCCTGCAATCCACTCTGGGGCATATATCCAGAGAAAAACATGATCTGAAGGATATATACACCCCAGTGTTCATTGCAGCATTGTTTACAACAGCCAAGACATGGAAGAAACCTAAATGTCCACTGACAGAGGAATGGATAAAGAAGATGTGTTATATATACTCAATGAAATATTACCCAGCCATTAAAAAGAATGAAATAATGCCATTTGCAGCAACTTGGGTAGACCTACAGATTGTTATACTGAGTGAAATAAGTCAGACAGAGAAGATATCCCTTAAATGTGGAATCCCTTAAATGATATCCCTTAAATGTGGAACTGAAAAAGAAATGATACAAATGAACTTACAAAACAGAAAGACTAGAGACTTAGAAAATGAACTTATGATTGTCAGGGGGAAGGGCCACTTAGGGATTTGGGGATGGGCATGTACACACTGCTATATTCAAAATGGATAATCAACAAGGACCTACTGTATAGCACATGGAACCTCTGCTCAATGTGAGAGCCTGGATGGCAGAGGAGTAAGGGGGAGAATGGACACATGTATACGTATGGCTGAGTCCCTTCACTGTTGATTTGAAGCTATCACGACATTGTTAACTGGCTACACTCTGATAAAAAAATAAAGCTTTTTTGTTTTTTTTTAAATCAAGTTGCTCAATGGAAGTAGGAGGATGAGGGAGGTAAGGATTGTGATCAACCACAGAGATTCCTAAACTGCAGCCAAATATTGCTATGTAGCAACACAGGCCAGTGATACATATATTTTTAAACTTTAAGACAAGTTTGAAAGTTCACATTAATGTGAATTCTCCACCTTTTTTTCTTTAAAAAAAAAATTGGCATGTAATTTAAAAACAATTTTTCAAAAGGTGCACCAATATGCTGCTGCTGATGCTAAGTCGCTTCAGTCGTGTCTGACTCTGTGCGACCCCGTAGACAGCAGCCCACCAGGCTCCCCCGTCCCTGGAATTCTCCAGGCAAGAACACTGGAGTGGGTTGCCACCAATATAACACCTGGTAAAACCTATGTGTGCACGCTCGGTCACTTCAGTCGTCCCTGATTCTTTGCAACCCTATGGACTGCAGCCCTCCAGACTGCTCTGTCCTTGGGGATTCTCCAGGCAAGAATACAGGAATGGGCTGCCATGCCCTCCTCCAAGGGATCTTTCCAACTCAGGGACTGAACTCCTGTTTCTTATGTCTCCTGCATTGGCAGGTGAGTTCTTTAACACTAGTGCCACCTGGGAAGCCCCTGCTAAAACCTATGTCACCAATTTGCAGTCTATGCCTTAATAGCTCAGAGGGAAGGGAAAAGCTGCCAACAGAGTTCCCTTGCTAGAAGCTTCAAAGACTTGGTGAGAGGGAAAGGTAATGGCTTGGTTTCATCACGTGATTTCTAGTTTTTCCTGTACTGAGAAAATGATGAGACAAAATAGAGAAGGTAAATTGATACTACTGTTGAAAGCAGAAATAGAGAGCAAAGGCCCTGAATACTTTTTAACTCTCTGGATCCAGAGAGTTAAATGCAGATATGCCTGGTCTTTGTGCCTGGTTCCTGCGAGAGCAACAAAACCCTTGGGATTTCCCCCTTGATAGGAATGTCTTGTTATTCATGGTGGGCTCTGATAGTTTACACTCTAGAGGTGATTCATTGTAGGTCCCTAGATAGCTTATGCTAAAAAGGTGACTCAGAATGGGGTCAAACCAAGCAGGAAAGACTAACCATGTGATCAGAGGGTTGACTTTGAGCCACTTAACATCAGGCCAACTCCCATTAGGGCAAGAGGGCTGGAGACTGAGTTCAATTATGTGGCCAATGGTACAATCAGTCAATGGTTTGGAAATGTGACCCCCCAAAAAACTGGACATAGAAGCTCAGCTGAGATTCCTGGTTGATGAACATATCAATGTCCTAGGAGGGAGATGAATTCAGATGCCAAGGGGAGAGGGCATGAAAGTTCTGTGTTTGGAACCCTTTTAGACTTTACCCTGTGTGTCTCTTCATTTGGCTGGTCCTGATTCGTATCCTTCATAATTAAGCTGAAATCATAAGTATAGTGCTTTCCTGAGTTCTGTGAGTTGTTCTGGCTAATTACCAAATCTGAGGGGGGCTGCTGCAGGACCTCCTATATTTGTATCCAGTTGGTCAGAAGTGTAGGTGTTCTGAGACCCCCCCCAAGACTTGCAACCAGAGTCAAAAGTGAGGGCAGTCTGTTGGAGGACCATGTCTTTAACTGGGAGATCTGCACTAATTTTGGATGGTTAACATCAGAATTGAACACTGCAGTATTACAAGAGCATGTACTTTAATTGTAAGATTAAACACAATTAACACATTTTGATAGATCTAAATTGTTGGTGCCAGAGAGAATTCTAATCTCAGGAGTAATCAGGAGCCTAACTCAATTTTAGCCTATACTCAAGAGCTTGTATTTCAGCCACAAGTAATAACGTTAGCAAAGCAAGTACTAAATGTTACACTAAAAAGACAAAGTCAAATCAAAAATTATCTTTCTTAAAATAGAAAAATAATATTTATTCCCCCTTGAAAACATCTCACAAGTCTGCCAGAGAGAAATACAACCAGTGAGAGTTTGTCTTTCAGGCCCCAGCAATACATATTATTATTTATTTTTATTTAACTTAAATCTTTGCCCTCCCCACTACTCCTACCAGCCCCTTTCTCCTTCATAGGTAAGCTTCCCACTTGGGCTGCTACTTCTAACAAAGACTACCTGAGCTCTAATTATTTTTCTCAAATAAACATCTTGGCCTTAATAAATGAAGGCTGATGTTCTATCATAGATCATTTACTATCAGGTTGTTAAATTATTTTGGCCTTGCTGAAAACCTTCCAATTTCCCATATCTGCCTCTGTTCTTGTTCTGCAAAGTCCAAAAACACAGAATTAATACCATGCTAGCACCAAAAAAGGTAAAAATAAAACCATAATATAAATATCTGTCCTATATTATGGAAAGTCATTTTTCCCCTAAATAACAACTAATACAGCTCTAGACAAAAACTATTTAATAAAGTAGGACTGACTGATTTTGACAATGGTTTTCCTGTTTTCCAAAAAGGTCTTCAGTATCTTTTCAAAGTTAATTAAATTTTATTTCTTAAGGATTTAGTCATGTAGTCAAGAATTTATACAACATATATGTAGGGCTTCAAGAATAATAAAAACACATGATGCCCAATGAAACACCTGAAGAATTAACACAATGTCAATAATTTTGAAGCCACAGTATCCCCCCTCTTCCCAACTGCATTCTCTAGCAGTCCTGTTGGAGGTAACCACTATATTTGCATTAAATTCTGGGAGTCACTCTTAATTCCAAATGTTCCTTTGCTCCTGTTTCTGAAAAAGACCATCCTTTCTCCATTAAATCACCTTTGCATTTTTGCTGAAATCAACTACCATGTATATGGTACTCTATAGTTGGACTCTATTCTATGACCAGGAACAAATGACTTGGATGTCTATTTACAGTATGACCAGTGTGCTTCTTCAATAACTGGGATTTTGAGACAGCAGTCAGCATCCTGTAAGTAGAATGTGGGATTAAGAATCAGTAGAAATTAATTCTAATACAA
This sequence comes from Aepyceros melampus, assembly GCA_006408695.1. Classification (NCBI taxonomy): domain Eukaryota; kingdom Metazoa; phylum Chordata; class Mammalia; order Artiodactyla; family Bovidae; genus Aepyceros; species Aepyceros melampus. The sequence continues at coordinate 321,665 of SJXQ01004369.1, read as the reverse complement.
ATATTATCATCAATGAAGACTCCATGTGTCCAGAGGATAACACCTACCACATGGGATTGTTGATAGTCAAGACAGAAAACATATGGGAAAATGCCTTGAATGGGCCACACAATTAAAATATTTTCTCTAATTTTTCATTTAGGAGTCTAATTTTAAGTACTCATGAAATTCCATCCTTTTCTCCACATTTGAATATTGAAACTTGAACCTAGGACTTTAGCAGTAACAAATAGCCTATTAAAACTACATACACTTAGTTCTGATTTGCATCCCTGATCAGTCATTCCAGGAGTGAAGCAGTTGTAATCAAAATTTACCCTCATTGTCCCCTCATTGTAAATGAGAATTTAGGCATTTTCATACACATATTTCGCCCTCTTCTCCCTCAAACTATAGTGTAAGTACTAAAATGCTAAACAAAGATCATCTTAAGAGAGCACAACAGTTAAGAAAAAAGAGAGGTTGGCGAGTTCTTTTCTATTTGTAATTTTCAGGAAACAATTATAAGATTAGAAATGATAATTCAAGAATCCATCTGTCCTCCCTCCAACTTTATCTTTAAAAAAAAAAAAAAGAGTGAAGTAAGCCAGAAAGAAAAACACCAATACAGTATACTAACGCATATATGTGGAATTTAGAAAGATGGTAACGATAATCCTATATGCGAGATAGCAAAAGAGACACAGATGTATAGAACAGTCTTTTGGACTCTGTGGGAGAGGGCGAGGGTGGGATGATTTGGGAGAATGGCATTGAAACATATATAATATCATATGTGAAATGAATAGCCAGTCCAGGTTTGATGCATGATTCAGGATGCTCGGGGCTGGTACATTGGGATGACTAGAAGGATGGTATGAGGAGGGAGGTGGGAGGGGGGTTCAGGATGGGGAACACATGTATACCTGTGGCAGATTCATGTTGATGTATGGCAAAACCAATACAATATTGTAAAGTAATTAACTTCCAATTAAAATAAATAAATTTATATTAAAAAAAGGGAACAAGAGCCTTAGTAAATTCAAATTAAATCTGAATGTCAGTAAAACCAGCAAAACTGAGTGGGAAACATCACTGTTAATTCTGCTGCACTTCTACTAGAGCGGTAATTGGGAGACCTGACCACCACACAAAGACCCAAACACCACTGGGTTGGTCATATACTTCCTCCCTGGTGACTAGCCACTTCTCATTCTTATTTCTCTTATTTCCTTTCACAGATTTCTAACTCTAATTAAATAATCAAATTGCATGACAGAATTTAAATCATCACAAAGAATTTTCCAGTTAAATAGTTTCTCCTCTTCTGAATTATAAAGAAACAACCAGGTTAATTTTTCCCTTGAGCTATAGTCTATCACAAGTTTTACTCAGAAGACTTTTATTAAATATTAGTTTAACAATTATAATAAACACATCCTCAATAGCAGCAGCAGCAGCAATACCTGAAAAATATTATTCTTAAAAGAGTATTTGAAATAAAAATAAGTTAAATTCCAGGCTCCCTTTAAAGCAAGTGCATATAATAAGTTACTACTGTAAACTTCTGGGTCATGGCAGCCTGAAGTTACATAATTAGTTTTGATTCATACACTAAATTTTTTTTTCTAATTTTAATACAAATTTAAAGGTTACTTTCCATTTACAGTTATTACAAAATGTTGGCTATATCCCTTGTGTTGTACACAAATCCTTAATACTACCTTACACTCAGTTGCAGCTCACTCAGTAAAGAATCTGCCTGCAGTGCGGGAGACCAGGGTTCGATCCTTGGGTTGGGAATATGCCCTGGAGAAGGAAATGGCAATGCACTCCAGTATCCTTGCCTGGAAAATCTCATGGACAGAGGAGCCTGGTGGGCTGCAGTGGGCACAACTGAGTGACTAACACTTACTTACTTAATATCTTACACTCAGTAGTTTGTGCCTCCCATTCCTTCACCTCTATGCTGTCCTTTCCTACCATCTCCCTACTGGTAATCACGTTTATTCTCTGTACCTGTGAGTCTGCTTCTTTTTTGTAATTTTCACTAGTCTGTTGTATTGTTTAGATTCCACATATAAGAGATATATAGTATTTGTCTTTCTCTGACTTATTTCTCTTAGCATAATGCCCTCCAAGTCCATCCCTGTTACAGCAAATGGCAAAATTTTGTTATGTTATGTCTGAGTAGTCTTCTGTTGTATACACAGACCACATCTTCTCTATCCATTCAACTGCTGATGGATACTCAGATTGCTTCCATAGCTTGAGTGTTATAAATAACACTGCTTTGAACATTGGGGTACATGTTTCTTTTAAAAATTTTTTTCCATTTAATTTTTAATTTTTTAAATTAATTGACATTATAGTTGCTTTTCAGTGTTGTGTTAGTTTCTGCTGTACAGGAAAGTGAATCAGTCATACATATATTTCACTCTTTTTTATATTCCTCTCCCATCTAGGTCACCACAGAGCACTGAGTAGAGTACCCTGTGCTATACTGCAGGTTCTCATTAGTTATCGATTCTAGGAGACTGGCCCTGGGATTTCTTTGGAAGGACTGATGCTAAAGCTGAAACTCTAGTACTTTGGCCACCTCATGCGAAGAGCTGACTCACTGGAAAAGACCCTGATGCTGGGAGGGATTGGGGGGAGGAGGAAAAGGGGACGACAGAGGATGAGATGGCTGGATGGCATCACCGACTCGATGGATGTGGGTCTGGGTGAACTCCGGGAGTTAGTGATGGACAGGGAGGCCTGGCGTGCTGCGATTCATGGGGTTGCAAAGAGTCGGACATGACTGAGCAACTGAACTGAACTGAACATATAGTAGTGCGTATATGTAAAATCCTAATCTCCCAATTCACCCCACCCTCCCTTTCACCCTCTTGATAACCATAAGTTTTTTTAATCTGTGACTCTGTTTCTCTTCTGCAAATAATTTCATCTGTACCATTTTTCTAGATCAAATATTAACAATATTTTAAAAGGAAGAGAAAAACTTGATTCACATGTTTTATGTCAGTTTATCCACATAATATTATGTTTTAAAAGAACATACTAAAGGTCACCATTAAGCAACAATTTTATACAGGTCTCTCACATTTCTGGATATTTTGTGAGCTGAAGCACTGACTGTATTTCTTCCAGACTATCTTTTCAAAATGTTAGAACAGGGACTTCCCTGGTGATCCAGTGGTTAAGAATTCACCTTCCAATGCAGGGGGGGATGTGGGTTCAATTCCTGGTCCAAGTGAACTAAGAACCCATATGCTATGGGGCAAATAAACCTGCATACTAGAACTACTGAGTCCACATGCTCAGCTAGAGAGCCTGAGTGTCGCAACTGTAAAGCTCATGCACTCTGGAGCCTACACGCCACAACTAGAGAGAAGACTTCATGCCACAATCAAAGACTGCGCATGCCACAACTAAGACCCAAAGCAGTCAAAATAAATAAATAAATATTTTTAAAAATTGTTAAGCAGCTATGGAAGATAAAGTCACCCTCTGGAGTAGAGGGTAGGTGTGTCTATTGTCCACTATGATAATCTCTCCTTCCGGGCAGGATTCACTTGACCCACTTTGTATCACTCTGGTAAATAGCATAAATAGAGTAAACAGAGTGATATGAAGTGGGCAAATAGTACAATTGCTGGTACTCTGGCTACTACTATTTCTACTACTGCCACCACCACCAGACTAATAAAGTCCTTTGTCTCTGACCCAGGAATCTGCCAGCATTCATAAAACTGTGGCAGATTAATTTGTTAGCTTGTAAGTAGGGTAAAACCTCAGATTCTTCACAGTTCTTGAGAGACAAGAACCATAGCAATTCATGTTTATTCTTTAGGCTGCACAACACTCTGAATCAATGGAGACACGCTGTTTAGAGTTCACTAACTCTAAAACAACCCAACCAACTCTAGCAACCAATTTATTCAGATATGTATATACTTCTACTCCAAAATGGTCTTCAGTGGACTTCCAACTCAGTATTACAGGCCTATCAGAGTTCTTCAGCAGGGCCAACCCCACTTTCATTATTTCATTACAAATAGAAAATATTCAAGATTTAAACTCCTCATTCCTGGCTTTCCTTTACCCTTTTGAAGGAAAAAAAAAATGTAATGTTAGATGCAACGAACGTTAGTGTTTGAAAACAATCTTTTCTTTCCAAAGGATTTGAGTTGTAAGAATAGGAAAAAATACCACAATGAAAAGCAAAGTGTAAACAGTCAAATATATGTGAAAACGGGCAAGTTCTAAAACATTTTAGTAGCTAGAGACTTTCCCTCATAAACACATGCCACCAGATACAAGAGAACATAGAGCAAATTTATACAAGTGTGTGCTTGCTACTGGAATGACAATTCAAACACAGATCTCAATTAGAATAGTTTATTATCCAGGGATGGTTCAGGTGTGATAGTTTCGTCTTTACTCAACAAAAGCTGGTTAAACAGGTGTGCCTTTGTTACTAGTTGTGCTGTCTTGTAAACAGTACAGCTGGTAGGCAATGTACTCTTTAACTACTAGGTGATGATGACAGAATAGCAGAGGTAGCAGATGTGTTCTTAGCAGCAAGATAACATCTGAAGACCTTAACAAGTCTCATAAATTGGTAGACTCCACATGGCCAGAAGAATCTAAACATAAGCTGCAATATTTTTTGCTGCTGACTTCTGATGTGCCTCAAGTAATTTAAGTCTAAGGAGTAGTAATACAGAGATGAATTTTACTGATATTAATAGTGTCCAAATTTGGAAAGGTGAGACTGTAAGCAACTAGCATGCTATTCTAATTTTCTTCTTGTTCAAGGAGTACTATTTTCCATTAAGTACTACTTTTTAGTTTTCATTAAGCTATGTTACTTTTCTATTCTCACAATTCAAATTTTATGTGAAATTTACTCAAAAACCTGCTCCAAATACTAATGTTAGTTACATAAACATTTAAAAAACACATTTCATAACACTAGAAGATGTAGGCAAAACCAAATTAGGATACTGATAAAACTTAAAATATTGTATAGAGACATGTGTTTCTCAGTTTTTTGAAGTAAATAAAAATTTAATTTTGGAATAATAGAAAACCACCTGGTCTATGAAGGAGCTGACGTCCCACTCACTCTCAGGTTTCCCCCCTATATCATGTTGCTTTCTTCTTTCAAATTTTTAATAATGGATATAAAATATTAATAAGACTATGTCCCTGATGTCTAGAAAGACCAAGGAGAAGAACCTTAAGACACTGCTTGAAGGCCTCTTTCCCCATGTTCTTTTGTAAAAACAACTTGAAGTAACCTTTTTTTTTCTTTTTCTTGAAACCAAAGAAAAATGTTCTACTTCCACTAGTGGTGGAGAATCACAAAAACTGGACAAAACAAAACAAAAACAAAATCTAAAGGCAAAGAAAAAACAACAGCAGACAGAAATTGCTGGGGAGTCAACATCTAGGAGGAGAAAGCAATGGCACCCCACTCCAGTAGTCTTGCCTGGAAAATCCCATGGACAGAGGAGCCTTGTGGGCTGCCATCTATGGGGTCGCACAGAGTCGGACATGACTGAAGCAACTTAGCAGCAGCAGCAGCAGCAACATCTAGGAATAGTACCAGCTGAGAGAGTTTGTTGCCCCATGCCCTCTTTTAAATTTAAACAGCTTTTTGCTGAGGACACACCCCACTGCGTGCTGGGTCGACAGCTAAAATACCAAAATCTGCAGTCTTTCTGGCTTGAGGAACCAAGACAACAGAGTTTGAGGCTACCACAACATCCAGAAATTAAGGAAAAATTCTTGAGACAGACAGAGTATGCCACAGAAAAGAAACTCCACATTCTTCATATGAGTTTAACTGAAATGTCTGGCTGATAAGTAAATTCCGTACACAAGGGACAGATTCTACGCAGCCCAATAAAACTAAAAGATGTGAACAAAAGTTTCAGCTGCTACCCACTGCAGTTCAGTGTTGGTTCAGTCAAGTTAACTGCCTGAAAACCAAACAAACAAAAAAATCAACATTCCTCAGAGAATCAGAACCAACAGTATCTACAATGTGCTATTGTATTATGGGTGGCACAGTGGTAAGGAATCCACCTGCCAATGCAGGAGACACAAGTGACGCAAGTTTAATCCCTGGGTCAGAAAGATCCCCTGGAGTTGGAAATGGTAAACTGCACCAGAATTCTTGCCTGAAAAATTCCATGGACACAGAGGAACCTGGCAGGTGACAGTCCAAAGGGTCACAAAGAGTCAGACATGACTGAGCAACTGAGCACACACACACATTACACAACAAGAAATTATTCAACATATGAAGAAACAGGAAAATGTAACACATAATCAAATGGATAGACTAAATTTGAAATGACCCAACTGTAGGAATTAGCAGATATAGCTATAATTGTTGTTGCTCAGTTTTTAAGTCATGTTTGACTCTTTCTGACTCCGTGGACTCTAGTCCACCAGGCTCCTCTGCCCTTGGGATTTCCCAGGCAAGAATACTGGAGTGGGATGCCATTTCCTTTTCCAATAGCTATGATACCTATATTAAAAGATGTTTGAAATAAATGCACAGATAGGAAATCTCAGCAAAGAAATAGAAACTATAAAATAACCAAATGAAAACTCTAACACTAAAAAATATAATACCTGAAGTAAAAAATTCAATAAATAGGAAAAACAACATTAGATTGTTTCTGAGTCACTCCAAAAGCAAGACTGCAGAAGACAGAAGAGTCACTGAACTTGAAGATACAGAAATTATGCAGTCTGAAGAACAAAGAGGGGAAGAGGAACAGGTGGGACAATATTAAAAGAGTCAAGACATGTGTAATTGGGTATCCATAAAAAAAAGTGGGGTATGAAAGGGAGTAAGGCAATAAAAGAGGACTTATGACAAGCAAGTTTCCCAATTTGATAGAAGACATAAATGTACAAATTTGAGAATAACAATAAATACCAAGGAGGATACTTACAACAAAGAAATTCATACTATGCATGGCATACTCAACTACTGAAAGGCAAACTTCAACAAACAGAAAATTTTCAAAGCAGCCAATTAAAATCAGCACATTACATACAGAATAACATACGTGACTAGACTGCAAGATCAAACCAGTCAATTCTGAAGGAAATCAGTCCTGAATATTCATTGGAAGGACTGATGCTAAAGCTGAAGCTTCAATACGTTGGCCACCTGATGCAAAGAGCTGATTCATTGGAAAAGACCCTGATGCTGGGAAAGATTGAAGGCAGGAAGCAAAAGGGTCGAAAGAGGATGACATGATTGAATGGCATCACCAACTCGATGGACATGAGTTTGAGCAAACTCCAGGAGTCGGTGATGGACAGGGAAGCCTGACATGCTACAGTCCATGGGGTCACAAACAGTCAGATACAACTGAGTGCCTGAACTGAACTAAACTGAACTGAATGTTAGATTGGAAACAATGGAAACAGTGAAACAATATATGTACAGTCCTGAAAGAAAATTACAGAATTCCACATTCAGCAAAAATATCCATCAAAAGATGAAATAAAGATATTTTCAGATAAATGAAAACAAAGCAAACTATTGCCAACATATCTGTACAATAAGAAATGCTATAGAAGATTCCTCAAACTCATGAAAAAACCAAATGGAGAAAGAGATCTTCAAAAAGAAATGAACAGTTCAGTTAAATAAATAAACATAAAAAATCTATACATTGTATTACTGGTACAGATAAAAGAAAATAAATCAATGAAACTTAAAAATGATAAAAATAATTTTAAAAAGAACCAAAAAGCAGTGGAAGTGGTATAAATATGGCTAGGTATATAAGACCATGTTTTATTCTCTCTTAATTCCTTTCTTTGAAAAATATTCATTCATTTGGCTTCAGTAGGTCTTAGTTGTGGTACTTGGGATCTTCATTCTTCATTGTGGCATGCAAGATCTTTAGCTCTCAATCGTTACCAGCATCAGGGTCTTTTCCAATGTGTAGTCGGCTCTCAGCATCAGGTGGGCAACATTTAGAGCTTCAGCTCCAGCATCAGTCCTTCCAAAGAATATACAGGGTTGATCTCCTTTAGGATTGACTGGTTTGATCTTCTTGCTGTCCAAGGAACAAGTGTCTTCTCCAGCACCACAGTTCTAAAGCATCAATTCTTTGGCACTCAGTCTTCTTTATGGTCCAACTCTCACATCCATACATGACTACTGGAAAAACCATAGCTTTGAATATATGAAATTTTGTCAGCAATGTGGTATCTCAATGTGTAGTCGGCTCTCAGCATCAGGTGGGCAACATATTAGAGCTTCAGCTCCAGCATCAGTCCTTCCAAAGAATATACAGGGTTGATCTCCTTTAGGATTGACTGGTTTGATCTTCTTGCTGTCCAAGGAACAAGTGTCTTCTCCAGCACCACAGTTCTAAAGCATCAATTCTTTGGCACTCAGTCTTCTTTATGGTCCAACTCTCACATCCATACATGACTACTGGAAAAACCATAGCTTTGAATATATGAAATTTTGTCAGCAATGTGGTATCTCTGCTTTTTAATATGCTATCTAGGTTTGGCACAGCTTTTTATCCATGGAGCGAGCGTCTTTTAATTTCATGGCTGCTGTCACCATCCACAGTGATCTTGGAGCCCAAGAAAATAAAGTCTGTTACTGTTTCTACTTTTTGCCATTCTACTGCCATGAAATGGTTATTTGTATCACATACATTTGTATATTATATTATAGTTGTTAGCTATTATCCATCTCTTAGCCCAAAACTGCAAACAGTCTAGGTGGTCATCAACAGAAGAATGAATGAATAAGGTACAGTATATTCATACAATGGAATACTAACCAGCAATAAAAAGGAATGAAATACTGATTAATGCAATAATATGGATAAATCTCAAAAACATGCTGAGTGAAAGAAGCCTTTCACAAAGGAATATATACTATGATTCTACTTAAATGAAGTTTTATAGCAGGCAAACTAAGCCATGATTTTTAAAAATATTAGAAGAGTGATTGCTTTTAGAGCCTTGGACTGACTCGGAAGAGGCAAGAGGGAAATTCTGGGCATGGTAGAAATGTTTTGTATATTGATGGGGATTTGGTTACACCAGTGTATGCATTTTTCAAAACTCATGAAATCATACATTTAACATTTGAGCACTTTAGGATATACAAATTTTACCTTAAAAATCATAAATAGTGCTTGCTTTGGCAGCACGTATACTAAAATTGGAACGATACAGAGAAGATTAGCATGGCCCCTGCGCAAGGATGACATGTAAATTTGTGAAGTGTTCCATATTTTCACACTTTCTAACACCATACACAAAAATAAACTCAAAATGGATTTAAGATCTAAACGTAAGACCAGAAACTATAAAACTCCTAGAGGAGAACATAGGCAAAACACTCTCCAACATAAATCACAGCAGGATCCTCTATGACCCACCTCCAGAATATTGGAAATAAAAGCAAAAATAAACAAATGGGGCCTAATTAAAATTAAAAGCTTCTGCACAACAAAGGAAACTATAAGCAAGGTGAAAAGACAGCCTTCTGAATGGGAGAAAATAATAGCAAATGAACCAACTGACAAACAACTAATCTCAAAAATATACAAGCAACTCCTGCAGCTCAACTCCAGAAAAATAAATGACCCAATCAAAAATGAGCCAAATAACTAAACAGACATTTCTCCAAAGAAGACATACAGATGGCTAACAAACACATGAAAAGATGCTCAACATCACTCATTATCAGAGAAATGCAAATCAAAACCACAATGAGGTACCATTTCACATCAGTCAGAATGACTGTGATCCAAAAGTCTACAAGCAATAAATGCTAGAGAGGGTGTGGGGAAAAGGGAACCTTCTTACACTGTTGGTGGGAATGCAAACTAGTACAGCCACTATGGAGAACAGTGTGGTGATTCCCTAAAAAACTGGAAATAGAACTGCCTTATGACCCAGCAATCCCACTGCTGGGCATACACACTGAGAAAATCAGAATTGAAAGAGACACGTGTACCTCAATGTTCATCGCAGCATTGTTTATAATAGCCAGGACATGGAAGCAACCTAGATGTCCATCAGCAGATGAATGGATAAGAGAGCTGTGGTACATATATACAATGGAGTATTACTCAGCCATTAAAAAGAATATATTTGAATCAGTTCTAATGAGGTGGATGAAACTGGAGCCAAGTATACAGAGTGAAGGAAGCCAGAAAGGAAAACACCAATACAGTATACTAACATATATATATGGAATTTAGAAAGATGGTAATGATAAACCTGTATGCGAGACAGCAAAAGAGACACAGATGTATAGAATAGTCTTTTCGACTCTGTGGGAAAGGGAGAGGGTGGGATGATTTGGGAGAATGGCACTGAAACATGTATAATATCATATATGAAACAAATTGCCAGTCCAGGTTCGATGCAGGATACTGGATGCTTGGGGCTGGTGCACTGGGATGACCCAGAGGGATGGTACAGGGAGGGAGGAGGGAGGGGGGTTCAGGATGGGGAACACATGTATACCTGTGGCAGATTCATGCTGATGTATGGCAAAACCAATACAGTATTATAAAGTAATTAACTTCCAATTAAAATAAATAAATTTATATTAAAAAATCATAAATAAATCTAGTTAAAGAAATGCATACAGAAAAGTGTAAGGGAGGAGTGTGATGCCTGCAACTTACTTTTGAAGTATATTTTAAAAAATAGGTGGAAAGATAGACAGTAAGATAGTGATAAAGCAAAAATAACAAAATGTTAACAACTGTAGAAAATGCAAGAATTAATTGTACAAGTGTTGCCAGTATAATTATTTCAACTTTTGGTATGCTTGAAATTTTTGGTAATAAAATGTCATGGAGAAATTACTTTAAGAAAACAAAGTAGATGGGCAGCCAAGAGCAGATACTTGAAAACTCTGTGATATGTAGATCATCACAGGTTTACATTCTTCTATCCAACAATACACAGAATTACATTTCATAGAATTTGGTTAACATGTACACTAGTTCCACACATCTATTTTAAATTTATAATGTGTTTTTCATTTTTTTCTTAAGTATAGGAACACTATATTGTCTTGGGAAAGTTACTTAAGTTCTTTTAAACTTCTGCATTCAAAAATGATTTTTAAAGTACTTTGAAATATCTAAAAAGTGCTCCATGAGTAGGGAATGTACCTTTTGGCTTGTGTTAGAATTGTTTCTTGAACATTTGCAACTTAATAAAGGACACGAAAATTCTAAATGGACAAATATAACAAAAAATACGACAACTCTAATACCTCATTCACAAAAAGCTCTTTTCTATGAGGTAACGGTGTGACATCATTGTGATGGACATGCTCATTGTTCCTCAGAATCTGGTCAAATGTGTTTCCAGATGTCCTGCTGGACTGCATTATAACCAAGCTAACCATTTCAGTCATCCCTGAAACCTAATTGCTGAGGTCAGTCAAAAAGGAATTCACTGGGCTCATTCAGACAACTGAAAAGAAAGAATGGAAACTGTTTACCTTTTTTCTCAGAGACCCATTAGACTCTGTTCATCAGTCTCAAAAATGCATTTGAATCTTTAAAAGTTGAGAATTCTCTCATTCACTGGAAAAGCAAGGTGGAAGTATCTCCCATTTCCTTCCACTGTATAAAACCCTAGTAATAAAATTTGACACTTAAAAAGCAAACCAAGTACCTCCCCAAATATAGAGATAAATTATTTCCCATTAGCTGATTTTGGTCCTTATTTCTTTTCCAGAGATCCCAACTTCTCATGGTTCCATGCTCTGTTACTATGGACAGTATCTGATTTAAATGCCCTGCATTACTAGGAAAACTTTTCTATTAACACCATTCATGTCATTTCTGACACAAAATGTAATGGTTCCCACACTCATCTTTCTCTCATTATTTTGTGACTCACATTTTAATTCTCTGATGCAGTCAGGAGATTTACCTTCATAAGAAGGTGAAAAAGGCGTCAGAATTATAAGACATTGACAATGACACTTTTTACTCAATCTAGGTTTCAAGCTCAGGACTCTTTGAAGACCCTGTACCTTTGGACCAAATGGTAAAGAAACAGTAGTGGTTAGTGAGAACATAAACTATAACAATATATGAAAATTCAAAAAAAGAAGAGCTGTGTGAATACACTAACACATAGTTCATGTTAGTTCTATTTCCCCCCCTCATCTTAGTCTACTAAGTTCTTATTAATAATAACCTAAAGATACTATGCTAAAATTGGGATGAAATTATGTTGAAATTTATTTTACTCAGTGACAGTGGAGGAAACAAATTGTGGTGAGTGTGATAGTGCCATTTGTTTCTCGGTATCTATCATCCCTTCTTCCACAGTAATAAGTGAGACACGTAGCTACCTAGAATAAAAATATGTCTTTCCCTTCCTTGCAGCTAAGTATGACCATGTGACTCAGCTCCAATCAATAGTATATAAAAGTAAGAACTGCTGCTGGCAGCTTCAAGGAATCTTCCTTAATAGAAAGGCAATATGGAACTTGTGTTCCTTTCTTTGACCATTTCCTGCATCCTGCTGCCTGAGATGTAGATATAACAGCTTCTTTGGACAGGAGAACAAGGATTACACACAAGAAACAGCAGAGTGATCTGTTGAAAAGTCTGGAACTCTGAAGGATGAATGGAACAAAACCTAACTTTGGACTTTCACATAAAAGAGAAATAAATTCCTGTCTTTTTAAAGTCTTTGTTAATTTGGATCTCTGTAACTGACAGCTGAACTTAATCCTAACTACTACAATAAGTAAAGCAAAATAGGATGGTGAAGAGATTCCTTATTATTCAGTTAAGAGTCATCTCATTAAAGCAGACTGAACAAGGATGATACATACATTCTTTGAGAAAGGAGATGAGGAACTTTTAATTACTATTCCTCCGATACAATGAGGCAAGGGCTTCTCAGGTGGCACTAGTGGTAAAGAACCCACCTGCCAATACAGGAGATGCAGGAGACAGGTTTGATCCCTGGGTCAGGAAGATCTCCTAGAGGAGGGCATGCCAACCCACTCCAGTATTCTTGCCTGGAGAATTCCCATGGACAGAGGAACCTGGTGGGCTACAGTCCACAGGGTCTCAAAGAATCAGACAGGACTAAAGTGACTTAGCATGCACAATACAATGAAGGAGGTCTGAAGGGTTATTTGTCTAGCATAAATGAGAGTTTTCTAAAGAGTGAACTCAGTTGAGTGGATCAGCTAAGTCTTTGGCATATTCACAGAATGCTGATACTTGCTCTGAAGCCTAATCATGCTGATGACAGAGTACATGAGCTTGCTGCTGCTGCTGCTAAGTCACGTCAGTCGTGTCCGACTCTGTGCAAACCCCAAAGACGGAAGCCCACCAGGCTTCTCTGTCCCTGGGATTCTCCAGGCAAGAACACTGGAGTGGGTTGCCATTTCCTACTGAACCATTTACATGCTTCAGTGAACATACGACTTTAAAAACCTTTGGACTATCTACAGCATTGCTTTCAAACAATTCTCAGAGGCCCAAAAAGAACCAATTGTGATACAACTACAGAAGACTTAAAAATCCATTCCAAAAAGAGTCAAATCTGAGAAAATCAGTAAAAGAATCAACAGCATAACAGGGTTAAATAACCAGTGGTTTCAGTTCAGTTCAGTCGCTCAGTCATGTCCAGCTCTCTGTGACCCCATGGACTGCAGCACACCAGGCCTCCTGTTCCATCACCAATTCCCAGAGTTTACGCAAACTCACGTCCATTGAGTCAGTGATGCCATCGGACCATCTCATCCTCTGTCGTTCCCTTCTGTTCCTACCTTCAATCTTTCCCAGCATCAGGGTCTTTTCAAACGAGTCAGCTCTTCACATCAGGTGGCCAAAGTATTGGAGTTTCAGGTTCAACTAGAGTTTACGCAAACTCACGTCCATTGAGTCAGTGATGCCATCGGACCATCTCATCCCTGTCGTTCCCTTCTGTTCCTACCTTCAATCTTTCCCAGCATCAGGGTCTTTTCAAACGAGTCAGCTCTTCACATCAGGTGGCCAAAGTATTGGAGTTTCAGGTTCAACATCATTCCTTCCAATGAACACTCAGGACTGATCTCCTTTAGGATGGACTGGTTGGATCTCCTTACATCCAAGGGACTCTCAAGAGTCTTCTCCAACACCACAGTTCAAAAGCATCAATTCTTCGGCACTCATTTTCTTTACCATCCAACTCTCACATCCATACATGACCACTGGAAAAACCATAGCCTTGACTGGACGGACATTTGCTGACAAAGTAATGTCTCTGCTTTTTAGTATGCTGTCTAGGTTGGTCATAACTTTCCTTCCAAGGAGTAAGCGTCTTTTAATTTCATAGCTGCAATCACTATCTGCAGTGATTTTGGAGCCCAGAAAAATAAAGTCTGACACTGTTTCCACCGTTTCCCCATCTATTTCCCATGAAGTGATGGGACCGGATGCCATGATCTTCATTTTCTGAATGTTGAGCTTTAAGCCAACCTTTTCACTTTCCTCTTTCACTTTAATCAAGAGGCTCTTTAGTTCTTCTTCACTTTCTGCCATAAGGGTGGTGCCATTTGCATATCTGAGGTGATCGATATTTCTCCTGGTAGTCTTGAATCCAGCATGTGCTTCCTCTAGCCCAGCGTTTCTTATGATATACTCGGTGTATAAGTTAAATGAGCAGGGTGAATTTACAGCCTTGACGTACTCCTTTTCCTATTTGGAACCAGTCTGTTGTTCCATGTCCAGTTCTAACTGCTGCTTCCTGACCCACACACAGGTTTCTCGAGACGCAGGTCAGGTGGTCTGGTATTCCCATCTCTTTCAGAATTTTCCACAGTTTACTGTGATCCACACGGTCAAAGGCTTTGGCATAGTCAATAAAGCAGAAGTAGATGCTTTTCTGGAAATCTCTTGCTTTTTCAATGATCCAGCAGATGTTGGCAATTTGATCTCTGGTTCCTCTGCCTTTCTAAAACCAGCTTGAACATCTGGAAGTTCACGGTTCACGTATTGCTAAAGCCTGGCTTGGAGAATTTGGGGCATTATTTCGCTAGCGTGTGCTGCTGCTGCTAAGTCGTTTCAGATGTGTCTGACTGTGTGTGACTGCAGAGACGGCAGCCCACCAGACTCCGCCGTCCCTGGGATTCTCCCGGCAAGAACACTGGAGTGGGTTGCCATTTCCTTCTCTATTGCATGAAAGTGAAAAGTGAAAGTGAAGTTGCTCAGTCGTGTCCGACTCTTAGTGACTCCATGGACTGCAGCCTATCAGGCTCCTCCGTCCGTGGGATTTTCCAGGCAAGATTACTAGAGTGGGTTGCCATTGCCTTCTCTTTCTAGCGTGTGAGATGAGGACAACTGTGTAATAGTTTGAGCATTCTCTGGCATTGCCTTTCTTTGGAATTGGAATGTAAACTGACCTTTTCCAGTCCTGTGGCCATTGCTGAGTTTTCCAAATTTGCTGGCATATTGAGTGCAGCACTTTCACAGCATCATCCTTTAGAATTTGAAATAGCTCAGCTGGAATTCCATCACCTCCACTAGCTTTGTTCGTAGTGATGCTTCCTAAGGCCCACTTGACTTCACATTCCAGGATGTCTGGCTCTAGGTGAGTAATCATACCATGATGGCTATCTGGGTCATGAAGATCTTTTTTGTATAGTTCTGTGTATTCTTACTACCTCTTCTTAATATCTTCTGCTTCTGTTAGGTCCATACCATTTCTGTCCTTTATTGAGCCCATCTTTGCATGAAAGTTCCCTTGGTATCTTTAATCTTCTTGAAGAGATCTCTAGTCTTTCCCATTCTATTATTTTCCTCTATTTCTTTGCACTGATCACTGAGGAAGGCTTTCTTATTCTCCATGCTATTCTCTGGAACTCTGCATTCAAATGTGTATATCTTTCCTTTTCTCCTTTGCTTTTCACTTCTCTTCTTTTCACAAATATTTGTAAGGCCTCCTCAGACAGCCATTTTGCTTTTTTGCATTTCTTTTTCTTGGGGATGGTCTCGCATGAACTTTCATCCATAGCTCATCAGGCACTCTGTCTATCAGATCTAGATCTATCAGATGTCTATCAGTTCCTTATATCTATTTTTCACTTCCACTGTATAATCGTAAGGGGATTTAGGTCATACCTGAATGGTCTAGCGGTGTTGCCCACTTTCTTCAATTTCAGTCTGAATTTGGCAACAAAGAGTTCATGATCTCAGTCACAGTCAGCTCCCAGTCTTGATTTTGCTGACTATATAGATCTTCTCCATCTTCGGCTGCAAAGAATATAATCAATCTGATTTCAGTGTTGGCCATCCAGTGATGTCCATGTGTAGAGTCTTCTCTTGTGTTGTTGGAAGAGGGTGTTTGCTATGACCACTGTGTTGTCTTGGCAGAACTCCATTAGCCTTTTCTCTGCTTCATTCTGTATTCCAAGGCCAAATTTGTCTGTTACTCCAGGTGTTTCTTGACTTCCTACTTTTGCATTCCAGTCCCCTATAACGAAAAGGATCCTTTGGGGGCATTAGGTCTAAAAGGTCTTGTAGGTCTTCATAGAACCATTCAACTTCAGCTTCTTCAGCATTAAGTGGTCGGGGCACAGACTTAGATTACCGTGATACTGAATGGTTTGCCTTGGAAATGAACAGAGATCAGTCTGTTGTTTGTGAGACTGCATCCAAGTACTGCATTTTGGACTCTTGGTTTACATCACATAATCACTCTCATAAATCTGCCAACTTTAAAAAGGCATCAGGAATTCTCTGATGACCCAGATGATTGGGACACATTGCTTTCACTGCCATGGGCCTGGGTTCAATCCCTGGTTTGATAACTAAGATCATGTGTGTCATGCAGCCAAAAACACAAAAATTATCAAGAGATTGAAAGATCAAAGGTGAACAGAAAAAATTTTGTTATAAATCACTTAGATTGACAGTTATACAATATGAAAATATGGTAAACTTTTTAGCACAGCAATAAAAGTTCTTTCAGCTCTATAAAATGACTCTATAATTTTTTTTAAATTGGTTACACTACAAATTATGTGCTGGAGTCCATGGGTTACAAAGAGTCAGACATGACTTAGCAACTGAACGAATTATGAGTTGAGCTGAAGAAATAAATAGTTCACTGAAACTTCAGTGACCTAAGATGGCTTAAAAAAATAGACTTTTATGATAACTAAAAAGTGCAGTGTATAAGTTAATTACTTGTCAATCTAGAATAGAAGCCTTCACGAGACAAATCGAGCCTAACTAAGGTAAGCAGATAATAAGACAAGCTGCATCAAAAGCATAGAGCAAAAGGTAACTTTCTCTAACAACCTGTAAAATTTCTTTTCAACCTTCATTAGTGGTGAATAATATAAGACGGTTCCAGAGTTAATCATGTTTCAATTCATGATTTTTCAACCTTACAATGGTGTGAAAGAGATCCTCATTCAACAGAAACTGTCCTTTGAATTTTGATTTTCCCTTGGACCAGGCAGAGACCCATAGTTTCCAGTCAGCCACACAACCACAAGGGTAGATAATCTATACATTCACAATCATTCTGTACCCAGAAAACTATTGTTTTTCACTTTCAGAATAGCATTCAATAAATTACTGATAGTCCACATTCTATTATAAAATAGGTTTTGTGTTAGATGATTTTGCCCACCGGTAGACTAACACAGCTGTTTTGAGCACTTCTAATATAGGCTAGTCTAAGCTATGATGATAGGTAAGTTAGGTGCATTAAATGATTTTTGACATGATATTTTCAACTTACAATGGGCTATAAAAGTTATCGGGCCACAACCCCATCATAAGTCAAGGAAGATCTGTAACTGGAAAATAAGATTCATTATCACATATATTCAGCTCACTCACAGATTTTCAGTACCTGCTTATCAATGTACACCTGTGTTTTAATCTTACATTTATCACTGAGCTTCTAATTATAAGGAAGAAATGTTAGTTCCTTAAGAAAAAAACTGTTCAATTTCAAACAGTAATGGCATGTTCCTTTGCTATGTAAAGTTTCAAAATATTGATTATGATTATCCAAGGAAAAAGAAAATCAAATTTAAAGGAACAGACTTTTCTCAGCTTTGTTCTTCCCAATGATGAGAATTATATTTTTAACTGCCACATGACATAAGTCAGCTTACGAAATGAAGTCTTTACAGCAAGGCATGTGACTCTTTATCCCTCTCGGCAGATCTCTTCCTAACCGATAAATTCTTTCCTAAACTATCCAAAGCTGAACAATAAAATGCAGTAGTAGAGAGGACAAAGAAAATGAGAAAAAAAGGGAAGGGGATTTTTTTCTTCTCTTTTTCAACAAAAGCAGACACAGAATTTTATAATGCATACATTATAGTTAAGGATACATATATAAAGGCCCTAGATAAAATAATGGAAAGAAAATACACAAACTACTAGTAAACCTTATTGGGATGGTAGAGATTAGTACTAGAGATTTCCCACTTTTTTAATGTTTTTCAAATGTTCTCCAACATTAGTTTCATCACTATTATAACAAGAAAGTAAAACTAAAATTGTTAACAGCATAAAAAGCCTTTTAATCTTCTTCTATTTGGCTGAAGAATGGTGATACTTCAGGCATTCTTATTTTGTGCTATGATTTAATGCTTCACCTAGCCTTCCCACCCAGAAGTTTGACAGAAATGCAGATATAATGAGCCAACATCTTAGTAAGACTTCTAGCTGCACATTAAGTTAGTTCTAGACTGCTGCTGCTGCTGCTCAGTCCCTTAGTCGTGTCCAACTCTGTGCGACCCCATAGACAGCAGCCCACTTGTCTAGAAATAAACACCTATGTTGGTTCCTTTCTAAGCCCTTCCTGTTAATCTATAATGATCATTTTTGGGGATTTACCTATTAGTCATGAAATTCAATAAATATTGATGGCAAGAGATAATAAAAGGAATATATTAATCATACCATTACAGTCTGAGTAATCTTTTAAAAGAAAGCATAGGGTGATGGCTCTCCAGTCGAGCTATTTCAAATCCTGAAAGATGATGCTGTGAAAGTGCTGCACTCAGTATGCCAGCAAATTTGGAAAACTCAGCAGTGGCCACAGGACTGGAAAAAGTCAGTTTTCATTCCAATCCCAAAGAAAGGCAATGCCAAAGAAGGCTCAAATGACTGCACAATTGCACTCATCTCACATGCTAGTAAAGTAATGCTCAAAATTCTCCAAGCCAGGCTTCAGCAATACGTGAACTGTGAACTTCCAGATGTTCAAGCTGGTTTTAGAAAAGGCAGAAGAACCAGAGATCAAATTGCCAACATCTGCTGGATCATGGAAAAAGCAAGAGAGTTCCAGAAAAACACCTATTTCTGCTTTATTGATTATACCAAAGCCTTTGACTGTGTGGATCACAATAAACTGTGGAAAATTCTGAGATGGGAATACCAGACCACCTGACCTGCCTCTTGAGAAACCTATATGCAGGTCAGGAAGCAACAGTTAGAACTGGACATGGAACAACAGACTGGTTCCAAATAGGAAAAGGAGTACGCCAAGGCTGTATATTGTCACCCTGCTTATTTAACTTCTATGCAGAGTACATCATGAGAAACCCTGGACTGGAAGAAACACAAGCTGGAATCAAGATTGCCGGGAGAAATATCAAGAACCTCAGATATGCAGATGATACCACTCTTATGGCAGAAAGTGAAGAGGAACTAAAGAACCTCTTGATGAAAGTGAAAGAGGAGAGTGAACAAGTTGGCTTAGAGCTCAACATTCAGAAAACGAAGATCATGGCATCTGGTCCCATCACTTCATGTAGATGGGGAAACAGTAGAAACAGTGTCAGCCTTTATTTTTTGGGGCTCCAAAATCACTGCAGATGGTGACTGCAGCAATGAAATTAAAAGATGCTTACTCCTTGGAAGGAAAGTTATGACCAACCTAGATAGCATATTCAAAAGCAGAGACATTACTTTGCCAACAAAGGTCCGTCTAGTCAAGGCTATGGTTTTTCTGGTAGTCATGTATGGATGTGAGAGCTGGACTGTGAAGAAGGCTGAGCACCGAAGAATTGATGCTTTTGAACTGTGGTGTTGGAGAAGACTCTTGAGAGTCCCTTGGACTACAAGGAGATCCAATCAGTCCATTCTGAAGGAGATCAACCCTGGGATTTCTTTGGAAGGAATGATGCTAAAACTGAAGCTCCAGTACTTTGGCCACCTCATGTGAAGAGTTGACTCATTGGAAAAGACTCTGATGCTGGGAGGGATTGGGGGCAGGAGGAGAAGGGGATGACAGACAATGAGATGGCTGGATGGCATCATTGACTCGATGGACGTGAATCTGAGTGAACTCTGGGAGTTGGTGATGGACAGGGAGGCCTGGCATGCTGCGATTCATGGGGTCACAAAAGTCGGACACGACTGAGCAACTGAACTGAACTGAACTGAATAGGTCCCAACTTCAAACCCAAGCCACTATCCCCTATCACTTTAACCACATCCACTGAAATGAACCAAAAGCAGGTATGAGTACATCAAAGAGTGTTTAAATAAAATCTCAGGAAACACTAGAACCCTCGGGTGATATGATGCTGCAATACTGAAATGTCCAAGTCCTGACTCTTATTACGGCAACTTTATTCAGTCACTTTGAAATGTCCATCTAGGGCAGGGTTTCTCAGTCTTGACAATGTTGACAGTTTGGGCTGAATAACTCTTTGTTGTGGAGACTGCTTTGTGCACTGGAGGATATTTAACAGGATCCCTGGCCTCTGTATACTAATATCAGTATTATCTTCCCAGCTGGAACTAGCAAAACTGTTTCCTGACACTGCCAGATGTACTCTGTGGGCAACCTTTCCTCACAAGCCCCCAGTGAGAAGCACTGGCTGAGGAAGACATTATCAGTAACGGTCCTGCCAATGTAGGTCAGTGATCTTATCTAGGATTTTCATAAAAAGACATCAAAGAGTATAGCTGGGTTCATAATTATAAGCACATTTGTGAAATTTGTTTTGAAAGCTCTATAAGAGCAAGGTCAAGGTCTTTTTTTTTTTCCCTGGGTATTGTATTTACAACAATTTCTCACCTATGATCATGTGTGACAATGTCTGTTAAATGAGCTAAATTATATAGATATTCTACCCATAGTATAGGGAAGTCAATTATTATTCAATTTTCAGGATAAACTATCATGACTTCTAAGTGTACTATCATTTCTTAAATGTATTTCTCCTATCCATTTTAACTAAAAAAAATCTACTAGTTAAATCAGATCTAAAAATTAATTATTAAGACCTTTGATGTAACCACGATATCCGAACCAATTACCTGTACATTATAGAACACAGGTGACAGCAAAGGGAAGTAGGAAAATTAGTATAAGAAAGTAAGTAAACTTCACCAGGAATCTGTGCTGAAGATCTAGCAGTTCAGGGCACTCCTACTAGAGAAGATGGAAGAAATTTAGGTGCTGTCACTTTTCTGTCCAGATTGCTGTTTCTTTACTTGGCTTATTGTTCAGAATTCAGCTAAGGACTCATTCTCTAAGTATTCTCCAAATAACCTAAGCAAGTAGTTTTTAAACTTTTTTTTTTTTTTTTTGGAGCCACAGACTCGCTTTCAAAATCTGATGAAATGATAATTATAAATCAATTGAAAAAGGAGGAAACCTGATAAAAACTAAGGACTCTCTTTCTAGAAAAATACACTCACATAACCAACTTAATCTGTGCTGAAGATCTAGCAGTTCAGGGCACTCCTACTAGAGAAGATGGAAGAAATTTAGGTGCTGTCACTTTTCTGTCCAGATTGCTGTTTCTTTACTTGGCTTATTGTTCAGAATTCAGCTAAGGACTCATTCTCTAAGTATTCTCCAAATAACCTAAGCAAGTAGTTTTTAAACTTTTTTTTTTTTTTTTTGGAGCCACAGACTCGCTTTCAAAATCTGATGAAATGATAATTATAAATCAATTGAAAAAGGAGGAAACCTGATAAAAACTAAGGACTCTCTTTCTAGAAAAATACACTCACATAACCAACTTTACAGATAATGTGAGGGTGTTTGTGAATTGCCTAAAATCTACTGATGACAATGGTTTCTCTCATTCCTACAAGATTATTGCTGCTGCTGCTGCTGCTAAATCGCTTCAGTCGTGTCCAACTCTGTGCAACCCCATAGACGGCAGCCCACCAGGCTCCTCTGTCCCCGGGATTCTCCAGGCAAGAATACTGGCGCCGGTTGGACTTCCTTCTCCAATGCATGCATGCATACTAAGTCGCTTCAGTCATGTTCGACTCTCTGTGACCCTATGGACAGCAGCCCATCAGGCTCCTCTGTCCACGGGATTCTCCAGGCAAGAATACTGGAGTGGGTTGCCATTTCCTTCTCTCACAGACTATTAGTATTTAGTAATTTGGCAATTTAAGTAAGTGGTGAAACTTAGTTTCTCATCTAAGTCAACTTGAATCATGTAGCTTCTAGTCTGTCAGTTGGACAGCGGGTATAGTGATTCTGATAATCTAAAACAGAATCTGTGGGGAAAAGTGCTTATGAACTAAAAAGTACTAACAACACACAGCCTTAGCTTATGTCCTTTTGTCTCCCCAATCAGATTATAAAGAACTTGAGAGTAGTGACTATATATATTTTAACTCTCCTGAAGACTTTTTGGTGTCCAGTATGTCTCACCTACAGCCAGACATCCTGGAATGTGAAGTCAAGTGGGCCTTAGGAAGCATCACTATGAACAAAGCTAGTGGAGGTTATGGAATTCAAGTTGAGCTATTTCAAATCCTGAAAGATAATGTTGTGAAAGTGCTGCATTCAATACGCCAGCAAATTTGGAAAACTCAGCAATGGCCACAGGACTGGAAAAGGTCAGTTTGCATTCCAGTCCCAAAGAAACACAATGCCAAAGAATGCTCAACCTATCACACAATTGAACTCATCTCACACGCTACTAAAGTAATGCCTAAAATTCTTCAAGCCAGGCTTCAGCAATATGTGAACCATGAAATTCCAGATGTTCAAGCTGGTTTTAGAAAAGGTAGAGGAACCAGAGATCAAATTGCCAACAACAGCTGGATCATCGAAAAATAAGAGAGTTCCAGAAAAACATCCATTTCTGCTTTATGGACTAGACCAAAGCCTTTGACTGTGTGGATCACAATAAACTGTGGAAAATTCTGAAAGAGATGGGAATGCCAGACCACCTGACCTGCCTCTTGAGAAACCTATATGCAGGTCAGGAAGCAACAGTTAGAACTGGACATGGAACAACAGACTGGTTCCAAATAGGAAAAGGAGTATGTCAAGGCTGTATATTGTCACCCTGCTAATTTAACTTATATGCAGAGTACGTCACGAGAAACGTTGGGCTGGAGGAAGCACAAGCTGGAATCAAGATTGCTGGGAGAAATATCAATAACCTCAGATATACAGATGATACCACCCTTATTGCAGGAAGTGAAGAAGAACTAAAGAGCCTCTTGATGAAAGTGAAAGAGGAGAGTGAAAAGGTTGGCTTAAAGCTCAACATTCAGAAAACGAAGATTATGGCATCTGGTCTCATCACTTCATGGCAAATAGATGGGGAAATAGTGGAAACAATGTCAGACTTTATTTTTCTGGGCTCGAAAATCACTGTAGATGGTGACTGCAGCCATAAAATTAAAAGACACTTACTCCTTGGAAAGAAAGTTATGACCAACCTAGACAGCATATTAAAAAGCAGAGACATTACTTTATCAACAAAGGTCTGTCTAATCAAAGCTATGGTTTTTCCAGTGGTCATGTTTGGATGTGAGAGTTGGACTATAAAGAGGGCTGAGCACAGAAGAATTGATGCCTTTGAACAGTGGTGTTAGAGAAGACTCTTGAGAGTCCCTTGGACTGCAAGGAGATCCAACCAGTCCATTCTAAAGGAGATCAGTCCTGGGTGTTCACTGGAAGGACTGATGTTAAAGCTGAAACTCCAATACTTTGGCCACCTGATGCAAAGAGCTGACTCATTTGAAAAGACCCTGATGCTGGGAAAGATTGAGACCAGGAGGAGAAGGGGATGACAGAGGATGAGATGTTTGGATGGCATCACTGACTCAATGGACATGGGTTTGGGTGGACTCCGGGAGTTGGTGATGGACAGGGAGGCCTGGTGTGCTGTGGTTCATGAGGTCACAAAGAGCCAGACATGACTGAGCAACTGAACTGAACCGAACTGAAGACTGAATGAGCGTTTCTTAATGTCTATCTCAAGCAAGAAACTCTGTCTTATTTTCAGAGTTCAGGGAGGTGGTGGGAGTAACCACCTCTAATCTGCACTCAGAGATAATACAGCAAGACCAAACACTTTATTAGCTTCACAAGATTATCACTTGACTTGTCCTATCTTTGTAAGTCATGTATTAGTTCACCTACTTACCTATTCCAGTACTATGGCTACACAGAGAAGTAAACATTGGAAAAAATGAAGACTTTGTAAATCATGAATTGGAGAGAGAGGAAAAAAAAGAAATCCATCAAGTTTCTTTCCTCAAAACTGGCATCTGCTACATTTTTGAATCATGTTGTCAAGACTTAGTGCAAAGAAAATGAACTGTTTGGAGGATCAAGCCAATAAGTCTAAGCTCTTCTCTTTGCTTAACTTCTTCAATTAATGTTCCATGGTGAGTTCTATACTAATTTTATTTTTCTGGCAAAAAATTATAGCATATAATGAATACCATAATGGACAACATATTCCAGCTCTGTTAAAATCCAAGGGGCTCTGGATAAATCCTATCTTTTTTCTTTTTGGAGTCCAACTCAAAAGTTACCTTTTCATGAACTCTTTTACTTTGACTTGGAGTTGTCTAGCATTTTTGTCCAGTCTTTCAGATCACATTATCATATATTTTACTGGTCAGAACTGCATACATAAGCGCCTGTCTTATCTCCTTACCCAAATCAAATTCTGTATAGCATACCTATGTAGCACAGATTTAGCTACACATTTAGTACCTTCTAAAGGAGTGCTGAAATAAAACGAAGTTATATGACTTATCTAGAACTCATTTTCTTCTTCCATAAAAACAATACTAATAATTCCAGATCCCCAAATGACTGTATCATTGATCAAATAACGTGAACGTGGTGACAGAAGACTTCTAATGGTTCATACAGGAAGAAAATAGGTCATTCTTCACATGGTCGGAAGCCCATTCCTTGGATATCCTATACACAAATGAGCAGAAGCCAATTCTCACCAGACTGTTTCTTTGACAGGAGAAGGAGCAGAACCCTGATCCCTAAAGTCCTGTTCTGTTACTCCTTTCTGCTTTTCTTTGACATTGACTGCTAATCTACAATGCCTGGTCCACCCTTTGAGAAAAAGAATATAAAAAAAATAATAATACTATTAAATAATTCTGTTTAGTAGTCCTATTAAATCTACTTTGTAAAGATGCCAAGAAGACAAATAAGTCACTTATAGAACCAGGAAAGGCACTATACAAATAAACTATAGCAAACAGCTACTTTCACATTTATAAATTCTATGCCTAATTAACAATTTAAATTGATAAGTTTTAAAAAATGAGGCCAACATAGAAATCACTTAAAAGCATCAAAGTAGGATGAGATCAGTGAAAAACAAAAGCAAGAGATGAACCAGAAAGTAGATTAGAAGGCCATCAGAATTAAGATAAATGTCTCTACCTTCAAAATGACAACCCTCTTCAACCAAACGTTACAAAAACTAACTGGACATACTACAAGTTTGTTACATAATTCACAAATTCAAGAAAATCTGCAAATTAAAATCTAGTCTCGGTTAATCACAATGAAGGAAAAGAATAAACAAATGGATTACAAATCTGCTGCCAAATTTTGCAAAAATTTTGGAGTATAATTACTGGAATATAATTATATAATAATAGTAATATAATCCAATTATATAATAATATAATCCAATACTTTGGCAACATGATGTGAAGAAATGACTCATTGGAAAAGACCCTGATGCTGGGAAAGATGGAAAGAGGGAGGAGAAGGGGAAAATAGAGGATGAGATGGTTGGATGGCATCACCAACTCGAAGGACAGGAATTTGAGTAAGCTTTGGGAGTTGGTGATGGACAAGGAGGCCTGGTATGCTGCAGTCCAGGGACTGCAAAGAGTTGGACATGACTGAGCGACTGAATTGAACTGAATCATATAACTGGAATTATATTATAAATTATAAAAAATAATAATATAATTATTCCCAAATTAGAGAGAAGCCAGAAAGTAAAAAGAACACCTGGAGGTTAGCAGTTGCTGCTGGAGGTTAGCAGTAGGAAGACCATAAAACAGCAAAGAAAAAATCTTTACTTCTTAAGGATCATGGGTTTCCTGTGGAAAATGTTTTGATGCTCCCATGGCCCCTAGAGAAATAAAAACACTTTACAAATGATATAACAAATATTCCTAAATGCCAAAATGAGTGATACAAAGCTATCATAAACAACACATTATTTAAAGCACAGTTTAAAGGGTTATTTCCCATCCTTCAGGCTTTACCCACACACAATGTACACTCAAGTAGTTTCTATGATAAAAACCTATAAATCTGTAATCCTTTTTTAATAAATCAAACCAATGAATGCTCAGACAAAAAAATACTAAGCTGACATGAATATCCACAAAAAAATTTACATAGAGCCCAATCAGAAAGCAGTAGAAGAATAAAAAACACATATCTCAAAAGCTCAGCACAATAAATTTAGAAATAAATGGCTAAATATACCTGTAGTTATTTAAAAAGTTACCATCCACCTGCAAAATTATATAACACCTCTGTTAAAACAGTTAATTTACTCCACATTCACCCTTAATGTTCTTCTACTAGTCTCTACTTAGATAAGGTAGTGCAAAGATTTTAGAGGAGAGTTCCTAGTTTAGAAAACCAAAACACTGGGAATGAGTTAGGTAAGTCCTCACCTAGCCTCTCATAACATTTGACTATTCATTTGCTCATTAATGCAACAAGTTTATATATGGTATCACTATACCCTGCTTATTTAACTTATATGCAGAATACATCATGAAAAACACTGGGCTGGAAGAAACACAAGCTGGAATCAAGATTGCCAGGAGAAATATCAATAACCTCAGATATGCAGATGACACCACCCTTATGGCAGAAATGAAGAGGAACTAAAAAGCCTCTTTGATGAAAGTGAAAGAGGAGAGTGAAAAAGTTGGCTTAAAGCTCAACATTCAGAAAACGAAGATCATGGCATCTGGTCCCATCACTTCATGGGAAATAGACGGGGAAACAGTGTAAACAGTGTTATTTTGGGCTCTAAAATCACTGCAGATGGTGACTGCAGCCATGAAATTAAAAGACACTTACTCCTTGGAAGAAAAGTTATGACCAACCTAGATAGCATATTCAAAAGCAGAGACATTACTTTGCCAACAAAGGTCCGTCTAGTCAAGGCTATGGTTTTTCCTGTGGTCATGTATGGATGTGAGAGTTGGACTGTGAAGAAAGCTGAGTGCCAAAGAATTGATGCTTTTGAACTGTGATGTTGGAGAAGACTCTTGAGAGTCCCTTGGACTATAAGGAGGTCCAACCAGTCCATTCTGAAGGAGATCAACCCTGGGATTTCTTTGGAGGGAATGATGTTGAAGCTGAAACTCCAGTACTTTGGCCAGCTCATGCAAAGAGTTGACCCATTGGAAAAGACTCTGATGCTGGGAGGGATTGGGGGCAGGAGGAGAAGGGGACGACAGACGATGAGATGGCTGGATGGCATCACTGACTCGATGGACATGAGTCTGAGTGACCTCCGGGAGTTGGTGATGGACAGGGAGGCCTGGCATGCTGCAATTCATGGGGTCGCAAAGAGTCGGACATGACTGAGCGACTGAATGGAACTAATGCCTGGCACTATCGTAAGCACCTGTGATTCAACAAGCAGTAAGAACAGGCTAATTCCTACTTTCATGGCCGTTAAAGTCTGGTGAGACAGTTAACCAAGCAACTACAACTAGGATAAGGTATTATAACAAGGGAAAAGGAAGAGCTATGGAAGGTATGTAATAGAGGGCAGTAATCCAGACAGGGAAGTAAGGAAAAATCTGCATAATCAAGTAACATCCAAGACAAGAAGGATGAAAAGGAAATGGTTAGGTTAAAAACACATGAAAAGATGCTCAACATACTCATTATCAGAGAAATGCAAATCAAAACCACAATGAGGTACCATCTTACGCTGGTCAGAATAGCTGCTATCAAAAAGTCTACAAACAATAAATGCTGGAGAGGGTGTGGAGAAAAGGGAATGCTCTTACACTGCTGGTGGGAATGCAAACTAGTACAGCCAATATGGAGAACAGTGTGGAGATTCCTTAAAAAACTGGAAACAGAATTCCCATACAACCTAGCAATCCCACTGCTGGGCATACACACTGAGGAAACTAGAATTGAAAGAGACACATGTACCCCAATGTTCACTGCAGCACTGTTTACAATAGCTAGGACATGGAAGCAACCTAGATATCCATCAGCAGAGAAATGGATAAGAAAGCTGTGGTACATATACACAATGGAACTATTACTCAGCTATTAAAAAGAATGCATTTGAATCAGTTCTAAGGAGGTGGATGAAACTGGAGTCTATTATATACTAATGCAAATATATGGAATTTAGAAAGATGGTAACGATGACCTTATATGCAAGACAGCAGAAAGACACAGATGTAGAGAACAGACTTTTGGACTCTGTGGGAGAAGGCAAGGGTGGGATGATTTGAGAGAATAGCACTGAAACATGTATATTACCATATGTGAAATAGATCACCACTCTAGATTCTATGCATGAGACAGGGTGCTCAGGGCCAGTGCACTGAGATGACCCTGAGGGATGGGATGGGGAGGGAGGTAGGAAGGGAGTTCACGATGGGGGACACATGTACACCCATGGCTGATTCATGTCAATGTATGGCAAAAACCACTACAATACTGTAAAGTAATTAGCCTCCAACTAAAATAAATAAATTAATTTTTGTTAATGGTTAGGTTAAGTTTCTCAGGGTAAGCACCTAAGCCTTTCCTTGCTATTCATATGAAGAAGAATAATATTCCTTCACCTTTCCTCTTCTACCAATTTGCCATCTTTGTTTCAGTTTCATCCTGAATAGCTTGTATATGAGCAGGAAGTAGAACACTATAGAAAAACCTATCTGCTACCATTTCCAATCATTTGGAAGGTGGACTTAGTTGGACATAACTTCCAAAAGTAAAGTTCAAATTAACTCAAATTTACAGGTAAGGACAGAGTAAATAGAGACATACTTTCTGCATATGGGATACCACTAAATGACAACCAAGAAAAAATTTAAAACCTTTCCTTATGGTATTGAAAACTGATTTGGTTCCATATATAAATGGATAGACAGACACACCTTTGTAGTGAGAGACAGAGAGAGGAAAAAAAAAAAAAGGAAAAGAAGCCATCTAACAAAGAACAGTTAACTGAAATAAAGCAATTAACTCAAGTCTGAGAATTTAAAAAGACACTTTAGGTCTAGCCATTATTAAGTAGACATCCTTAGCGAACATGACTGCTCTTCTTGCTTAATCTCCAACTAGCAAAGGGCCAAGGTATAAACTATTCTGTTTCCCTAAAGCTATACCCAGAATCACTGGCTTAGCTCCTAAGGCTACTTCCAAAGGCTCTGACTCATTGACAAATCTCAAGATGACAATAGGGCTTAGCCTCTTTGAATAAAACAATGTGCAGTTATTCAGTAAAAGACGGTAAACTCAGTGTTCCTTAATCTAAAGTTAGAGGATATCTGACAATCTTCTCAAGTGTCTAAATCTGCACAGAAAAATAGGTTTGAAGTATTCTTTGGCCTTAAAAATATAATGAGGTATTTCAATTTCTTGTAAACACCTTTGGAAGGTAAAAGCATTAACTGGCCTGATATCTTCATCAGAGGATTACTTTTACCAGTGGCACCATTACCTTAGTGCCAGCACATAAAACACGTAAAAATAGCTCATTACTCAATTTCTTTTATTAAGAAAACAGATAGCAGAAAATACAAATCAACTTTACAAATGTAATCTATCAAGAAAAACTAGAAGTATTTTTCATTATGAACAAAAAAGAGATCCAAAGTTTTTGATCCAGAAAGCAGAAATGGAGTTACTTAAAATAACTTGAAGTCATGATGTGCTTCAGGCTGAAGCACATCATTTGGATGATGGCATCTATGACTAAATGGAATATTTAAAATATTTAAATAGAATACTTAGAATATTTAAAATATTGCATCCCCGTATTAGTCACAAGTATCTGCAGGAAGAGCAAAGTGTCTGGTGGTGTGGACCTTAAAGATCCTCACAACCTCTTAGGAGTGGGGAGTACAGCAGTGTGAAGAGGAAAAGGGTGACCAGTGGTCAGGGGAAAATTCTATATTAAAGAACATAACACAAACAACAAAAAAAGGTGACAAGTGACAAGCCTCAGCAAGGCAAATCAATGTTGGTGATACATAATCCCAAGGATTCCAACCTTAACTTTCTTCCTGAAATATTTTAATTTAGTCTGGGATTTTTATTTTTTCATTCACCATGAAAAGTAAAAGTAAGGTAGGATTCACTTGACAAAAATTATTGTAAAGGGAAACTATACTCTGTAACTAAGAGAGAGATTTCATGAATAATTCTTCACTGAGAGACAGCTTGGATAGGGAAAGAGTTTTACAGCAAGAGAGAATTGTGCTCAATTCTCTAACCTTCCTACTTGAGTTGTATGACCTTGTGTATATTGTTCAACTAAACTTTTTTCCTCATTTATAATGCTTAAAATATTATTTTAAGAATTGACACAGAAGAGGCACTCAACAAGTGGCTATTGTTATAATTATTATGGAATTGCTAAATTTTTCTCAGGAATATTTTTTGAGCAATAAAACTGCATGTTACAAGAACAATAAAACTGCATGTGCAAGGAAATATCTGACCATTTAAAAATGTTTTAATTCCTATGGAATTCCTGGTTCCAAGGACTTTTTTTGTTCAGTAGAAAGGAAAAATAATATATCTTTTCAGATATTTTATTTTGTTAACTTTCAGAAGATAGGATATATTACACTTCTGGCATATCTCACATTTAATACCCTATAGACAGATATATTCCTTTGTCAGATAGGACTCTGCTTTCCTCTGTATCCATATCAGCTGATAGAAACTGGCCAGCTGTGCTCAAAATTGTAACTGGGCAATCCCACTCTGGTGGTATGCTACAAGGACTAGGTTAATTCCACCAAAATTTAAAATGCATATGCTGTTCAACAGCTAAAAATCAGCCAGCACCACCTAACCTTACAATGTTATTCTCATTTCTCTATGAATCAAGTTAGCTACTCAACTCCTTACTGAGAGGCCATTCTGATACTCCATCAGGTAAAAGAGGACAGGCCTGTTCTCTTTAGGGCTGGAACACAATTGATAAGCTTTTCTGAATAAGGTTTTTTCTTCATGCATGCCCCTGTGATTTCACAAACTGTGGCATTTAAATAAATTTACAGGTTTGGGATGATTCCCTAAAGAAAACAAGAAGCTTGTACTCTCTGCTTCAAGGACAGAAGAAATGACACCCAACTTAACTAAGCAGAGTAACAACATCAGTGTCAGAAATGTGTTAACCCAATTTAGGCACAATTTTCTGACCCTTCAGAGACTGAATTAATGCAAGCATCCTGGACTTGATTTCTCTTGGGAACTCAGGAACAGTTAAAATTTTCTCCAAGCAAAGCTTCATTTATCTACTTATGTTCTTAGAAACAGTGAAGTAAAATTAATACAAAATTTTAAAAACATACACACATATACACACATTTGTGTGTTTGTGTTTACAAAATCATTTGTCTCCCATCAAAAACCATTTTAGGGACTCCTCTGGTAGTCTAGTGGTTAAGAACCTGCCTGCCAATGCATGGAACACGGGTTCAATCCCTGGTGCGGGAAGATCCCACAGCAACTACGCCCATATACCACAACTACTGAGACTGTGCACTCTAGAGCCTGTGCTCCACAAGAGAAGCCACTGCAACGAGAAGCCCGTACACCGCAAGAAAAGCAGCTCCCACTTGCACAGAAAAAGCACATGCCCAGCAGCAAAGACCCAGCACAGCTGGAAAGAAAGAAAGAGATCAAGTTTTAAGGAAGGCTGCCAACAAATCTTAAAAAAATAAATAAATAAATAAAAGAAGAAAGGACAATGACCTGGATCACAGAAATTAGGGGAAATTTTTGTTATTATCATGATAAATTCTACAATAAAATTAAAAACCATTTTAGACTTTTCAGTTAGTGGGAGTTGTACCCATTAATAACAGTATCTTTATCACACTTTCTGATTCATCAGTTTTAAAAACCACTATTCGGAAACAACTTTAGACAGGATTAACGCAATTTTAATTTTTTAATCAAAAAAACTGAGAAAGACATGTTAAGTGACTTTCCTGACACTACAAAACTAGTTAATGGGATAGCCAGAACCGGTACCTAGATTTCCTAACTCCTAGGTCTTTCTACTAATCTGGTGGTCTCACAGTTTAGCTCCAGAATTCTCTTTCAAGCTAAATATTTTGTGGAACTTCACTAATTCAACAGGTAAAACTGCACCTGCTCTGCCTGAAGTAGATATTGGGGCCAGAGCTCAGTACACCTATACTCCACTTTTCCTCCTCTGTGAGACTCTGAGGAACTTCTGGAGATCAGAATGACTCAGAAAAAATATGGTTACTGTAAAACACCATCATCAGATGGTGACTCATTTCCTTTGGGAAATCCATAAAGTTAATCTAATCTAAATATGAACAAGACTAGTAAAATAACACTTTTCATAGTTACCGTATTTTCAAAAATATATATTGATAGGAGTAAAAGTAAAAATTACATCTGATGTGTACTGTTCCAAAGATAATGGATAGGTAGAGCTTACTAATTGCTGAACTACTCCCATGGTACTGTGTGATATAACAGGAAGGAAGGAGGAATACTTCATTCTTTGGCAATACTGTCACCTCATTTACAACGCTGACATAAAGACACTAGGGAAGTCTTTTGTTTCCAAAGTTAAATATAGATATCTTTCTTCAAATGCAATTTAAATAAAATCTTAAATGGAAGTTATCTTATAAGCTATTCTAGTTAAATGAGGTGGACTGGGGTGGGGCGCTGTCAAGAAGAGGCAGCCAACCTCTCCAAAGCTGCTGAAGGCTTTCGGAACACCAAAACAGAGGAACAGCTGGCCAAGGAAAGGATTATTTCAAGATTTCTAAGCAGCTTCTGAACCGTAAATGGTGAACAGCATGCTGTTCTGAATTGCTGATGGACTGACACCTGAAGCAGAAGCAGAGGCCACAATTGATTTTTAGGCATAAATAAATGTATTTGAGTGCAAACTACAGCATAAACTCCTTTTCCACACCCACCTGAGTAACCATCACATATTATGCTAACACTGTATACATTTCTGCAAAAGGATTACTGTCAGAAGCACACACAAGGCTCATAAATCAAAGAAATATTATTTTTTCAAAATACCAGCATAAACCTTCCTGGGCTTGAACAATTGCTAACCAGCAGGTCAAGTTTATTAATAGCAAGGGCCAACTGAGAGCAAATCTCAAACTTAACTTACCTTTGAAAATAAACCTTAAATTTGGGGAAAAAACCAGGATGAAGATGATTGATATTGTACACATAAAACCAATGAGTGACTGCATCTACAAAAAGCAGGGAGAAAGTCAGAGCTGATCTCAAAGTTAAAATTACCCGAAGTAAGAAAAGAAAATTAACCTTTGTATCAGCTCCAGAGAAGCCATTATCAGCTCTGCTCCTTTCTTACCACCAAAAATATTATTTCCAATGAACTAGTTATTGTACCTAAAAATATATAGTGAAATTGTTAACACATGATCATTTAAAGACTATGTAGTCTTTTGAAGAGGACAGCAAACTGAAATGTGACTTTGTTTCCTTCTTGCCTGTGCTACAGACCACATATATGAGCTAAAGCAAATAATTGTTCTCTCTGTTTTTTCATTTGTTAAAAAGGAATTTTAACAGCTACACTACCTGCCCACAATAGTGTTGTAATTATTTGATATAATAATATACATCAAAGCATGATTTAAAGTATTAAATACCATGTAATGTGTATA
Source organism: Aepyceros melampus (assembly GCA_006408695.1). Lineage (NCBI taxonomy): Eukaryota > Metazoa > Chordata > Mammalia > Artiodactyla > Bovidae > Aepyceros > Aepyceros melampus. The sequence goes on along the minus strand of SJXQ01004369.1, from coordinate 287,454 downwards.
TTATAAAATATACTATCTTACTAGTTAAAGTAAACAGAAAGCTTAATATATCTTTGTTAACTATACTTGAAAAGAATCTATATTAATTTACCAGTATTGACTCAAGAAGAAAATCCCTATACCTATATAGTGGGAAACCATCTTACCTTGATAATCACAGATTAAACACAGGCTCTGGTTCACTCTCTGGTTCACTCGCTACAGATACAGCTGAGAATCTTTACCAAACAGACGTCACAGTCAATAAAAACTTATCTCAAGGAGCAAATTTTCAGTTGAGCTTTGAGTTTTAACATAAAAATTATGTCTCATAAGAGTGGGGAGATATTTTGTGTAAACATTTAAAGAAAGTACTAAAGAAGTCTCTCTTTGAAAGAAAATATATCAGTATACAAAAATGATATGATTCACCTAAATATATGGTGAACCCCTACTCCACTCTGTCCAAGGCCCTTTGTCACATTAAGTTTGTTCTGTGGAGGCCTGGACCCACATGACTTTCACAAAATTTTTATCGAAATCAAATACTGAAATCTTGCTTTAAGCTTCCTGTTTGCTGGAAGAACTGAGAGAATTAAACATGTGAAATATTGCCTTAACAGAAGAGGCATCCAGTGATAGTTTCTGGTTATTTCATCATCAAAGATGCTGAAGATAAAGCATGTGATTTGGGCCTCATGTGCTGTCAAGTATCACTTGGTTTTCTTGTTTAACATGTGATTAAACTGAAGCTCCAACAGTCTAGCATTCAAACACACAGGATCAGGCTTTTTTTAAAAAACATTTCTCAAAGGTCAAAGACACTTCAGATGTTAGGTACATTGAGAAAACTTATCAGTAACCCACTAAACATATGTGTGGTGACTGGCCATTAAACTAAAACAGTTATGTATAAGGGTTGTGTTATCTGTATATCTGAGGTTATTGATATTTCTCCCGTAAATCTTGATTCCAACTTGTGCTTCATCCAGCCCTGCATTTCGCATGATGCACCCTGCTGCTGCTGCTACTGCTGCTAAGTTGCTTCAGTCGTATCCGACTCTGTGCGACCCCACAGACGGCAGTCGACCAGGCTCCACCGTCCCTGGGATTCTCCAGGCAAGAACACTGGAGTGGGTTGCCATTTCCTTCCCAATGCATGAATGTGAAAAGTGAAAGTGAAGTCACTGAGTCGTGTTCAACTCTCAGCGACCCCATGGACTGCAGCCTACCGGGCTCCTCCGTCCATGGGATTTTCCAGGCAAGAGTACTGGAGTGGGGTACCATTGCCTTCTCTGATGATGCACTCTGAATATAAGTTAAATAAGCAGGGTGACAATATACAACCTTGATGTACTCTTTTCTCAATTTGTAACCAGTCCATTGTTCCATGTCCGGTTCTAACTGTTGCTTCTTGACCTGCAGACAGGTTTCTGAGGAGACAGGTAAGGTAGTCTAGTATTTATATCTCATGAATAAATCTTTCATACTTTATTGTGTCTCACATAGTCAAAGGCTTCAGTGTAGTCAATGAAGTAGTGGATGTTTTTCTGGAACTCTCTTGCTTTTTCAATGATCCAACAGATGTTGACAATTTGATGTCTGGTTCCTCTGCCTTTTCTAAATCCAGCTTGTACAACTGGAAGTTCTCAGTTCACATACTGTTAAAGCCTAGCTCGGAGAATTTTGAGCATGGCCTTGCTAATGTGTGAAATGAGTGCAATTGTGCATTAGTTTGAACATTCTTTGGCACTGCCTTTCTTTGGAATTGGATTGCAAACTGACCTTTTCCAGTCCTGTGGCCACTGCTGAGTTTTCCAAATTTGCTGGCATACTGAGTGCAGCACTTTCACAGCATCATCTTTTAGGATTTGAAATAGCTCAGCTGGAATTCCATCACCTCCACTAGCTTTGTTAGTAGTCATGCTTCCTAAGGCCCACTTGACTTCACATTCCAGGATGTCTGGCTCTAGGTGAATGATCACATCATCGTGATTATCTGGGTCATGAACATCCTTTTTGTATAGTTCTTCTGTGCATTTTTGCCACCTCTTCTTAATATCTTCTGCTTCTGTTAGTTCCAAACTGTTTCTGTCCTTTATTGTGACCATCTTTGCATGTAATGTGCCCTTGGTATCTGTAATTTTCTTGAAGAGATCTCTAGTCTTTCCCATCTATTATTTTCCTCTATTTCTTTGCATTGTTCACTTAGGAAGGCTTTCTTATCTCTTCTTGTTATTCTTTGGAACTCTGCATTCAGATAGGTATAACTTTCCTTTTCTCCTTTGCCTTTAGCCTCTCCTCTTTTCTCAGCTACGTGTAAGGCCTCCTCAGACAACTATTTTGCCTTTTAGCATTTCTTTTTCTTTGGGATGGTTTTGGTCACTGCCTCCAGTAAAATATTACAAACCTCCATCCATAGTTCTTCAGGTACTCTATCAAATCTAATCCCTTGAAGCTATTTGTCACTTCCACTGTATGGATTTGATTTAGGTAATACCTAAATGGCCTAGTGGTTTCCTTAGTTTTTTCAATTAAAATCTGAATTTGGCAAAAAGGTATTTATGATCTGAGCCACTGTCAGCTCTCGGTCTTGTTTTTGCTGACTGTATAGAGCTTCTCCATCTTCGGCTGCAAAGAATATAATCAATCTGATTTCAGTACTAACCATAATATACATTATCTTTAACCTTCAAAATAACCTTTACTAAGTATATGGTACTGTGCCCATTTTATGAATAAGAACGCTGAGGATCATAATGGTTAAGTGACTTGCCAATAAGTATTAGAGACAGATAGAATTTAAGTTCAGGAATGGTAGGATCCAGAATCTACCATCTTTCCCCTATACCTTTGATGACAACATCACCTCCCTAGGAAACACATAAGCTTTAGCATCAAGACAGACTAGCTCTGAGTGGGTAACAGCGAGGGATAGCACTGATCACACAGCAAAAGATACCTAGATGGGTTGCTAAGTTATGACATAAGGTCTGACTGAACTCAAACTGGCCTGTGTCTGGTTCTATCTTTTACTGTGTGACCCTGGGCAAGTTACATCAACTCTCCATAACCATGTTTTCCTATATGCAAGGTAGGAATAAGAACAGTACATTCCCACTGAGCTTTTGTTAACCTGTCAGAAGGCAAATGACATATTTATTATTATTATGGGCTTAGCACCCTTTCCTGCTATACGAAAAACAGTTAATAGCCATCTGGTTCTTCAAGAATTAAGTCACTAGCCACTGCAGTCACTGACCTTTAACACACCCTGAAAGGAGCTGAAGGTGGAGACAAGCAATGAGGCACTCTGCTATGGGGAAAACTGGCAGAACAGGCCTTCAGAGAGTTAGATATTTTCAGGAGAAAATTTTATGAATTCAATTGTTTACATCTTCTCAAACCTGTTGCTGCTGCTGCTGCTAAGTCGCTTCAGTTGTGTCCAACTCTGTGCGACCCCATAGACAACAGCCCACCAGGCTCCCCCGTCCCTGGGATTCTCCAGGCAAGAACACTAGAGTGGGCTGCCATTTCCTTCTCCAATGCATGAAAGTGAAAAGTGAAAGTGACATCGCTCATTCGTGTCCGACTCTTAGTGACCCCATGGACTGCAGCCCACCAGGCTCCTCCATCCATGGGATTTTCCAGGCAAGAGTACTGGAGTGGGGTGCCATTAACTTCTCCATTCTCAAACCTAGAAAGCACTAAAATCACTAACAGAGACATCAGCTTCTTGAGACTAGCAGCAACCTTCTTGTAACTAGCAGCAACCTTCTAATGAGATATGTGCTTGATTGCCCCTACCCCCTTCACCAAATTCATATATACACTGAGCTTCCCTCCTTACCTCTTCAGAGCAGTTCCTCAAAGCTATGTGAGAAGCTGTTTCCTGGGTTACAGTCCTCAGTAAGTCCCCAAATAAAACTAAACCCACAGCTCTCATGTGTGTGTGTGTGTGTGTGTATTTCATCTGACATTTGGTTCAGAGGAAATTATAAGTCATATTGATATTAGGTAAGTTAGGGCATAAAATAATCTTATAGTAAATATTCTGAATTTTGCATATACCATGCTGATAAGGTACCTCATATTAGTTAGACAAAGTAACATCACATTACATACTTCCAGGAGCCTATAAATGAAGACCATTCTTAAGAGACTAGACAGGCAGGGAAAGGTCTTCTTTAAATTTGGATTTATACAGGTCCTGAAGAACAAGGTTCTCTGAAACATTCATAGATAACTTTAAAGTTCTTCCCAACACATTCAATACAAAATTCTGACTTAAGCTCCCTGGAATGTAATCATCAACAGAAAAGATACATGTACAATTTACTTATCTATAGAGTACAACCACATACACTATAAAGAAATTCACTAGGTTTATAACCAACACTTTAAAAAACTTGTATACATTTCCTTTAGTTAAGAAAGATCCTAGATCTAACTTTTCCTTGTGCAAATTGCAGGTAAAATAAAATATTGTCTACAGCAGATTTAAATCCAAATACAGTGCAAAGATTTCTTCTATAACATTATCACACAAATACTGCTAATTATGGTTTAAAATATATTTGAAGAGCATTTTATTACCAGAAAATATAAACACTGGTATTTATTATTTTAAATTTTCAATGAAATAACTTTTTAGAATGTTGTCTAGTAGCAAGAAAGAATCTCACATGCTAGTAAAGTAATGTTCAAAATTCTCCAAGTCAGACTTCAGCAATACGTGAACCGTGAACTCCCTGATGTTCAAGCTGGTTTTAGAAAATGCAGAGGAACCAGAGATCAAATTGTCAACATCTGCTGGATCATGGAAAAAGCAAGAGAGTTCCAGAAAAACATCTATTTCTGCTTTATTGACTATGCCAAAGCCTTTGACTGTGTGGATCACAATAAACTGTGGAAAATTCTGAAAGAGATGGGAATAAACAAAGATCATGGCATCTGGTCCCATCACATCATGGGAAATAGATGGGGAAACAGTGGAATCAGTGTCAGACTTTATTTTTTTGGGCTCCAAAATCACTGCAGATGGTGACTGCAGCCATGAAATTAGAAGATGCTTACCCCTTGGAAGAAAAGTTATGACCAACCTAGACAGCATATTAAAAAGCAGAGACATTACTTTGTCGACTAAGGTCTGTCTAGTCAAGGCTATGGTTTTTCCTGTGGTCATGTATGGATGTGAGAATTGGACTGTGAAGAAAGCTGAGCACCGAAGAATTGATGCTTTTGAACTGTGGTGCTGGAGAAGACTCTTGAGAGTCCCTTGGACTGCAAGGAGATCCAAACAGTCCATTCTGAAGGAGATCAGCCCTGGGATTTCTTTGGAAGGAATGATGCTGAAGCTGAAGCTCCAGTACTTTGGCCACCTCATGTGAAGAGTTGACTCATTGGAAAAGACTCTGATGCTGGGAGGGATTGGGGGCAGGAGGAGAAGGGGACGAACAAGGATGAGATGGCTGGATGGCATCACGGACTCGATGGAGGTGAGTCTAAGTGAACTCCGGGAGTTGGTGATGGACAGGGAGGCCTGGTGTGCTGCGATTCATGGGGTCGCAAAGAGTCGGACATGACTGAGCAACTGAACTGAACTGAACTCTTATTCTTATGATCTTTCTGGTACTGCTTGCTTGTTTGCTCTGGTGAAGCTAGCTTCCTTGTTGGGAGTTGCTCTTTGGAGAGGCTCAAGTGACAGGGTACTGAGAATGAGCTCTAGCCAACAAGGTAGAGGAACTGAGGCCATCAGTCTGGCAACCAGTGAGAAACTGGATCCTGCCAACAACCAAGCCTGCTTGAAGCAGGTCCTTCCCCATTGGAGCCTTGGGATGACTACAGCTCAGTGACACCTCTGATTACTGCCAGTGAGAGGTCCTGAGCCAGAGGAACAGCTAAGCTGCCCCTGGTTTCCCGACTCACAGACTCTGCGAAATAATAGATGCCATTTTAAGCCACTGAGTTTGGGGGTATTTTTGTACACAGCAATCGATAATGAATGTAGTAGGAAACTGAAAGTTTTATCAAGTTTGTCAAATCAAACATCACTTCTGGAATGGTTCAAGCCTCATTATTCCTCTTTTCAAAGGATTCAAAACAATGATCTCATCTATGGCTTTTCCTCTTTTTCTAGCCACTCTCAAAATACTCTAGTTGGTCAGGGTCTGGTTCTAGTTACTATGGTGCTCGATTTGATTCCTCAGACCCTCTGATTTGAGGATTTGATGGCTCTCTGATGATTGATAGGGCCAGTGATCATATGGGTTATGATGATGGAGAACAGTTACCATAGATGGAAAAGTGTCTTGTTCCCAAAGTTCTCCAGAAGTTGACTGCAGTTCCATGGTGATAAGGGCATTAGGCCTGCTCCATGGAGCTCCCTAGGGCTGCACCAGGGCTTTCCTTATGGCCCTAATGGTAAAGAATCTGCCGGCAATGTAGGAGACTCAAGTTCAATCTCTAGGTTGAGAAGGTCCCCTGGAGAAGGGAACGGCTACCCACTTCACTGTTCTTAGCTGGAGAATGCCATGGACAGAGGAATCTGACAGGCTATAGTCCATGCGGTCACAGTTGAACATGACTGAGCAACTAACACTTTCACGGAGCTCAACAGTTTTCGCCTCCTGCATTATCTTGATGACAGCTGTGTACCCTGTGCATGGAAAGAACCATGCTAGGTCTCTGAGGAATGCCAAAATAAAGGAAACAGTTCCTGCCCTCTAAGAATGCCCAGTGAATGTTGGAGAGAGACATATCCATCCATAAGTAACCCTAAAAAGAAGGTGAGCAAACATTCGAGTGAAGTCCTCTCTGGCTCCTGTTCTGTTGCTAAGTCACTTCAGTCATGTCCAACTCTGTGCGACCCCATAGACAGCAGCCCACCAGGCTCCTCTGTCCCTGGGATTCTCCAGGCAAGAACACTGGAGTGGGTTGCCATTTCCTCTGGCTATTTCAATGTAAATGACTAAGAGAAGGGGAAGCTTGGGGAAGTTACTTTCTTCAGGACTCTGTTAACCTGGAACAATTGAAAGAGAGGTTTTTCATTGATCGAACTTTTAAGTATCCTGAGGGAAGATGAAGTGAAAGTGATTTGAACTTGAGATATTTTCTTATTGCTGACATGGTATGGTTTGGGCCATGCTATAGCTGGTGGGTGGTGAGTGTAGCTGGACTTGGGACCTAGAATGGGAATTACATATTGCCCTGGATATAGTGGGATCTTAGGGCTGACTTAATTAACGTCCTCTTTCTTCTACTTTTGACAGCTTGTGAGAGCAACACCCAACTTCCTGGATATTACATTGTTTTTCTTCTCCAAAGCAGTCAGGACTTTCATGGACCATAGGCATTAAAGACAACTTTTCCTTATTTTTTTACTTATTTTTGGCTGCACTGAGTCTTCATTGCAGCGTGCAGGATCTTCACTGCTGCGCGCCGGCTTTTCTGGTTGTGTGGACATGGGCTGTGTAGTTGCCGCACTAGGATTCAGTTGTTCTGCAGCGTGTGGGATCTTAGTTCCCTGAACAGAAGTTGAACTCACATCCCTGCATTGGAAGGTGGATTCTTAATCATTGGACCACCAGCGAAATCCCTGGACAATAGGCTTTGGCTATAAATTCCCACAGGTTAACAGGATAAAAAGATGGAGAAAGAGAGAAGCAAGAGTAAAACATTTGCCCTTTTCCAAGGCTGTGTGACCACTCGTCTTTAATTCTCTCTAAGAAAAAGATCTACTGATCATATTGGTAGACTCACAGGATGCTGATTGGAACCTATGTACTAGATGGTAGGTTTGCCTTGTCAAGCATATACCTCAGCCTCTTCTACCTTTAGCTATGTGGCTGGGGTTAGGTGGGAAGAGATTTGGGCCAAGATCGGCCACAAGGAATCTCCACTGTCTTTGCTGTTGTTCTTTCATCTCCTGACCTACTTGGGACTCCTACTGAGACCTAGTGAACAAAAGCCCTCCTTGGGTTCAGGGACTAAGCCATAAGCTCCAACGTAGTATTATAGTAGCTCTGAACTGGGAGCATAAGGCTTTGGCCTGATATGTGACAGGCACCTTCTTTCCTATTTGGCTGTTGGTCTCTATGCACAAATGCATGTATATTACTTCAGGTTTTCAGATTTACTATCATAAATATGCACAATGCTGTAGTACTTTTAGGAATAAAGAAATAAATTTTGATGAAAACAATCTAGGAAAACTTCATGAAGATAAGAAGTGATTCTTGAAGAATGGGTACGAATTCATTTAAGAGGACGTGAAAGATCAGGTCATTCCAACCTGTTCCAAGCTTAGGAAGCTAGCTCTGCTGGTCCTGTGAGTAATGCCTTAATGTTAGAGGCACTGAGAGACAGTAGTAGCTTTGAATGAAGCGTACAAGATCTTATAAAGAATGATGCTATCTAGAGAGTATGGTGCAATCAGAAAAGGCATGGAATGGGTCATTTTTTAATAGGAGACATCTTAAAAAACATCTCAGTCAAACTTGTGATTTTTTAAGTTTTTTTTTTTTTTTTTATTGAAGATAATTGCTTTACAGAATTTTGTGGTTTTCTGCCAACCTCAACATGAATCAGCCATAGGTATACAAGATAGATCTTAGGGGACTTCCCTAGTCATCCAGTGGTTGGGAATCTGTCTGCTGGTGCAGGGACTTGGGTTGGAGCCCTGGTCCAGGAAGATGACACATGCCATGGGGCAGCCAGGCCTGTGAGCCACAATTACTGAGCCCATGTGCCCTAGAGACCATGCTCGGCAACAAGGGAAGCCACCTCAATAAGTCTGTGCACTGCAACGGAAAGTAGCCTTTGCTCACCACAACCAGAGAAAGCGTGCATGCAGCAACGAAGATCCAGTGCATCATAAATAAATCAATATGATTTTTTAAATGATGTAAGGAAAGGAAAAGAAATGGCTTTTAAAAAGGTAGATCTTAAGCTAGAACATGAACTATGTTTAAAGCATTATATCAGGCAAAGAAGTGGATAAAAAGGAATCAAATGCTTGGGATCCTTTTTTGTGGAGACTTGTAAATAATCTATTTTTACAGAAAATATCAAGATATTTGAAACGATTGAAAAACACTTCTGAAAATTTTGCCCTCTGAGCGCAAATAGATGTTATTCCTCCATTGCTGATTTCAAATTGTGAAGAATAGTGCTGAATAGAGATGGAGAGGCAAGGATACCTGAGGATGAAAGAGCTGAGGTGCCTGAACATGTTTAAAGATGTACAAGAGTACATTGAATTGGTGAGTGTTATTTATTTTCATTCCTAGGCCTTGTGCTTGCTTGTGAAGATTGAAAGCTAAATAATAAATGGTTCTGACCATAAGATCTTCCATCAAGTGTATGTCATCTTGAAGAAGTAAATTCTCAACAGCTGTAAGGAGATGAGGTGCATCTGTTGATGGAAAGAAATAGGTTGCTCATCCCAGTTAGGAGAAGAGAATTGTTAAGTGGAAGGATGTTGAAATGATTTAATACCTTCCCTTGGTAAGAGAAACCAATGGCTTCTCCAATGGCTCAGCAGATAAAGAAGCTGCCTGCAATGCAAGAGACTCAGGGGACATGAGTTCCTGGGTTGGGAAGATACTCTGGAGGAGGACATGGCAATCCACTCCCGTATTCTTGTCTGCAGAGTCCCATGGACAGAGAAGCCTGGCGATCTATACTCTGTAGGGTTATAAAGAGTTGGACATGACTAAAGCAACTGAACACAGCAGGAGATGAAATTTGGAAAAAAGTAGAGGCGGGATTTGAGCAGCTTTGATGGCCAGCTGAATGTATTAGTAGAAGTCTTGGTGATGGGTAGTTTTCTAATGCAATCTGAAGGATGAAAAGAAGACTCGTACTTGAACTAAGAGCATCCTCTTTGAAAATGACTCTTGCTTTGCATAGGTAATAAATTCAAAGCACAACTACCTTAGAAAAGTTACCATATTAAGCTGATTTTCCATCATTCACAGTCATATTCTTTTTGCCAAAGAATGCTCAAACTACCACACAATTGCACTCATCTCACATGTTAACAAAGTAATGCTCAAAATTCTCCAAACCAGACTTCAACAGTACATGAACTGTGAGCTTCCAGATGTTAAGATGGATTTAGAAAAGGCAGAGGAACCAGAGATCAAATTGCCAGCATCCGCTGGATCATTGAAAAAGCAAGAGAGTCCCAGAAAAACATCTATTTCTGTTTTATTGTCTATGCCAAGGTCTTTAACTCTGTGTATCACAACAAACTGTGGAAAATTCTTAAAGAGATGGGAATACCAGACTACCTGCCTCTTGAGAACCCTGTAGCAGGTCAAGAAGCAACAGTTAGAACTGGACATGGAACAACAGACTTGTTCCAAATCGGGAAAGGAGTACATCAAGGCTGTATATTGTCACCCTGCTTATTTAACTTATATGCAGAGTACATCATGGGACATGCTGGGGTGGAAGAAGCACAAGCTGGAATCAAGATTGCCAGGAGAAATATCAATAACCTCAGATAATCAGATGACACCACCCTTATGGAAGAAAGTTAAGAACTAAAGAGCCTGTTGATGAAAGTGAAAGAGGAGAGTGAAAAAGTTGGCTTAAAACTCATTCAGAAAACTAAGATCATGGCATCCAGTCCCATCACTTCATGGCAAATAGATGGAGAAACAACAGAAACAATGATAGACTTTATTTCTGGGGGGCTCCAAAATCACTGCAGATGGTGACTGTAGCCATGAAATTAAAAAGGTGCTTGCTCCTTGGAAGGAAGGTTATGACCAACCTAGACAGCATATTAAAAAGCAGAGACCTTACTTTGCCAACAAAGGTCCATCTAGCCAAGGCTGTGGGTTTTCCAGTAGTCATGTATGGATGTGAGAGTTGGACTATAAAGAAAGCTGAGTGCCAAAGAATTGTGCTTTTGAACTGTGTTGTTGGAGAAGACTCTTGAGAGTCCCTTGGACTGCAAGGAGATCCAACCAGTCCATCCTAAAGGAAATCAGTCCTGAAAAATTATTGGAAGGACTGATGCTGAAGCTGAAACTCCAATCCTTTGGCCACCTGATGTGAAGAACTGACTCATTTGAAAAGACCCCGATGCTGGGAAAGATTGAAGACAGGAGGAGAAGGGGATGACAGAGGATGAGATGGTTGGATGGCATCACCGACTCAATGGACATAAGTTTGAGTAAACTCTGGGACTTGGTGATGGACAGGGAAGCCTGGCATGCTGCAGTTCATGGGGTCTCAAAGAGTTGGACACGACTGAGTGACTGAACTGAACTGAAGTGACACATTGATAATTTAAATAATGTAATGTTTTCTTCTGAAATCAATTTCTCTTAAGTTAAAAGTTTTCAGAAACAAGGAAAGAACTCAGAAGACATTTAGAAGATCTGGGTATTGCCGAAGAAGGACATCTCAAGTTAAGTAAATCAGGAAGATGTATTCTTAAAGAAAGGACAGATTGATGAGATGAAGCAGATTAAAAAGTTACAGAAAAATGGAAGTAAGAGCTACACAGAAGTTTGCAGAAAGTTCTCTGCAATAGCCAAGATGCCTCTCTTCTTTGAATCATGGTCCTGAAAAGAGATCAACGTAGGTGTTCTAATTGGCCTCTGCCACTTGGTAATCCATGATGAGTTGTTATCTTAGGATAGGGCAGGCCAAGAGAGTTGTTGATGGTTTTAGGTCTGGCTGGAAGGTCAGGATAGAGAAAGCAGAAATATAACAAAATGCCACATCTGTTAGTAGAGTACAGTGGTCAGCAAAGTTTTACTTTAAGATTCCATATATTAAATAGTGTAAGTTTTGTGGGCCATATAGTCTGTGTTCCAAATAATACATTCTGCCATGATAGTGTGAAAACAACCACAGACAACAGAAAAATGAGTGAGCATGTCTGTATTCCAATAAAATTTAATTTTCAAAAACAGGCATAGGCCAGATTTGGCCTAGGCCATACTTTGCTCACATCATATAAAACAAATATACTGCTGGTACCATGACTTTTTAAAAAATGGAACCAAGGCTAGATTCAGCATATCTCAGCCAGTAAGTAGCTATAGGTAATGTCCAGAGTTGGGGTGTAGGAATCAGGATTGGGCACAATGGCCCAGACTGCTACCATGTCTGTCTCTTGGTAGAACTTCTTGTTCAGAGTTCAGACAGGCCAAGAGAAGATGGGTTAGGGTTAGGGGTAGAAAGAGATGTTAATTCTTACTCTGGCTGTCTAGAAAGAATCTGATAAATCAACATATGCAAAAGTATATTGTAAGACTCTGTAAGAAGAGTAGGTATTACTATTCATCAAGCATTTATTTTATTCTTAGTGTATACCAAGAATTGTGCAATAGATGAGGGTTTAAAAATGAATAAGACTGGTCTCTTCTCTCCAAAAATGAACTGTATCAAATGGTTAATTACAACAGATAACACTTTCATGATATTCACTATGTCTTAAGCACTCTGTGTATGTTTAATTTAACCTTTACAGTATAAGTACAGTTGTTATTTCCATTTTAAGATGAGAATATTAAAAGAGAGTTCACTTAACAAAGAGAGGTTAAGTAATTTGCCCAAGGTCACACAGCTTGTAAGTGGTTGAGCCAGAATTTCAATGTTGGATGTTCGATTCCACTATGCTTGTGCTTCATCATCATGCTGTATTGAATATTAGGACTATAAATACTTAACTGAAGGTGATTAGAAAGTCATTAGTGATTTTAGAAAGCAAATAATTAGGAAGAAATAAAAGTAAAGATGGCCAGAAGAAAAACAATGTTAGAAAAACTAATATATTAAGCTAATATATTTCTCTAAATGTTTTCCATTAAACCTAAGTCCCATAGATGCTCCGTGCAAAAAAGGATTTTGTAGTCAAATATTCTGGAAATATCTCGACTTTCCTCAGAGGGTTAGAAACACTTTCCCCAGTGTTTCTTACAAAGATTCATTCTTAGATCCTTTTTCACTAATGTAGTTAAATGATTTCTTCTGAATATTGTGTCTCCCTGAGACAGTAGTGTTGAACTTACCTTTGAAGAAACTTGACATGGAGTAGGGTAGTGATCTAAAACAGCTAAATGAGAATGAGAAAGGCTCTGACCAGGCACAAAGGAAGGATCTGCTGAAGAGCTCGTGAGTTGTCACCATCCATGTCATGATCACCATCCATGGGTGATCATGACAACTGGTGTAGTTATGGAGCTATCTCTGGCTACACTCAATAGCTGTGGAATGTGTGTATGCATGCTTAGTTGTTCAGTCATGTCAGACTCTGTGTGACTCTGTGGGTTGTGGAGTAGGGGCAGAGAAAGTGGAAGCTGGAGTTGGTCTAGGATAAAGACCTGCTGCAAGGCAGATGAAGTAGAAGATAAGACGGGAGGAACTGAATTTGCTATATTTTACAAGACAAGGCAAAAACAATCTTGTGTTTCTTGTACATTGTACAGTCTTACAATTGTAATAGACCTAGAGCCTTCAGAAATGTCACTGTATGCGTAACTTGACAAGAACAAACAAACAAAAAAACCCCAGGGAAACATGCTTCATTATTTTAAGGGAAAGATAACTCACTCTCTCCCAAAGTTAATTTAACATTGTTTACTCATTCCTATTGAATCCCCCTGGTGGTTCATATGGTAAAGAATCTGCTTGCAATGCAAGAGACCTAAGTTCACTCTCTGGTTTGGGAAGATCTCCTAGAATAGGAAATGGTGACCCACTCCAGTATTCTTGCCTGGAGAATTCCATGAACAGAGGAGCCTGGTGGGCTACAGTCCTTGCGGTTTCAGAGAGTTGGACATGACTGAGCAACTAACAACACAGTTTCACTCATTCCTATTAGGGTTCTGATAAAGACTTTCAGGGAAGAGTTAACTCATTGGAAAAGACTCTGATGCCTGCTGGATCATGGAAAAAGCAAGAGAGTTCCAGAAAAACATCTATTTCTGCTTTATTGACTATGCCAAAGCCTTTGACTGTATGGATCACAATAAACTGTGGAAAATTCTGAAAGAGATGGGAATACCAGACCACCTGACCTGCCTCTTGAGAAATCTGTATGCAGGTCAGGAAGCAACAGTTAGAACTGGACATGGAACAACAGACTGGTTCCAAATTAAGCCTTTGACTGTATGGATCACAATAAACTGTGGAAAATTCTGAAAGAGATGGTAATACCAGACCACCTGACCTGTCTCTTGAGAAATCTGTATGCAGGTCAGGAAGCAACAGTTAGCATTAGACATGGAAGAACAGCCTGGTTCCAAATAGGAAAAGGAATGCATCAAGGCTGTATATTGTCACCCTGCTTATTTAACTTCAATGCAGAGTCCATCATGAGAAACGCTGGACTGGAAGAAACACAAGGTGGAATCAAGATTGCCAGGAGAAATATCAATAACCTCAAATATGCAGATGACACCACCCTTATGGCAGAAAGTGAAGAGGAACTAAAAAGCCTCTTGATGAAAGTGAAAGAGGAGAGTGAAAAAGTTGGCTTAAAGCTCAACATTCATAAAATGAAGATCATGGCATCCGGTCCCATCACTTCATGGGAAATAGATGGGGAAACAGTGGAAACAGTGTCAGACTTTATTATTGGGGGCTCCAAAATCACTGCAGATGGTGATTGCAGGCATGAAATTAAAAGACGCTTACTCCTTGGAAGGAAAGTTATGAGCAACCTAGATAGCATGTTGAAAAGCAGAGACATTACTTTGCCAACAAAGGTCCGTTTAGTCAAGGCTATGGTTTTTCCTGTGGTCATGTATGGATGTGAGAGTTGGACTGTGAAGAAGGCTAAGAGCCGAAGAATTGATGCTTTTGAACTGTGGTGTTGGAGAAGACTCTTGAGAGTCCCTTGGACTGCAAGGAGATCCAACCAGTCCATTCTGAAGGAGATCAACCCTGGGATTTCTTTGGAAGGAATGATGCTAAAGCTGAAACTCCAGTANGGCTGAGCGCAGAAGAATTGATGCTTTTGAACTGTGGTGTTGGAGAAGACTCTTGAGAGTCCCTTGGACTGCAAGGAGATCCAACCAGTCCATTCTGAAGGAGATCAACCCTGGGATTTCTTTGGAAGGAATGATGCTAAAGCTGAAACTCCAGTACTTTGGCTACCTCATGAGAATAGTTGACTCATTGGAAAAGACTCTGCTGCTGGGAGGGACTGGGGGCAGGAGGAGAAGGGGATGACAGAGGATGAGATGGCTGGATGGCATTCCAGACTCAATGGACATGAGTCTGGGTGAACTCCGGGAGTTGGTGATGGACAGGGAGGCCTGCCGTGCTGCAATTCATGGGGTTGCAAAGAGTTGGACACAACTGAGCGACTGAACTGAAGTGAACTGAACTAGCATGAAAACATTCTACAAAGTGTTTAAAGATATTAAAGTACTTTTGTGGTAAAGAAGTAAAATGAGAAAGATTCAAGGAAAAAAGCATCCCCTTGTTGTTTGCACACATGTTTTCTGGAGAGATACTGTAGGAACCACCTTTGCCTCTGGCCAACTGGGTATTCATTAGGGGAGGAGACCACTTAGAAATTTACAACAGAAGTCAAGGCTGGGCTTAGGATAACCCCATGAGAAGCGCTGTAAACTAGAGAGAAAGAAACATTTAGGAATAAGAAAAGTGATTAAAAAAAAAAAACAGTATGCACATCACCCTAGTGGGTGATCCTTAGCAATTTCCTCTTTACTCATGTAAATACTCAGAAAAAAAGCTCTCAACTCTTGTGAACTAAAAAATAAGTAAAAAATAAGACAGCCAAGAAGGAAATTCTCTTAATTTTGGGCTTTGGAGGCTGTGTGGGTCCAGCTTGCCTCCTACCCTTAACTCCCTTGGGGGAATATTTCTTGGGAAGAAAATGGTCCGCCTCCCCGCAGTCGTCAGAGCCCTGATTCCCAGAAGGTGTAACAACGCGTGGCTGGGACGGGGAGAAAGAGTGGCCATTCCTGTTGTACAAGCGCAAAGCCGGAGCAGCATCTGCTGAGATGCGACTGGAACCAATGGCTCTCCCAGGGCTTTCGGGAAATGAAAAGGAATCCAGTAGAACCAAGGGTCTCAAGCCGAGTGATCGCTAGCTAGGATTCCGCGTGGACTCCACTCTCTATTGTACAGATTGGACTCTCCAGCCCCAGGGTCGTGACCAAGCAAGCCTCCCGGAGTGACAAGCTGGGAATCACCGCGCCGCAGTGGCCAACAAGTAAGTTATTGCCAACTTTGCCAATATATATGACATTTCCTCTAAACACTTTAATCTGATTTTCAGGTGTGAACACCACAGTGATGGCCAAAAGATAACTTTTATCCTGAAATCGTCAGTACGCTGATGGGACCACCACCACCAGCACACGCACACACACGCGCGCGCACACACACACACGCACACACACAATACATCGCACCTGGAGCAAGGGGACCTCGCGCCCCTAGGCTGGTGCGCGCCTGGGGGATTTGTTTAAAATTTAGAAACTTACTGATTTCGTTGGAAAGAGCGAGCTGGATTGAGGGTGGGTGGAACGCCGCCTAGTCCTTTACTCGTTGCGACTGTCTCCATTGTGGACGCTAGTAGCGAGTCACAGACGCCTGCTCTTGCAGGGGAAGTCTGACACCTTGAGGACGCAAGAGGGGGTGCCGGGACCCCCGGTAGCCGGAGAGGGAGAAGCTTTGCGAGTTACCGGGTGAGGAGGGTGAGGGGCTACTTTTTCAAGTCGAGGGACCTGCCGCCCGGGGCTTGTTTACTCGGGTGGGAGCAGGGTGATCAGCGGCCGGGTTCTGACTCAAACTGAAGTCTGACAGCCTGGGGGGGTGAGCCCGCCCGGAGCCTGGAGGTGTGTCTGGCTCGCCTCCAGGGTCACAGGGTGGGGTACTGGCCACCGACTGGACTGGATGACCGCTGGCATGTGGTGAGCTCGCCCGCCCAACGGGCTGACCCCGAACATCTGGCCCCGGGGCGGCGCAGGCTCTTGCCCGGGTCCTGCCCTCGCGCCGGTCCACCTCCACCGCCGCGCAGAGCGGCGCGTGGACGCGCATCTTTCCGAGTGGTCCCCTCCGAACCCGGGCTGCGCTGACCCGGAGTCAGGCCGCCGCCGGAGATGCAGGGAGGGGTGCCTTCCTCTAGGTTCGTCGGCTGACAGCCGTGGGAACGCTAACTTTACCCGGAGGGGTCCTTAAGGGCCGGGGGTGGGCGAGGTTCTCCTCCCCTGGAGCTCACCTCCCCCTCGCCCCAGGCCCTCCCCCGCCTCGCGCGGCATCACTCTCAGAGCATCCTCACTCCGCCCAGTTCGGTGCCAGCTGCGTGGGCTCCAGCTTCGTGCGTTTTCCTTGGAATGCTCGGAAACTCGGCGAAGACTAAGGAGATCCCGTCGGAATTTGCCGGGCGTGCTGGCACCGGGCAAAGCACTCGCGCCGCCGGCCTCGACTCCAACCCCCTTCAGCCAGAAGATCGCAACTTTGCAGGTAAAGAGGGTGTCGCCTCAGAGCTCCATCTGGCCGGAGCCGCACCTCCCCTCGTTTCTGGGATCTCGGTTAAGTTTCTCAAGCTGCCTGGGAAGCCTGCTCCCTCTTGGGAGGCGGACATCCCTGGGGGTTACTAGATCCAGAGGCTCGGGCTCTGCAAGGTTTCTCTTTAGGGCTGGGGACCGAATCTGTGAAGCTTTCTGTGGTTGACCTCGGCTGAACGAGAGTTTGGGGATCTTTCTCAGCATCTTACCGCATCCGGCTTTAAAGCAGGGGAGAGGGCAAAGAGTGAACCCCCGGTGTGACTTATATGGTAAACAAAGCAGCAGAAGCCACGCCGTGGAGCTGGGGAGGAAGGCTGTTTTTAGCCTTTTACGCATTTGGGGAAGGTGGGAGATCTTGGTGGCCCCTGGGCGCATATAAGGGAGCCCTAGACTCTGGTACCTAAACTGGGGTAATAAAGAAAGGACGGTGGTCATTATCCTGTCAATTAAACTCTGCGTCATTTTCATTCTCTATCAAAACACGGAAACACTTCGATCCGTGTCGCTGGACCAAGGCTAAGGGATTCCTAATTCGCTTGGCTACGAGATTCCAATTAAGCCAATGACCCTGTTTGCTACTTGGCTGAATCACTGAGATTCGCTGCACAAGTTGTTGTTCTAGCTGAGAAGTCTGTTGTCTTTTGTGATGAGGTCACTAGAGAATCCTGGAAGGGGATAGAGGGCTGGAAGAGACTGAGACAGGGAGCTCCGGGACTTGCCCGTATTCACAGTGCTGTATTCACTATGGTGTATCCCTGTTCACATGCTTTCTTAGGGGGGCCCTTCTCAGTTAATATCCATAACTGTAAGATGCAGGAAGTTGGCTTACTCTGAGTAAGCACCAAGCCAAAAGAGTGGGAGGAGGAGAAACAAGGTTTACTCCTTTTATTAAAAGGAAATTTACAACAGACATGTAAAATTGAAAAAAAAGCAGTTCTCATATAATTTCTGGATTCCCTATTACAGTCATTGCTGCATAAAAGATATTACAAATTCTATAAGTGAAAAGATTGGCTAGAGTTTGTTGTGCTTTTATTTTTTTAAGAAAAATTATGAATTAGGGAAAGTAAGAACGTGTGGATATGTTAAAACATTGAAATCATGGGTATTGAAATCATTGGCTATTTAAACTTAGATGGTAATACTTACTTCTACACCCACTTCTAACCCGGACAGTAGACCAAGACCTCTCCTTTTGAGTATGGTAGGCAAAAAGTCAGTAAGATAAAAGAATAACTAGTAGTTTAAATATTAGAATCAAAATTCAGTTAGATAAGTGCTTGCTAAAGAAGCACTTTAAAGACTGAATTAATGTAAATCAGCACATCAATAGAAGTTACACTGGCTTTATCAAAGTATTTTATGCAAATATCTTGAATTAATGGAGGGTTAGTACAGGTGGAAAGAAAGCAAGCACTTTTCTCTTTCCTGAATGAGACCACCGACCTGCAGAGGCTTTCGGTAGAGTTCTGATCAGAGCTCAGTTACTCTGTTAAGCTTGATGTTGTGAACTGAAGAGCCAATAGATTCATGCCAAGGAAGTTACATATGAAGAGAAATACTAAAGGTTAATGAAATTGATGCATAAGAGGTGCTTAGTATTCACTGGGTGAATAGATATATAATTAGATAGGCAGCTTAAATAAGGCATAACAAGAAGATTCATAATTGCAAATTTAGAGAATTTCTTCCCTTTAGGTGAGAACTTAAAGGAACATGGGCATTCATCAAAGCATAAACTAAGTGCAAGAGTTATAAGACATGTCTCTTTAGTAAAAACTGTCAAATATATTAACTCTCTTTCTGAAAAGCTTGGTTCTTGAAAAATATGTTTCAGTTTACTTCTTTCATGGTCACTCTCACAGATACAAGAAGTGGAGTAAACTTCCATTACTTAGAAGCTTTAAAGTTTTGTAATTTAACATTATTTATGTTTCTATGGCAGTTATTCCTGAAAAGTCAAGTTCAGATTACAAAGAAAAAAAATTAAAAAACTAAAGTTCTATATGAATTCTATGGCCACTTAGGTTATTGAAGGTGTAAGAGATCAAATAACTTTCCACCTAAGTTTGCTGTTGTTTAGTCACTAAGTCATGCCCAATTCTTTGCAGACCCTGTGAACTGGGCTCACCAGGCTCCTCTGTCCATGAGATTTCCCAGGCAAAAATACTTGAGTGGGTTGCCATTTCCTTCTTCACATAAGATAACCTCTATTAATTCATATTTTATATAAGTAGGAAACACCAGACATTGCTTTTATTCTTTCTGATTAAAGGAAATTTGCATCTTATTCAGTACACACATTTTAAACTTAAAGCTTATAATAAATGTGATAAATTTCTATTGAAGTACAAAAATAACCATTATGAATGTGCCAATTAACCCCTCTGAATCAAAAATACTTTCATAAATATGTTGCAGAAAATATTGTCATGATTTTGCACCTGCATGTCTAATTGCCAGGATAATTTATGACAATTCAGATCATTAACATATTTAGCAACTGAAAACTTACATGATCTACCTTTTCTAATTAATTCATATATTGAAACAAAAATAAAAATAGGTACATTTTTGTTCAGTAGTTATATTGTGAATATCAGTGCTCAAAGAGAAAGGATTTTATAAATAAAGATAGAGAAGAAATGATAAACACCAGCTAGGAAAGTAAAACTGTAGACTGAATATTTTCTTATGAAAATGTGATTGTTTGATTTCTAAAAACAAGCTAGGCGAAGGGAAGTATAAACTATTAAGTTTTCTTTTTTTCAAAATCATGATGGCTGAACATTTCATGAGATCAGATTCTAATGTGTATCTTTTCTTTCCAAGTTGTATTGTCTGGGCCGAACTGAAACTAGTGTTATTCACCTCTTTAATATCTATGGAAAATCCACCAGAAGCATTTTGGTTCTTATTAAAAATGATGTTGATGAGACAGCTCAAAACAAAAACCTTGTCTTTTCACCTAATTTATGCTTCATCACTCCCCACAACACATATTCATACCAAATAAACATTACAACTGATTAGTTCAACCCAACTTAAACCGGACATTTACTTCTGTCTAGTTGTGATGAAAAGCTGTTTTGGCACTATTAATATATTTCCTCTCCTTATGTTTCCTAGTTCTAATCCTCCAAGCTGCATTGAGACCTTAATATTTTTTTTAATTGATTTTTATTTTTTAGTTTGTTTTGCTTTACAATACTGTATTCATTTTGCTATACATTGACATGAATCAGCCACGAGTGTACATGGACTCCCAATCCCGACCCCCACCTCCTCCCTCCCGCCCCACACCTTCTCTCTGGATTATCCCCGTGCATCAGTCCCAAGCATCCTGCATCCTGCATCAAAGCTAGAGGAGAACATAGGCAAAACACTCTCTGACATAAATAGAGACCTTAATATTTTAAGAGATTTGAGAATATTTTGATCAGGAATGTGATATCATGGCTATATCTATTTAATTAGTACAAATATAGACCTGCTCTCTGAGAACATTGGTACTACCAAAATAATACCTATGATGAAAAAATACTTTCAGAAGAAGAAGATTTTCATTGGTGAAACTGAAAATTAAAGACATGTACGTTGAAAATATATAATTTGAAACTATGTGGTTCCATGAACTATTCAAGTACATGGAGTGAAATTCTTAAGTCTCAATGATTCTTCTGAAATTGTTTCACTTAAACAGGTTGTGAAAGACAGATAGTAGTTTCAGCAGTTGATCTTTTCTTGTAACTAAACTGTAGGTCATAGCCCGTTAATATTAGTGTAGATTAGTCAATGCTTTGAAAAAACGTTTCCTTTGAAACTTGGCCGTGTCATTGAGTAACGGCTTCTTGAGAAACAACAGGTGACACATGGGCCCAGTTTTACACATAAAATTCAAAATGTTAAGTAAAACATCAATTTAAAAATAGGCCTCAGTAGCGTTATCTAGCACACTCCATTCTTTTTGAGAAATGGCAAGTGAAATGTAATGAATCAGATACACATTGATTATAGTCTGCCTGTAGTGTGCTATGGTCTAAAAATGTTGAAAAGTTACCATAAGTCATTTCCTTGAACAAATATTACCAATAGTAAAATTTGCTTAAGACAGGAAGATAAGAATTATTACCAAAAAAGGAAAGTGTGGAAAAGAAAGTAAGTGAATATTTATGAGTACTTAAGGTATGCCAGGAACTGTGCTAGAAACTTAAAGTTTTTAATCTTCACACCTACCCTAATACTAAGCTATTATTACTAACTTTTAAAGAATCTGAAAAGGCTAAATTACTACCAAAAAGAAAAAAAAAAATCACATAGTTTGTGGTAGAGTCAGAATTTGAACCCATGTCTACTTGATTTTAAAGTCAATATTCCTTTTACTTGATTCTTATGGTTTCAAAAATAAATTAGTCACCTTTTAACAAGATCCATGAGTTCATTGGATTCTTATAGCCATTTATTTATTTTGCTTTTTAAATGTTGTAGCATTGGGACATACACGACCCCATTATATAACTCTAGAATTTGAAACAACACTGTGTTAACGAAGGCTCTATCTGTTTTGAAGCAGAGTAGGAGATGAGATACTCAGCTCAAGCCAATTGTTCTCAAAACTATTTCCTTTCTTATCTTG
Organism: Aepyceros melampus; assembly: GCA_006408695.1. Lineage (NCBI taxonomy): Eukaryota > Metazoa > Chordata > Mammalia > Artiodactyla > Bovidae > Aepyceros > Aepyceros melampus. Next base: position 265,326 of record SJXQ01004369.1, on the reverse strand, counting down.
AATCTAAATGTAATGTGTGTGGAAAGAAAAAGAAAAAGGTTTATTTTGATGGATAAAATTCTAGATAATAGACTTTTAAATAGTTATGAGATTATAATTTCTAAATAAAAAATTGTCATTCAAACCTTGAAAACATCTGTAGGCTGTTGATAAAATGTCTTTGTACAAAACACAGTCATGTTAAGACAGGTTTATGTTAATCTTATCAGTGTTATATGAAATTTCTAGAGAAGTGTTTTTGTCTTAATTTTAATTGCTTAATTATTTTGCATGTTCCTTGGTATTTAATGAAGGGAGCACTCTTTCATGCATCCCAAAAGACATGGTTCAGCTAGTGGCACATTTTAACACATTTGCCATTAAAAAAAAAATACACCTGCATTTAAAACCAATGTGCTTAAATCCAGAAACCCATTGACATTGAAGTTGAGGAAATAAATTTTTTGAATATATATCATATATGACAAAAATTAGCACTGAAGTGATACCTATTCAGTAGATATTGTTTGAATGTTAGTAAATGGATAATTAAATAAATAGATGGGTGACACACGAATTAGATCTTCATCTTAGCATTTTTGGGCACAGCTCCCTCTCTACAGAATAACTTCTCTCTTACTGCTTCCTGTCAAAATGTTCTCCAGGCACTAAACCTAGCTCAATATCACTGTCTCCTTGAAAGCTTCCTTCATGTCTCCAGGTGTCTCAAGTATAAATACAAGCTAAACTCTTGTTATAGTCTACCTTACAGATGGATAGAGGTCTGCCTCCTAAACTAGACAGTAAACTCCTTTAAGAAACCCAGAGGATACTCAAAAACGTGTGACTTTTAAAGTGACTTAGACTGTCATAAATATTACACTTTTGCAATTAAGCATACTTACTTCATAGTTTTATAATTCCATTGCTAAATCGTGAGCTTATTTATTTATCTAATGAAGCCATTATAGTAATAATTTGCACTTAAACAATATTGTGAGTACTGTATTACTTCCTATGTTATAAACATTAACCCACGATACTCAATGGACATAACTTCCAGTCAACTGGTGACTCTATAATGCTCATTTTCACAGAATTTATATAATCAGTTATTAATGTGCTTTAGTTTAAGTGGTGCTGTGCTGAAATTCTTAGGAGGGAGTTTTTGTTCTTTTACACCATAAGTGTGATTAGAGTTGAAAGAATATTTCTCAGGAATACTTACTGAACTCAAGGCAGTCAGAGACTTCTTTGGTGTGATTACAATCACTAAATTATGCTGAGAATTCATGTCAAAGCCTGGACAGCCTATGATGTCCAGTTGTGGGTGGCATGAGCTTTTATTTTTTGGAGGGCGGTTAGTAGTTTTTTATTCTTTTTATTCTGCCTGGTAAACTTGTTACAAATGAACGTCTATGAACAGTGCTCATGTACCCTTTGTTGTTGTTTAGTCACCCACTTGTGTCTGATTGCTTGTGACCCCATGGACTGTAGCCCACCAGGCTCCTCTGTCTGTGGGATTTCCCAGGCAAGAACACTGGAGTGGGTTGCCATTTCCTTTTCCAGGGGATCTTCTCAACCCAGGGGTGGAACCTGCCTCTCCTGCTTGGCAGGCGGATTCTTTACCACTGAGCCACCTGGGAAGGTCTCAGGTACCCTACCACACTTTTTATGTATTTTACCTCTAAATAATGGTAAAGAAGCTATACAACTGTGTTAGCTAATACCCTATGCATACCGGAATCATAGTTCATAGCTCATTGCATCATAATTTTTATTTTCACAGAATTAAGATACTTATGTTCAACATATGCTTTTTGAATGGGTGAATGGAATGAATGAATGCATGAGTGATTGTTGTCAGCGGCTGTGGTGAACCTCTGTATTTTAATATGCTCTTCTTTCAAGGAACTGATCACATACCTGTATGAACCACCCCAAAAATGATGGATGAAAGGACAGGAGTGATGCATAATGTACATTGAGTGAAGGGTGGAGAGTCTATCGTGTTTGATATATAACCATTCCAACTGTTTGTGAAACAGGGGCATCACTTTTATAAAAATCTCCTTCATGATAGGTAGAGTAGGGCTGCATACCCCGAAGATCACACTGAAGACTACACTTTAAATGGATTCTCTTCTGTGGTGGTCGTAGTTTGATAAGCAGTTTTTGAATTCATTTAATTGTATAGTGATACACACACACACACACATATACACAAATATATATATATATATGCATTTAAACATATACCAACACTTAAAACCTGCTTTTGAATTTATTAATTAAACATAAGTTATATATATATATCTCCATCTGTATATACTGTATATGTATATATAAGTAAGTAAAACCAGTCCATTCTGAAGGAGATCAGCCCTGGGATTTCTTTGGAAGGAATGATGCTAAAGCTGAAACTCCAGTACTTTGGCCACCTCATGCGAAGAGTTGACTCATTGGAAAAGACGCTGATGCTGGGAGGGATTGGGGGCAGGAGGAGAAGGGGACGACCGAGGATGGGATGGATGGATGGCATCACGGACTCAATGGACGTGAGTCTGGGTGAACTCTGGGAGTTGGTGATGGACAGGGAGGCCTGGCGTGCTGCGATTCATGGGGTCGCAAAGAGTCGGACACGACTGAGCAACTGAACTGAACTGAACTGAAACCTATACATATAGCTGTATATAATGCCATATAAGTAGTACAGAATGAGAAGGAGTGGGAGACTGCTCCTGGGGACAGGTTCTTAAGATGATGCTTGCAGAGCAATTACCAGAGATAGTGAGGTTAAAATTGTTAGCATAGAAGGTAGAGTAGCCCATAAAAGACAATAGACGTTATTTGCTGGTGTGTTAGTGTCCCTGTGGAATGGTTAGACATGTACTGAATGACTTGGAAGGTCATCTAATTCAAAAGTTTTTTTTTTTTTTTAAGATATACTCTCATATCTTACCAAGTGCTTTTTTTTTGAATAGCAGATACATATTATATACATATATATACACACACACACATATATATACACACATGGAAGGTTTGATGAAGGACTTATTTGATGCATGACAGTCATCCCACTAGATGCTAAGAATAAAGAGGTACATCTCACTTTTTTGTTTAAGATTTCAAAAAAGGGTTCTCCTAAGCCTCTTAGTCACATGGTCAAGTGTCCCCTGTTATCTTGTGGACATTTCGCTGTTTTATTGTCACCTGATCTCTTCTCATGGAAATGGAAAACTCACTAAGAAAACAGCACAAGTCAAACTAAGATAATAGTCTACAATTGGAATTAAAAACAATGACATCGGGTCACATTGGAAGAAATCCAAATCCATCTTCTCTTCCCTGTCTCAAATTATTGTTTCCTATAAAAATAGGGCTTAGAGTTTCCAACTATAAATTTATGTTCAAATTACATAACATTATTGACACTGTTAAAGATGGCACTTTCCTTTTATATACAGATATTACTGAGTTAACCATTCAAAGGAGATAAATTGTTTTCCAAAGTCTTGATGGAGTTTTGGTGATATACCCACATGGTGCCCAATCCCCCTTTGAACCAAGGAAGCAAACCTAAGAGAAGAAGACCATTTTAAAGCTGCTGCTGCTGCTAAGTCGCTTCAGTCGTGCGACTTCAGTCGCTTCCGACTCTGTGAGACCCCATAGAAGGCAGCCCACCAGGCTCCCCCATCCCTGGGATTCTCCAGGCAAGAACACTGGAGTGGGTTGCCATTTTAAAGCTAGGGGCGTCTTAACTTGGATCCTCACACCCCTATCCCATTGCCTTGGGACATAAAACACTTTGGCTCAAGAAAGTCTTGTATGGACCCATTCTAGAATCATCTAGGAGTTCTCAATATGCCCTGTTCGTGTTTTCTAGGAAGCTCTTATGTCTACAGCTGAGGATGTATTGAAGACCTCGAAATAGACCATCCACCTCATGACCTTAAATTTGGGGAACAAAAAAGGGACTGCAGTCAGCTACATTATTCTTTGTGGAATAATTTTTTGGGAACTTCGTTCCTAGGGCTATCCACTGTTTACCAGGATTTTTTATTTTCTGAGAATCATGTGAAATAATCAGAGTGCCTATCTTAAGCCTCTGAGAGCCTCTACAATTAAAGAAAAAGAAATATTTTTAAAGAACGCTCAAATATTAGGGTTATTATTGCTCTGTAGGATATTAAATAGCTTTGTATCTAAAAAAAAGATATGTCTCCCTGTATGTGCTGTATAAAAAGAAAATGTTGGCAGAGGCAAAAGACTTACTTGCTTATCTGGTTCATTTTAACCTCACAGCTTAACATTCTGATTTGTAATGTGCAAGCTACTTAGAGAACTGAACCGCGTATTTTCATTTAGCACTCCAGCATGTTCTTGGAACAAAGTGAACCAGCAAATGATTTTGCCCTTTCATGAATAAAAGAAGCCTTAATGAAAAAACATTTCATTATAATAGCACTTATGATAAAGAATTTTCCCTAACATATAAAATATCAATGATTTTAACCTGAAGAACAAAAGCTGCTTTTTGTTTGCTGTATTGAACAGGAAACCACTTAAACCAGAACTTTCTAATCTCCCTAAATATTTTCTTACTAGTTATTACATTGCTATAATTGAAATATTGGGAAGAAATATATATTAAAAACCACCTCTTTTTTAGATTAATAGTTAATGGTTCTTGTAAGTGCAAAATGCATAAAATCTGTTTTATAATGCAATATTTTAGCCTCTTGATTTTTTTTCTTAATGTAGATGTCTACAAAATAAAAATAGAGACAGGAGACAACCTAACTGAGAAGAAGTCAATACACTGTGTTTTTGAAATAATCCATTGTTGAATAGGCTAGATATATTTGAACCATATAACCCTGATTCATTTCAGTTTACTTAAAGTTATTTGAAAGCTGAGATGCTCTCTAATAAGTCAAGATCTTCAAAAATATACAAGGATTGTGTGTCAAATATTGAATGTGATTAAAGGTAATCTCTGCTCATAGAATATATTGCTATTCAGTAGCTTTTAGGAGTGTTTCATAGTCTGACAGAACTTATTTTGATTTTAATCATAATGAAATGGATATACAGGTATAATAAAGACAGTGACTGCTCAGGGGTTTCATGTATCCTTTGGTTCATCTCCAATGCAACCTTCCATATCTGCTGTTTGCACTCCATCCACCATTATCCCTACAGATGAACATCTTCAGTTGCCCAGGTGGTCCTGTGTGTGGGGCTGCTCCTGCATAGATTGGGGGTTAATGACAGAGGAATGGCCGTATAGGAACCCACACTCTCTGCTGCTCCTATCAGACCAGGCTATTTCCATAGGTAGATGGCAACTATGATGAACACTTATTTTTCTGGACATTTATAAAAGTGTGGTAAGGTTCTGTATTCGTGGTGAAATTTAATTGCAACCTCTAATGAATTATGGCTTCTGATAAAATACTCTAGTTTCTTTTCTGTAAGTTAGAGATAAAAGTTTCTTTCTAATATATTTAAGAAAATTTCATATCAAGTAGGGCTTAAGCAAAGGATTTTAAGAAAGGGGATTTCATATTGTTACATTCTTTCTTGATATAGAAGAAGGGGCACAGTTAAACTGTTGGGCTTAAGACAAATGGTCAGTTGTACTCTGCTCCATTATGATGGGAAAATCGTTATGTGGTTGACACTGGGATTTCTGCCCACTTTTGTGCTTTACACTGAAATGAATGCTAACCATAATTATAAGGATAAATGCTATATGAATTCACTATAAAAATCTGTGTGACTATTTTAAGTGTCATCTGAAATAACAAATACTTAAGATATACTACTGATATATTATCACTACTTATTAATTTTAAAAAGAATTTGACATTTTAATTTTAATGCATGCAGCAATACTTTCAGTTTATTTTCCTAAAATTCATAGCAGCACTTTGAAAGTGTTTGCCAATTATTTGACATATATTGTGAGACCAACCAATACAAAATGTTTATCTAACTATTGATGAGCCATTGTTGTCTTTTTTATTTCTTATCACAGAAAATGGTGGAAATAAACTTGAAGGACAGTATATTGATCTTTTAAAAATAAAATTTTATTCATAGAGACACATGCCTTTGGTAGAGGAATGGACTGAGTTGGTAGATTTAATTTTTTTAAGAAGAATTATAAATCTGTTTTATTTTTATTTTAGTTTTCTTTTATATTATTATCATTGCAGATGCTACACCTGCTGTCCTCAGATGCCCTCTGCCATCCATCTGCAGGCAACCAAGAGCACTCTTCAGCATATTTAGTGTCAGTGGGCCAAAACTTTTCTCAGTTTTTGTTTGACTGAAAATGTTTTTTATTTGATCTCACTTTTAAGGCTACTTCTATTGTTTGGAGTATTTTAGATTAGAAAATTTTTTTCTTTCAGTACTTTATGCTCCTCAGTTGACTTTTAGCTTCTGTCATTTCTGCTGAAATGTCAACCATCAGTCTGATTATGGCTCCTTTGAGGGCAATACATTCTTTATTTTCGGTTGCTTTTATGCTTTCTTTTAGTCCTTTGTTTTCATTAGTTTTACAATTATGTACCGAACTGAGCTTTTTAGATTTCTGTTGCTTGGTATTTGAAACACTTTTTAAATATGACTTGATATCTTTCACGCTGCTAAGTCACTTCAGTCGTGTCCGACTCTGTGCGACCCCATAGATGGCAGCCCACCAGGCTCCCCTGTACCTGGGATTCTCCAGGCAAGAACACTGGAGTGGGTTGCCATTTCCTTCTCCAATGCAGGAAAGTGAAAAGTGAAAGTGAAGTAGCTCAGTCGTGTCCGACTCTTAGTGACCCCATGGGATGCAGCCTACCAGCCTCCTCCTTCCATGGGATTTTCCAGGCAAGAGTACTGGAGTGGGGTGCCATTGCTTTCTCCGGATATCTATCATAGGTTTTGGAAAATTCTTGTTCATTAACCTTCAGAGGTAGTTTTGCACTTACCTTTTCCCCTTTAATGCCTCCAATTATTCATGTTTTCCTTTTACTCTGTGCCATATTTCTAGTATTCTTTTATTAATTATTCTTTTAATGTATTTCCAGGCATATTTGCTTTCTCTGCTATTATCTGGTTATTTTGAATGGTTTTATCTATCCTCTGGCAGGCAGATAAGATGGGAGTAAAATCTTAAACCAATCAGAACCTGAGCAGATAACAGGTTAATTTCAACCTTTGCAAGCCCATGAACCCCTGGCTGACCCCCAAGATATGTTATAGGACCCCAGGGTCTGAGCACCTTGGCTATGTAGTAAGACCACTCCTCCTTTAAGGCTCCAGGATAATGAATTTTATCTCTGCATTTTTGCAAGATTAATGAATACTCTGCCTTAAATTTTAGCAGCTTTCTTAATTATTTTCCTGCAAAGCTTAAGATTTTAACAAATACTTTGAGAAAAGAGCTGCTGAGTGTAAGACATACTTCCATCTGCCTCCCTTCTTACCAGAACATGAGACCCTTGTATTTGCCTTGGCAAATGCATTGAGAGGAAATGTGGTTTGTAGAAGGTTAAGTCATCTCTCAGTAGCTTCTCTCCAACTAAGATACTGACTCTTCAAGTACTTGTTAGCTTTGCAACTCTTTTTTAAGTTGATTTTTTAAAAAATTTATTTCATATTGAAGAATAGTTGATTTACAATGTTATCTTAGTTTCAGGTGTACAGCAAAGTGATTCAGCTATACATATACAAATATCCATTCTTTTTCAGATTCTTTTCCCATAAGTTATTAGAGTATTGAGTAGAGTTCCTTGTGCTATACAGTAAGCCTTGTTGACTATTTTATATATAGCAGTGTATATATGTTAATCTGAACCTCCGAATTTATCCCTGCCCTATCTTTCCCCTTTGGTAACCATGTTTGTTTTCTAAGTCTATCAGTCTGTTTCTGTTTTGTAAATAAGTTCACTTGTATCATTTTTTTAGATCCCACTTATAAGTGATATATGCTATTTGTCTTTGTCTGACTTCGCTTCACTTAGTATAACTGCAGCTCTTCTTTAGATAGAGATTTATTTGCTTGTTTGTTTATATTTACCCAGCTTTTCTAAATGTTATCAAAAGAAATATTAGGCCACTACATGCCATTCTATCATAGTCAGAAACACAAGTACTTCTTGTATATTTTGAATTTAGTGCCAAAAAATTTATCAAAGTGTTTAAAAGAAAGAAATTATACGTATATGGTATAGCGTAGACACGTAATTATACCCACAGAGAGAGAAATGTAGCAACTGCAACATAGTTTCAGAATTTTTAATCTGATTTTTCTTATTAGCTCAGAAATAACATTATTCTTACAAAATTACCAAGTCTTTGACTTTAGAACAATTATTTTAAACAACCAATTTAAAGCTATTTTGTATAAAATAATAAATCCTAAGTAAAACCTTATTAATGTGACTCAAATCAATTGTAATGAAGTTTCAACTAATGGCTCTTTCTTACTGAATCACAAACACACTATTAAATGAACAAAAAGTAGAGCAATGTAATGCAGTAGCAATTTGACCTCTTTGTCACTGAGGTGAGATTTTTTTCAGGCCTGCGGTTTTCTGAGCAATCTTCATTTCTCCCATTCAAAGTCCATTACATAAAGACGGGAAAGTGTCAGTGCTCACTGCTGTTTGTGTTACAGTTATAACTGTTACGGCTGAGATTGCCTAAAGCCTGATAAATTTCCTTAAAGGTGTTCTGTGGATGTACCCAACACGACAGTACACCTTTTCCTTTAACCTGAGGCATCAGCCAGACTTGCCTATGAGATATTGTCTCTGAATTCTTCATCAGTATCACTTCAGCATTTGATTACCATATCTGCTAGTTGTGTTCATATGAGCCAAATCAGTCTTTGTTTACCTGAAGATGTGCATTGTCTTTTTCGAAAAAATATATATTGTGGTTTTCTTTTGTACAAAATGGATTCAGGAGTAGATGGGGAAGATGCTCTCTTCCCAGTACAGTCTAGACCCATCACTGGACCCAGCACAGCATGGCCTCAGGTCCACCCTGATGAGTGAGTTAGGTTGTCAGCACTGAACCTTCTGGGGCTGCAGAATTTTACATTTTCCCCACAGCCCCTTACAGGTTAATAACTGGCTTTAAGTATGATGAAGCCTAAGTGGAAAGGGTCTGGGTAAAAGATCAGTTACGTTTGCCCAGAAGAGAGTGAGAGTTCGATTAAATTCTGTGCTCAGTGCTGGCTGGTCCTGACCCAGAAATGAGATGCATATTTGTCTTTTGAGATGACAGTCCTAACCTGTCCCTCAGCCCACAGTCTGCTGCCATGGTTGTGACCATGGTCCTGAAGACTACATCTATATCCATGGAAAACAGATCATTGCATGGCAACAACACATGCACCATCCCCGAGCTTCAGGTGTGAAAGTGAAAGTGTTAGTCACTCAGTCATATCCAATGCTTTGTGACCCTGTGGATTGCAGCCCACCAAGCTTCTCTAGCCACGGAATTCTCCAGGCAAGAGTACTGGAGTGGTAGCCATTCCCTTCTCCAGAGGATCTTCCTGGAGGGTTGAACCCTGGGGTCTCCTGCATTGCAAGCAGATGCATTACCATCTGAGCCACCAAGGAAGCCTTCAGGAGCACCTACCATAAAGCCAGACTTTCCTTCCAGTGCAACATCGTGGCCACCGAGCCCAGGATTCATCCTAGTTGTGGGTATCAATAGTTTGTTCATTTAAATTCCTTAGTAGTGTTCCTTGATGTGGATGACCAGCTTTCATTAACAGTTGGGAGAACACCGTGGACAAGCTAGAGGGCAGCTGAGCTCACTTGCCCACAAGGCTACCTTCCTATCCAAGACCTAAGCCTCTGTAGCTACACACCCTGTATTCTTACCAGGAAGCCCATAGAGTTCATCTAACTGTGGGAATCAAGGCCCATGCAATTGGACTGTGATGGAACTTTGGTCCCTCTTCTGATATATCTGGAGGGAGGTAGCCAGGCTCTTTCCCTGTAATTGTGGGGTGCCATCAGAGGCACTTTGGGGTTATAACCTTCACCCAAGGCAGTCATTGAGGAAAGAGCATATGTTCAGGGTCTTTCAAACTTGACCTAGAAGGCCATTTCTTTCCCAAAGGCTTAAAAAAACAAATAATTTAGTCCTTAATTTTTTGTGACCTCAGTATGACTTACTTTAGTTTCCACACCCCATTTGGATTTTCGAGAAAGCCATATGCCACTTTTCTCTTATTAGTACTAATGACCAAGAGTGTCTTATCATGGACTCGAAGACTTTCTTGGATGACTTCAATAAACATTCAGTTGTCTCCTAACTGGATCTGCATTTACCTAGATAATGGGATGTGAGTGGGATGTAAAATTGGAGGGATCTATCAGTTGGTGCAGTGGCAAGGAATCTGCCTGTGAATGCAGAAGATGAAAGAGACACAGGTTTGATCCCTGGGTCAGGAAGTGCCTCTGGAAGAGGAAAAGGCAACCCATTCCAGTATTCTTGCCTGGAAAGAATTCTTCCATGGACAGAGGAGTCTCAGGGGCTACAGTCCATGGGTTCACAGAGCTGGACACAGCTGAGCATGCACACACCATACTCTATCTACTTCTGGTCTTCTCAGTGGAGACCTCAAGTCCCATCCATTGCTGTATGTCTTGACATGCCCACTAGTAGACCACGTGCTCTGACAGACAGGAATGGTGTGAACTAAGGAAGAACTCAGGAACCTGAATATCTTTCCCTCCATATAATCTTGTGTCCCCTGCCCTCCTTGTCTGCTGTCTCTGTCTGCCTTGATGCTGTCCTGGTTGCAGTTTGTATATTAAAGTCTTTTCTACTGAAGTTTTCTGATGATCAAAAAATTTATATTGTACATTTTTTTTACAAACATCAATTTTGAGACACAATTCTGTAACTGCAAAATTGAAAAACTTTCAAGACTGAAATCCTCTTTGAGCCATTAAGTCACTCAGATTTTAACCATATTGAGTTCCATTTTCTTGAGTGTTTTGTGAAAAGTCACATCTAATGCAATTTTTCTTGAAATCTTCTAGTCTCTTGCTTTGTGGTATCGCATTGGAGCGGAAAGTCACACGTAGTTCCCCAAATACACAATTATCATACTAAATAACTAGCTGGCTTTTCATAAATTTTGGGACCAGCTAAGAGTATGGGAAGTTTATGGTGCTCTGATAGTGGCTAGAATGAAGTTTTCCAATTCTTTTATTCTGAAAATAGCAATAAGGTAACATGAGTTCAGAGCGACTTCACTTTCACTTTTCACTTTCGTGCACTGGAGAAGGAAATGGCAACCCACTCCAGTGTTCTTGCCTAGAGAATCCCAGGGACGGGGGAGCCTGGTGGGCTGCCGTCTCTGGGGTCGCACAGAGTCAGACATGACTGAAGCAACTTAGCAGCAGCAGCAAGCTGTTTGGTTTGCCTGCATTATCTTGTTAGCCTTAGGACAACCATCATCACCCCCCATTTTACAGATAAGGAAAATAAAGGATTAGGTTGATTAAATAGCTTTCCCAAGTCACACAGTTATTATGTGGTAGTGCCCTGAATTAAACCCAAACCTGAAGATACTGCCAAGCTTGGAATCTGAAACATTTTCTCAGTGTGCCCACATGAATTACTGAGCAGTTGCTGCTGCTACTGCTGCTGCTAAGTCGCTTCAGTCATGTCCGACTCTGTGCGACCCCATAGACGGCAGCCCACCAGGCTCCCCCGTCCCTGGGATTCTCCAGGCAAGAACACTGGAGTGGGTTGCCATTACCTTCTCCAATGGGTGAAAGTGAAAACTGAAAGTGAAGTCGCTCAGTCATGTCCGACTCAGTGACCCCATGGACTGCAGCCCACCAGGCTCCTCCGTCCATGGGATTCTCCAGGCAAGAGTACTGGAGTGGGGTGCCATTGCCTTCTCCAGAGGTTCTTCCCGACCCGGGGTAGAACCTGAGCCTCCTATTTTGGCAGGCAGATTCTTTACCACTGAGCCACTTGCTAAAGTGTTAAATTTTTAGGGACTGGATTTAAATCCAATTGTACAATGTCTGGGAAAACACTGTCCTTATTCCTTCCTTTTTAGCTCTTATCTGTATTTATCAATGTCAGTTTCAGGAACTGAAATCTTATCTTTATCTTTATCTTTCTCTGTCTTTTCAAGTCTATTTTAAACAAGACTGTTCCAAGGTCTGCCTCTTGATTTATATTTTGTGTGTGTCTGTGTGGTTTTTGATAGAAACCATCTCTAACCACAAGAAATATTCCTTTGTTTTCCGTTGCTGTGTTTTTGTCATTTTGAGAATGTAAGAGAACTGAAATGATAGAGTATTTGATCTTTGGGTCATCTTTGTCTTCTTTCACTCAGTATCAATGCTGTTGAGATTGATCCACAGTATTTCGTGTTTCAATACTTTGTTCCTTATTTACTGATGAGTAGTATCCAATAGTGTGGATGAAGCCCATGCTGCTTAACGTCTGGGTTATTTTCAGGTTGTTACCATCACCAACAATACCATTATAAACATTTGTGTACCAATTTTTGTGTGAACGTAAGTCTTCATTTATCTGGGATACATGCCCAGAGTGTAATTGTTGAGTCATATGCTAGTTGCATATTTATTTATTTTTAGTTTTTAAGAAACTGCTACAACTACCTTTCCACGTGACTGTAGCGCTTTATAGCCTTAGCAAAAATATATGAATGATCAGGTTCTCTACATCCTTATCATAAAAGGACATTGGAACATAGAGTAAGGTAACATCTGTACCTTCACACCATTATCATTTTTTATTCTAAGATTCAGCCATTCTTCTAGTAGCGATATCTCATTGTGGCATTCATTTGCATTTCTCCAGTGGCGAATGATGTCAGGCATTATTTTCTGTGCTCATTTGCACCTGTATATCATCTTCCCGGGCCTGTCTCCTTAGGTATTTGGCACATTATCTAATGTGCATTTGTTCTTATTTTCGATGTTGAGATTTAGAGTACTTTAAGTATCTATATACTAGTCATTTGTCTAATGTGGTTTGCAGGTATTTTTTTCACGTCTATGGCTTGTCATTTCATCTTCTTAAATCATTTGCAGGGTGAAAGTTTTAATTTTGATGATATCCAATATATCATTTTTTTATAGCACCTTTTTAAAAAGGAAAAAGATAAAGCATAGAGAAAACAAAGGATTTACTCAAATCCCCACAGCAAAGAAAGCCAGCTTATTGACTTCTTCTCTTGCTTCTAGTTATGGCTTCACAAGCCTAATGGGCTACAGTCCATGGGGTGCAAAGAGTCGGACACGACTGAGTGACTGACACCTATGACAGGCATACATATAATCATACTGTTTCCATCAGTCTGGGCCATTCTTATTTCTGTTGACATACAGGTAGGTAGACCATAAATTTCTTCTTGTCCATTTTTCATTAAATGCATGAATGCTTATCATGACCTTCTATAAATCATCTGTTCTTACATACAGTTAATCACAATTTGAACTATTTTTCATTTTATTTTTCATCATTCCAAATAATGAAGGACGGGGAAGCCAGGCATGGTGCAGTCCATGGGGTCACAAAGAGTTGGACATGACTGAGCAACTGAACAACAACAAAACTTACAATGCGTCATCTCTAGCCACTGATAAAACATTTTTTGCCTTTGTGGTGATTACAGTTAGGGGGGTCTGTCTTGAATTCCAGATTCAAGATGAGTTAATTACTTGAGAAGCAAAAAAAAAAAAAAAAAAATCCACTAAGAATGACTCTGGATTTGCAGAGGAGAAGATAGATCCCCAAGCCAATACTCAAATGATATATGTATTCATATAGTTACTATAGTGAAAATGAATCTTAATGGTTTTTCAACTGTAGAATCAAACTTTAGTCAAAAGATGGAGGGCCAACTTTAGTGACAGAACCTACTGGAAATGTTACAAAGTTGAAAATATATAAGTAAATTAATAGCTCACAGAAGTCAGGAGGTGAAATTTAAAATGAGGACAGAACATGAAATATAAATTTATCAATATTATTATTTATGAATGGTATTTAAACTTATGAATATTATCAAATATAGATTTATAAATGTATATTTAATGTACACTTATGAATATTATTCTAAAATATAAAATAGTTTGAACCATATGAAACTGCCTACATGTGATGATTTTTTTTAATACAAAATGACTCTTTCATATGATTCAACCTGGTGCTAGTGGTAAAGAACCCACCTACCAATGCAGGGACCGGATGCCATGATCTTCGTTTTCTGAATGTTGAGCTTTAAGCCAACTTTTTCACTCTCCCTTTCACTTTCATCAAGAGGCTTTTTAGTTCCTCTTCACTTCCTGCCATAAGGGTGGTGTCATCTGCATATCTGAGGTTATTGATATTTCTCCCCACAATCTTGATTCATGGGAAATAGATGGGGAAACAGTGGAAACAGTGTCAGACTTTATTTTTTTGGGCTCCATAATCACTGCAGATGGTGACTGCAGCCATGAAATTAAAAGACGCTTACTCCTTGGAAGAAAAGTTATGACCAACCTAGACAGCATATTCAAAAGCAGAGACATTACTTTGCCGACTAAGATCCATCTAGTCAAGGCTATGGTTTTTCCTGTGGTCATGTATGGATGTGAGAGTTGGACTGTGAAGAAGGCTGAGCACCGAAGAATTGATGCTTTTGAACTGTGGTGTTGGAGAAGACTCTTGAGAGTCCCTTGGACTGCAAGGAAATCCAACCAGTCCATTCTGAAGGAGATCAGCCCTGGGGTTTCTTTGGAAGGAATGATGCTAAAACTGAAACTCCAGTACTTTGGCCACCTCATGCGAAGAGTTAACTCATAGGAAAAGACTTTGATGCTGGGAGGGACTAGGGGCAGGAGGAGAAGGGGACGACTGAGGATGAGATGGCTGGATGGCATCACTGACTCGATGGACGTGAGTCTGGGTGAACTCCGGGAGTTGGTGATGGACAGGGAGGCCTGGCGTGCTGCGATTCATGGGGTCGCAAAGAGTTGGACACGACTGAGTGACTGAACTGAACTGACCAATGCAGGGAAGATCCCCTGGAGGAGGGCATGGCATCCCACTCCAGTATTCTTGCCTGGAGAATCCCACTGACAGAGGAACCTGGTGGGTTACAGACCATAGGGTCTCAAAGGGTCAGACATGACTGAAGTGACTTAGTACACATACAATACTAAAAAAACAGTCATCATTAGGTGGAAAACACAGAAGATTGGGAAGAGATAGTATATGAGAAGGAGGTCCTTATCATTCACAGCAGGACACCAATAGAAAAGTATCTGAAGGATCATATTAAATATTTTTTTACAAAGTTAATCTTTGTAATTATTAACTTTCAGATACCAATCACATTCGTACTGAACCTGTCTTCACATATTTTAGCTTTGTTGATGTGTAATTGACTAATAAATTGTAAGATATTTAAAATGGACCTTGTAGTGATTTGATCAGGTCTGCATGGTGAAAGGATTCTTCCCACCTAGTTAAAAATCCACCATCTCGCATCTTTATCTTTTTTTTTTTTTTTGATGAGAACATTTATCTTCTCCTCTTTTAGCAAATTTCAACTATGAAATACAGTTTTTTCAACTACAGTCACCATGTTATACATTAGATCGTCAGCTCTATTCATCTCATAGTTGAAGGTTTGTACCCTTTCAGCAACCTCTGGCTAGTTTCCCTAAACCCACATCACGGCTCTTATGAACCACTTTTCTACTCTCTATTTCTCTGAGTTTGATTATTTTTTTAGATTCTATATGTAAGTTAGACCATACAGCATTTGCCTTTCTGGTCTGGCTTATTTCACTTGGTCTAATGTCCTCAGGGCTCAATCGTGTTGTTACAAATGGTAGAATTTCCTTCTCTCTCATGGTTGAATAATATTCATGTGTGTGAATGAGTATGTGTGTGTGTGTGTGTGTGTGTGTGTGTGTTGGGTTGGCCAAAAAGTATGTTCTGATTTTTCTGTAACATCCTATGGAAAAACCAAAAGGAAATTTTTGACCAACCAGTATATCACATCTTTATCCATTTATCCATTGATCTATATTTGGGCTGTTTCCCTGTCTTTGCTATTGTGAATAATGCTACAATGAACATGGGAGTGTGGCTATCTCTTTGATATCCTCTTTTCATATTCTTTGACTATATACCCAAAAGCGGGAATTCTGGATCATTCGGTAGTTCCATTTTAAATTTTTTAAGAAACACACAAATGTAAACACTTCTTTTGTCTTCTTTTAATAATATTTATATTAAAGATTTCTAATTTTTAATAATACTTTTCATTTGCAGCATTGCCTTTCTAAGACTGATGCCAGAAATGGCTGGGAATATTTTTTCCTGTAGTAACAAATACCTGACAACAGTAACAATGAAAAGGCAAAATTAAATAATTGATGTGGCTTCTTCTGGAATCAACCTTGCTTTTGTTTGATCTGATTTATCTTCCTGGCATTTTCACTGACATAACCTGTCCATAAAACTGTAGTGTAAAACAAAAACATCAAAAACACCAGAAAATGCATATTACTTTCTGCTTGTAAAAATTCTGCTTTAGGTAAAATTCATGTCTGAAAAT
The DNA here is from genome assembly GCA_006408695.1 of Aepyceros melampus. Classification (NCBI taxonomy): domain Eukaryota; kingdom Metazoa; phylum Chordata; class Mammalia; order Artiodactyla; family Bovidae; genus Aepyceros; species Aepyceros melampus. Next base: position 248,714 of record SJXQ01004369.1, on the reverse strand, counting down.
TAATTATTGATGAACAGGCTAATAAAAAGATTCATATCTCAGACTTAAATCAGATTGTTTTTACAGTAAATTACTCAAGGCAGATGGCATTTTCTAGTTGATGGGATGTTATAGTTAAAAGCATTTGAGAAAGATATTAACATGATGACACACTACTTTCACACTGTGTGCCATTTAAATGTTGCTAAACCACCCCAGTCGTTCGGAAGGAAGTGACTGAAGCCTCAGATCTGAGGTTATTTAGACCTCAGTTTAAGTCCTGACCTTCACATCCACTGACTCAATAACCTTGTACAAATTACTTAATATTTCTAATCCTCAGTCTTCTCATCTATAAACTGAGGATAAGAGTATCTAGCTAACAGTGCAGTTGGTAAGGTATATAAACCAAATATGTCACAGGGCCAGGAGCATAATATTCTTTCATTAAGTGCTGGGATCACAGCTAATAATTTATTACTGAAGGTTCAATATGGAAATTGAATCAAAGCTCACAGGTTGTTTCTAAGTGAAATGACGGTAACTTTTTTCATTGAAATCGTGTTCTCTACCACTAATGGAGATGCCCTGGATATACCTGCATTATAAAATAGATAATGCCCTTGACCCTAAAGATATTGTTAAGTTTTAAAGAGAGAGAGTGATATGATTAAAGATTAGTTTTAGAGGTGAAGAACTAATGGCTTCTGCTATAGTCCTTCCCATCATTTTGTAGTAGAATGAGGACCCCTCGGAAGAGGGAAAGTGGAAGAAAAGAAGCACATGATAGCTCCAGATGGGAGTAGGTAGAGCTATTGTGTACCAAGGCAACTTCGACAAGATAACAGCCATTAGAAAATGGGTTTCATGATGACCAGCATTCCCACGTATTTTTTGTTTTGCTTTGTTTTTATTCTAGCAGCAATAGAGAGAGGACGTACAAGACAAAAAAAGAGAGAGAGAGAGAGAGAGGAGAGAGTAGGATTTATCCAGAATTCATCCAGATGTGGTGGAGAAATAAGGGTGTAGGCTCAGTCACTTGGTACTTATCTAAAGATTCTATGATAGGAACAATGTCAAAGAGAGAGTTCCAAAGCAAAAACCTTAACACAGGAAATATGATAAGAACACATTCCTACCTATCTTAGAATTTCATTACAAACTGATGAGGAAAATAATCCTTTTCAATGTGACATTGTTTAGGGATAGGGTTTGTAGGAAAGGATTTCCTTAAAATGGCTTGATCATTTTTGACCCACTATCAGTAACATAGTTCATCTTCAAAGGCAAACTCAGTGAGCAAAGTTTTGATTTTTCTAAGTAGCAGCTTTCTTTAAATAAAAACTTATAAAATAGTTAAAACCAATTAAGAGCAAATCTGATTTAAAGTATTAAAAAACAGCATATCATTTAGCTTTAAAAACTCTAAAACAACACAGAAACAAAAACAAAGAACACTCTAGAATATATTATTATTTTGAGAGTCTTACTGCTTGTTGTTGTTGTTAAGGCAATAGTAGCGTCTGACTCTTTGTGACCCCATGGACTGTAGCACGCCAGGCTTCCCTGTTCTCCACTATCTCCCTGAGTTTGCTCAAACTCATGTCCATTGAGTCGGTGATGCCATCCAACTGTCTCATCCTCTGTGGTTCCCCTTCTCCTGCCTTCAATCTTTCCTAGCATCAAGGCCTTTTCTAGTGAGTCGGTTCTTCGCATCAGGTAGTTGAAGTACTAAAGCTTCAGCTTCAGCATCAGTCCTTCCAGTGAATATTCAGGGCTGATTTCCTTTAGGATTGACTGTTTGACCTGGCCATTTCAGGTTGTGTTCTCAGACTCAGAAATGGAGGTGAGAGCCTGCTGTGTATTTGTTATAGACTGGAAGAGAAAGTTAGGAAGCAGGATTGGCAAGAGCATCAAGTTGAGTTCTGGTGCAAACCCCAGGGTAACCTTGGCTGACCCCATAGGATGCTCAGAGCTTAGCCTGACTCCAGATTTACTTGACCCAGGACGCAGTGACTGGACTTTCTACGCCTGCATCAATTAATCATTTGCTGTGCCACCACCCTAAGAGTTGTGACCTTGGGTGAAGTGAAGGGACTGGCAGCTGAAAGCTGTCTCCTGTCCACATGGACAGCAACTGATGCAATCAAGCCTTAACTGAAGAGGGATCTGAGTGACATATTACAGTACCACCAAAAAGTCTTCTCCAAACTTTTAGCTACAATTATAAAAAATTCTCTCAGTTCAGTCACTCAGTCATGTTCGACCCTTTGTAACCCCATGGACTGCAGCATGCCAGGCTTCCCTATCCATCACCAACTCCTGGAGTTCACTCAAACTCATGTCCATTGAATCAGTGAGGCCATCCAACCATCTCACCCTCTGTCATCCCCTTCTCCTGCCTTCAATCTTTCCCAGCATCAGGGTCTTTTCAAATGAGTCAGTTCTTCCATTAAGGTGGCCAAAGTGTTGGAGTTTCAGCTTCAGCATTAGTTCTTCCAAAGAATATTCAGGATTGATTTCCCTTAGGATGGACTGGGTGGATCTCCTTGCAGTCCAAGGGTCAAGAGTCTTCTCCAACACCACAGTTCAAAAGCATCAATTCTTCAGCTCTCAGCCTGCTTTTTATTCCAACTCTCACTTCCACACGTGACCACTGGAAAAACCATAGCTTTGATTAGACCGACCTTTTTTGGCAAAGTAATGGCTCTGCTTTTGAATATGCTGTCTAGGTTGGTCATAACTTTTCTTCCAAGGAGCAAGCATCTTTAATTTCATGGCTCTAGTCACTATGCAGTGATTTTTGGAGCCCAAGAAAATAAGTCTCTCAACTGTTTCCCTTGTTTCCTCATCTGTTTGCCATGAAGTGATGGGACCAGATGCCATGATCTTAGCTTTCTGAATGTTGAGTTTTAAGCCAACTTTTTCACTCTCCTCTTTCACTTTCATCAAGAGGCTCTTTAGTTCTTTACTTTCTACCATAAGAGTGGAGTCATCTGCATACCTGAGGTTATTTATGCTGTCTAGGTTGGTCATAACTTTTCTTCCAAGGAGCAAGCATCTTTAATTTCATGGCTCTAGTCACTATGCAGTGATTTTTGGAGCCCAAGAAAATAAAGTCTCTCAACTGTTTCCCTTGTTTCCTCATCTGTTTGCCATGAAGTGATGGGACCAGATGCCATGATCTTAGCTTTCTGAATGTTGAGTTTTAAGCCAACTTTTTCACTCTCCTCTTTCACTTTCATCAAGAGGCTCTTTAGTTCTTTACTTTCTACCATAAGAGTGGAGTCATCTGCATACCTGAGGTTATTGTATTTATCCCGACAATCTTGATTCCAGCTTGTGCTTCATCCAGCCTGGCATTTTGCATGATGTACTCTGCATATAAGGTAAATAAGCAGGATGACAGTATACAGCCCTGACGTACTCCTTTCCCGACTTGGAACCAGTCTCTTATTCCATGTCCGGTTCTAACTGTTGCTTCTTGACCTGCATACAGATTTCTCAAGAGGCAGGTTAGGTGGTCTGGTATTCCCATTTCTTGAAGAATTTTCCACAGTTTGTTGTGTGATCTACGTCAAAGGCTTTGGTGTAGTCAATAAAGCAGAAGTAAAACAAATTCTCTCAGTTCAGTTCAGTTCAGTCGCGCAGTCGTGTCCGACTCTTTGCGACCCCATGAATCGCAGTACGCCAGGCCTCCCTGTCCATCACCAACTCCTGGAGTTCACTCAGACTCACGTCCATTGAGTCTGTGATGCCATCCAGCCATCTCATCCTCGGTCGTCCCTTTCTCCTCCTGCCCCCAATCCCTCCCAGCATCAGGGTCTTTTCCAATGAGTCAACTCTTCGCATAAGGTGCCCAAAGTACTGGAGCTTCAGTTTTAGCATCATTCCTTCCAAAGAAATCCCAGGG
>SJXQ01004369.1:165866-244256 GCA_006408695.1 Aepyceros melampus | reverse complement strand
CATGTGAAACAAATTCTCTGAGTTGTATAATTGTTAATATGGGGCATCACTCTTTTTTCTGTTAGCCTTTGTATCATCGCTTCCTCTCCTAAGGACTCAAAAATGTAATTTTCTAAGGCCTGTCAACATTTTCATTTCCATTTCAATTTCGCTAAAGACCGTTGAAAGGGTCATGGGCTTTAAGTGTGTTAGTGAACCTTTTAAACATAATGCTGAGATAATAATTGGGAAGCATAGCTTTGAAGTCATGGGACATTATTTCCTTCCTAGTTAGATTCATGTCTTCCTTTTTATTCTTAAGAAAGAGAGCAGAATCTTAGAAATGTTCTTCTAAATAAGTAGTAGAAGAAAAAGAGATAGATGTGAGAGGACCTAGGCCTTTTAGCACCTGTCAGATTGAAAGCAGCCTGTACTCAGAGAATCAGACACTTCGTGTGACCGAAAGGGTGTCAGACTCTTCTTTTGAAAATAAGTAAAAATCACATTTGTAGATAAACAATTTGCAAGCCAAAATTTATAACATTTCATTGAGGATCTCAAAATATCCTTTCAAAGGACTTTTTAAGCCTTTCATTAATCATGGTCAGCTAGGTGTTTTTTTTTTTTTTTTTCTCCTTTAAAACAGTTTGTCATTTGTTTCAGAAATAGAATCGACACAAATGAGAGTGGTTATGATTTCACTTGGAAGGATGAAAGAGTTTTCTATTTGTTTACCTTTGGATGTGGCATCGTGGTGGACATCCATTGGGTTGGAGATGGTGGCTTGGTCGCTGAGTCATGTCTGATGCTTTGTGACCCCATGGACTGTAGCCCACCAGGCTCCTGTCTATGGGATTCTCCAGACAAGAATATTGGAGTGGGTAGCCATACTCTTCTCCAGGGGATCTTTCTGACCCCCTTCAGTTCAGTTCAGTTCAGTCGCTCAGTTGTGTCTGACTCTTTGCAACCCCATAAATTGCAGCATGCCAGGCCTCCCTGTCCATCACCAACTCCTGGAGTTCACTCAAACTCTTGTCCATTGAATCAGTGATGCCATCCAGGTAAGAATATTGGAGTGGGTAGCCATACTCTTCTCCAGGGGATCTTTCTGACCCCCTTCAGTTCAGTTCAGTTCAGTCGCTCAGTTGTGTCTGACTCTTTGCAACCCCATAAATTGCAGCATGCCAGGCCTCCCTGTCCATCACCAACTCCTGGAGTTCACTCAAACTCTTGTCCATTGAATCAGTGATGCCATCCAGGCATCTCATCCTCGGTCGTCCCCTTCTCCTCCTGCCCCCAATCCCGCCCAGCATAGAGTCTTTTCCATTGAGTCAACTCTTTGCATGAGGTGGCCAAAGTATTGGAGTTTCAGCTTTAGCATCATTCCTTCCAAAGAAATCCCAGGGTTGATCTCCTTTAGAATGGACTGGTTGGATCTCCTTGCAGTCCAAGGGACTCTCAAGAGTCTTCTCCAACACCACAGTTCAAAAGCATCAATTTTTTGGCACTCAGCTTTCTTCACAGTCCAACTCTCACATCCATACATGACCACTGGAAAAACCATAGCCTTGACAGGATTAGTATAAATTAACTTAGTCTCTTTGTACTTTATAGTAGGTTCAAAACAGAGTCTTTTCCATGATACGGGTGTGACAAGAGAGAGGAACACAGGTGTCCTCGAGTAGTTTGCAATGTTTCACTTTGTTTCATATTGCTCATTTGTTTTTTCTTTAAAAAAAATGCTAGAATTTATGACTACTGCTCAGTTGTATTAGATGGACTTCTTGATTTTCACCTAATTAAAGCAGCGATACTGCTATCATCATCCTCATCATAATTATTATGTTGCTGATAAAGGCTGAAAATTGAGTGTGATACTTTTAAGCACCCATATTTTAGGGAACTGTTTGTTTTTGATCGGTCTCCAATCTAAATGCTCAAATAGAGTGTGTCATAAGAATCAGTAGCTCTTCTGTGCATATGGAAATTATAATGAGCCTTGGTGGCAATCAGGAAGGAAGAGTTTGAGGTCTGGGAAGTATTATTGTCACAATTTGACAAATTCTATATATACAGTGGAGCGGGGAGGGTGGGCGGAGCGAGAGGGGGTGTTTGACTCAGTCTGAAATTTTCATCAAATATGAAGAAAGGGCAGGGGAAGAAGTTGGCATATGTAATAATTGCATTTTTTTCTTAAGGCACCTGGATATATAAGATGCCCCAGAAATCCTTTATTCTATAAACTGGTGGCAGTAATTTTCTGCAGTTTGTTTCATAGATGTTACTAAGGACAGAGTTTTTTTTTTTTTTATTAATTTCTTTTTTATTGAAGGATATTGCTTAACAGAACTTTGCTGTTTTCTGCCAAACCTCAACATGAGTCATTCATAGGTATACAAACATCTCCTCCCTTTTGAGATGTATGGAAAGAGTAACAGGGAAACTTACATTATCATATGTAAAATAGATAGCCAACTGGAATTTGCTGTATGGCTCAGGATACTCAAACAGGGGCTCTGTATCAGCCTAGAGGGGTGGAATGGGAGGGAGCTTCAGAAGGTTAGAGTTTTGATTAGACAGTTCTCTGGGAACAAGACTTAAAATTTCAGCACATCTGGTGCTCCAGGTCAGGAGACACTCACAGGGTGCAGTTCAAGGCTCAGGGGGCCAAGCAACCAAAGCCTCTGCAGTGAGAAAGGAAGTCACGGGGGTTTATGTTTAGGTGCAGTGGTGGCAGGACGTACTCTCCTCCCCACCTCCTGCATCGATCAGATAAAACAGGGAAGAGCAAGGACCACACAGCAACATTTCATAGGTAGATACACTGACTTCAGAACTTAATAGAAGCAAAGGAAGAACTGTTCAGATACACGGATGTTATTGCAGTTGTCCAAGGTATTCATTCATTCATTCTTTATCATTTGTACCAAATTCCCAGTATATATGGTTACAGCTGTATATATGATCTGCTGCTTGTGCGGCTTAGGCACTCAGTCGTGTCCAACTCTCTGCGACCCCACTGTCTGTAGCCTACCAGGCTCCCCTGCTGGTGGAATTTTCCAGGCAAGAATACTGGAGTGGGCTGCCATTTCCTACTCCAGGGGATCTTCCTGACCCAGGGATCGAATGCGTGTCTCTTATGTCTCCTGCATCGGCAGGCAGATTCTTTACTACTAGCACCATTTGATATCAATAAAGGTTTGATGAGGTACCAATTGGTACCTGGGAAATGATAATAGCAACACCTACCCCCTAATTTAGCTTATTTTTCCTTTTGTTTTTAATCACACTCAATGATCACCTCGTTCTGTACACTTATATCAAGACACCATCTGTTGATTTGTGTTACAATTGAAGTTGGGCTTTCCAGGTGGTGCTAGTAGTAAAGAATCTGCCTGCCAAAGCAGAAAACGTAAGAGACAGGTGTTGAAATCTTGGGTTGGGAAGATCCCCTGGAGGGGGGCATGGCAACCCACTCCAGTATTCTTGCCTAGAGAACTCCACGGATGGAAGAGCCTGGTGGGCCATAGTCCATAGGGTCACAAAGAGTCAAACATGACTGAAGGGACTTAGCATGCAGTAGGAAATGGCAACCCACTCCAGTATTCTTGCCTAGAGAACTCCACGGATGGAAGAGCCTGGTGGGCCATAGTCCATAGGGTCACAAAGAGTCAAACATGACTAAAGGGACTTAGCATGCAGTATGCACACACAGTTAACCACCTTTAACTGTGTGGAGATCACACTGTCCATATTCCTACTGATGACAGTGCAGTGTGTCAAAGATGAAGGAGGAGGAAAAGAACACTTGATAACTCTTGAGTTGCAATATGCTTTTAAAATTTCTGTTTATTTATTTGACTGTGCCAAGTCTTAGTTGCAACGTGTGGAATCTAACTCCCTGTCCAGGGATCGAACCCAGGTTCCCTGCCTTGGGAGCACAAAGTCTTAGACACTGGACTGCCAGGGAAGTCCCTGCAATATTCTTAATTGTTTGATGTTCTTATATACCAGCAACAGTTTGGACTGCTCTGGTACCTACTGTGGAGTCTTTCCATACTTTCTATTTAGAAGATCTTTTGTTCAGCTAAATGTCCAATAGGCTTCTAACTGAGCTCATCAAACTCAATCAAGGCCTCATTCTTTCTATCAAACTTCCCTTCTATTTTCCCAATGTTATGCTATGAATTTACTCTCTCTCTGCTTGTACCATCTTCTACTCTACCCTTGTGACACTTCTGATGCTTTTCATTTTCACTTAAGGATGGATTTGCCTTGATCTCAAGAAATACATTTTTATTTTTCTATGAGACAATGTTAAAAGAGTGATATTTCTCACAATTAAGTATATTAAGAAGAAGAATTCTACTCACAGGGATAACTGAGAGGTTTCATTCTTAGGGCCTTTGCGTTTACATTGGGTTGGCTCTTCTGACTTGTTATGATGATGCTCATTGTAAAATATAAAATGCAGGGCTCTTGATAACAAATTTGAAGTCATAGGTTTCAGAATTTGGGACGTATTTGGTAATACCCAGGCTATTAATACTTTACTATTATCCAGAGTCCCAGCTTAAAAAAGAATAATCTTCCAAAATGGCACAAAACATACCTTACAAAAGAATAGAACTTAAGGATCACATATTGTTTAAATAAGAGTCTCTCTCCAACCAAGCACTAGAACCTTGTACCTGCAGGAGGCATTCCATATGTAGGTGTCCTTACTGCAAATGGAAATGAAAATCATGGGTTTATATTTAGAGGAATAAAGTGAAGTGAAGTCGCTCAGTCATGTCTGATGCTTTGTGACCCCATGAACCATAGCCTACCAGGATCCTCTGTCCATGGGATTTTCCAGGCAAGAGTATTGGAGTGGGTTGCCATTTCCTTCTCCAGGAGATCTTCCCGACCCAGGAATCGAACCCAGGTCTCCCACATGGTAGGCAGACGCTTTACCATCTGATACTGCTACTACTAAGTCACTTCAGTCATGTCCGACTCTGTGCAACCCCATAGACGGCAGCCCACCAGGCTCCCCCATCCCTGGGATTCTCTAGGCAAGATCACTGGAGTGGGTTGCCATTCCCTTCTCCAATGCATGAAAGTGAAAAGAGAAAGTGAAGTTGCTCAGTTGTGTCCAACTCCTAACGACCCCATGGACTGCAGCCAACCAGGCTCCTCCATCCATGCTATTTTCCAGGCAAGAGTACTGGAGTGGGTTGCCATTGCCTTCTCCTTACTGTCTGATAGAGTTTAATAATTCAAGAATCCTCCAGTGAAGGCTTTACTCAGGGGACACAAAGTTATCTACAACATGGTAGCAGCAGTAAATATATCTTTACTTGATTATATAAGTGGACATGGAATTTGCCATTAATGGAAATGGGTTGCCTGTAGCATATTCCATTGCAAGAGTTCATAAAAATTTATACAAAATCCAGAGACAATGCTTCCTCCTTATAAAACAAGAAATACTAATCAGTATTATTTATTACTTCAGATAATAAAAATCGTATGAAACATTTTCAGTAGAAGCTGTAGTAGGAATCTGAATTCTTTTATAGAATATTCCAAGGGGATTGGAAAAGAGCCATGAGTTTCCTTTCAGATTTGAAATTCTGTAATCTTTTTATAATATATTGATAATAATCTATCCCATATAAAATTAAAATAAAAACAGTTTGAAACTGCCAAAACATTTTTTGACAGGAACCTATATATATATAATTAATCATCTACAGTTTATTAATGCAGTTCTTAAGTTGTTAAGACACGTCCTTGTGGAAACATTTTAATTACCTTTCATGTGTCTTTTTGTGTGAAATCACTTGGATACATTACTCCTAAACCTGTTTTCCCACTTCTAAAATGGATACACTCCCTCCTGGGATTGTTAGGAAGATTGATTTCATATAGGGGAAAACACTCTGAAATAGTAAAGCATTAAGTATATACTAAAATTCTCTCTGCAATTGTTAATCACTTTATTTATTATAGTTCTTCAAATTATCAAGTGTAATCTTGATAATTTTTAGTTACTTTAAAATTTATTTTTATTTATTTTAACACTGTCTGAAGTTGCTCAGTCGTGTCCAACTCTTTGCAACCCCATGGACTGTAGCCTACCAGGCTCCTCCCTCCATGGGATTCTCCAGGCAAGAGTACTGGAGTGGGGTGCCATTTCCTTCTCCAGGGGATCTTCCTGACGCAGGGATCAAACCCTGGTCTCCCGAATTCCAGGCAGATTCTTTAGCCTCTAAGCCACCAGGAAAGCTATTTTTAACACACAAGCATTCTATTGTTATTATAGATTCACAAAGTGAAATTAGAGGACATTATTAATGGCACCCCACTCCAGTACTCTTGCCTGGAGAATCCCATGGACAGAGGAGCCTGGTAGGCTGCAGTCCATGGATCACTGAGGTGGACACAACTGAGGGACTTCACTTTCACTTTTCACTTTCATGCATTGGAGAAGGAAATGGCAACCTACTCCAGTGTTCTTGCCTGGAGAATCCCAGGGACGGTGGGCTGCTGTCTATGGGGTCGCACAGAGTCGGACACGACTGGAGCGAGTTAGCAGCAGCAGCAGCATTAATAACATTTTAAAATACGTAAACATCTTTTTAAAGGGAATGCTTTGACTCAGATAATAAAAGAGCCAATGCAGGAGACCTGGGTTCAATTCCTGGGTCAGAAAGATCCTCTGGAGAAGGGAATGGCTACCCACTCCAGTATTCTTGCCTGGAGAATTCCATGGACAGAGGAGCCTGGTGCGCTACCATCCATGGGGTTACAAAGAGTCAGACACAACTGAGCGACTAACACTTCATGATTCTTTTCAGTTAAAACTATTTCTCAATAAAAGTAATGACTCTTTATAAATCAATCATAACTTTTTTTTTTCCTTTTAATAAGAACTGATATCCATTCTTTATAATTCTTTTCATTTGATATAGAAATGCCAGCATAGTGCAGGAGTAAAGAGTGTGTGATCTGGAGCCAAACTCCTTGGGTTTATACTCTGTTCTACTACTGACTAGTTGTATGATCATCAGGAAATATCTTAATTTCTCTGTGCTTCAGTTTCATCATATAAAGTATGTATAATAGTGTTGCTTTCTCTTGGAGCTGTTGTGAGAATTAAATGAGGTAATGTACATAAAGCATGTGGCAGAGAGCCAAGAACATATTAAGCACCCTGTGAGTGCCAACTTTCTTTACTGTGGTCCCTTATGGAAGTTTCTAATCCATTTCCTATTACTTCCTCCAGGATAATTTCTACTTCCTAATACAAAGAAGTTTTCTTAACCATCTGGACTATCAAGAATCTTACTATCTAGATTTAACCTTCCAGATGATTCTGCATTTGCACCTGATTTTGTGGCCTCTAGAGTGTAGTCCTCAGGGGCCATATTCCATTAACTGGAAGATCTGGAAGTCCCATGTTACTAAGAGGTGTATCTTGATGACCTTTGTAATGACCTCGGCATGCATCTCACAACTACCTCCCAGTGCTCGAGAGCAAGGAGTCTACTTCCTTCTAGCCTTATAGTTTTGGTTCTGTTTCCTTCTCTGCCGATGTTGTTCTCTTTAACCTTCCCATGCTCATGCCTCTTGTCATTCAGACTACCACAGACTTCCTCCACCATGCTAATGGAACTAAAGTAGCCACATGAGTTCTGTGTAGCACATCACCAGTTTTTATTTGTCTGCACTTCCCGGTGATTTTCATGATTTCTTTGTTAAATGTGTTTGTATCTCCCCATCCTAAATTCTACAAGTTCCATAAGAACCGTGGCCACATCTGACGTATTCACTTACCACAGTATTCTCAGCATATTTTCACCTACGAACTATGCAATACATATTTATTGAATGCATAAATAAAAACAATGAATCATTTACTTCAAGTAAAATGGCAGAGCCATTTTCATATATCTAGAATACCTTTCCCACATTTCTCTGTTTGTCAAAATGGTACTCATTCCTATTCTGTGAAGTTCTTTAAGCTTCACACAAGAAAAAATTCATTACTCTTCCATGTGCTCCTATGATATACAATTTTCTTAAATGCCAAGGCTTTTGTTAGATATGATTTGATAAGAGAAAATACTTGGGTGTTTGGCCAATACTAGACTGTAACAGTTTTCTAATAGGTCTCACCCCATATAGCTTGAAGGAGATTCTTTTGCTTTTCTAAAAGATTTTTTTTTTAAGATGAGCCGAGAAGCATTACGTTCATAATGTGGAAAAGGAATGCATGGGTTTATTATATAGCTTATATGTTCATGAAAACTAACAAAATCTAAAGTATGTTCTGGGTTTTAACATTCAGTTACCTTTAACTAAAAGCTTAGAGGAAGCCTTTGATACATGTGACAAAATGTAATGGTTCCTGGCAAAGTGTGCATTCTGCTTTTGACAATCTATTTATCATCATTTGTTTACCACTTTAGTGTTCCACCAATCCTGCTCAGGAACAGTCTTTTCTTTGTCTAGAGGTTGCTAACAAAAACTGTGTACTTAATCTCCATTTGCTCTTGTAAATAGCTCTAGTGCACAATCTTAATTCATTCACTTTTGTGACAAAACAAAACTGATTATTATAGGGTAGGTAGTGGAAATACCATTGCCTTTAAGGCAATGGCACCCCACTCCAGTACTCTTGCCTGGAAAATCCCATGGACGAAGGAGCCTGGTGGGCTGCAGTCCATGGGGTCGCTAAGAGTCGGACTCGATTGAGCGACTTCACTTTACTTTTCACTTTCATGCATTGGAGAAGGAAATGGCAACCCACTCCAGTGTTCTTGCCTGGGGAATCTCAGGGATGGGGGAGCCTGGTGGGCTGCCATCTATGGGGTCGCACAGAGTCGTACAGGACTAAAGTGACTTAGCAGCAGCAGTAGCAGAGGAAATAGAGAGCAGGAAACAGTCTTTACTCTTACGGAGGTACTGTATTATCAAATCCCTTCAGGTATATTTAGAGCTAGGGTGGGACTGAAAGAAGCTCAGTGAATAACAATGGAGATTTTAAATGCTCAGAGAATCTATTTGCTCAAAACTTGAGACTATAGCTGCAGGGAATGGCAATAAAACACCTATCCTAACCTCCTTGTTGCTAGCAGGGAGGAGGGTCAGGAAATTCTTTCAAGAGTAGGCAAAGTTTAAGTTGATTCTTCAATTCAGGTGGAGCTAACCAAGTTGAGCAATTGTGTTCTTACAGCCCTGGCTGTTGAGCAAAAATGTACAATCCTGGAGTTGCCAATACATTTTTTTATGATACTGACTTTCTGTTTTCTCAGGTCCTCTTTCTCGTTATTTTATGTGCAGCCATTGTGTGCATTCTTTTCCTTTGAGTTTTGTTTCAATGTTGAGAAGATTCTAATGTTTCTGATCCTTGGCAGAAAGAGAACAATTTCCAAATAGAATCTACCTTGAAAACAGAACTCCATTACATGAAAGTTGTTGACACTTGAAAGGCTCACACCTTAAAAGTCTTTCTAGGCTGTGTGAGTTTACAAACGCATTGATTAGTTACCCCTGATTATAGACCTCATGGCCACTTCCTTTTGTGCATATTCCTTGAATAGCACTGATTCACATGTAAGAGATTCTTTTTTTTTCTTTCCTTTTTTTTTTTTTTTGAGGAAAGACCATGCCCTATACAGGCTTCCCAGGTGGCTCAGTGATAAAGAATCTACCTGCCAATTCAGGAGACCTGGGTTCAGTCCTTGGGTCAAGAAGATCCCCTGGTGGAAGAAATGGCAACCCACTCCAGTATTCTTGCTTAGGAAATCCCTTGGACAGGAGTCTGGAGGGCTCAAAAGTGTACAATCTTAATTCATGGGATCACAAGAGTTGGACACAACTGAGTGACTGAGCATGCATGCCCACATGCCCTATCCACCTTAAATTTACTAGCTCTTGTCAAATACATATTAAAATCTCAGTAATAGTCTTTGATTGAACAAATATTTTGTTATTTTACCAAATGTTGATTTCATGATATTTTATGGTAAATATTAATTGCTTTTCATGCACCAGGATACTCATTAATATTTGCATGTTGTGATTTGAGTTTGAGGGTATTTCTTCAACATTATTAATACAAGCAAAGGCTCTTCACTTCACTTTAGGGGATCTAGCATAAGCTTTACATCTTTTATCCCACACAGTAATTTGTTAATAACCAATCTCCCTTTGACTGCTAACATTAAAAAACACAGTGAAAACGTGGGGAAGAAATGGAGATGATCTAAATAATATTGGAAAGTAACGCTTTGTCTAAATATTACAAGGCTGAAACACAAAGAACTGTATACAACCACTGTGTTCTGGTTGGTAAATCTGTTTCTCACAGGGATGCAGTCTAGCAATTCGAAAACTCTATTATATGTATACTGCATGCATGCTAAGTTGCTTCAGTCGTGACCAATGCTTTGCGACCCTATTGACTGTAGCCCACCAGGCTCCTCTGTCCATGGGATTCTTTAGCCAAGAATGCTGGATGGGTTGTCATGCCCTCCTCCAGGGGAGCTTCCTCACCTGGGGACTGAACCTGTGTCTCCTATGTCTCCTGCATTGCAAGTGGATTCTTTACTGCTGAGCCACCGGGGAGGCCCATGGGTATATTAGGGTGCAACAGACTTCTCAACTTCAAAGCACAGTCTATAAGTTGAGAATTATGTTGGTGGACAAAACTGAAGATTTAAGCCCAGAATGCAGCCTCTCTGATAGCTCTGAGAGATTGCTCAAAGAGCTAAGGGGGAAGCCAGGATATATAGGAGCTTTTGCAACAAAGACCAGGTAGGAACTTCAGATTTCTGTTAGTTAAGGAAAACCAGATATCTCAAGTTACTGAAGTTAGTGTTCTTTTTATGTGTAGGAAGATGCAAAAGTCTGGGCTCCTTGACATTGATCCTTTGATATGCACGCAGCTCTTTGGGGCCAGTATCTTGTGTTTTCCCATTCTGAGTCTCTGTGGGGCACACTGCTGGGGGCGGCTGTAGTGGCTGGAGGCTCCATAGCAGCATCCTGTTTCTATCTTGAGTTCTCTCAGAGCTCATCCTCTGGTGAGCTGTAATGTGATGGCTTGATACTGTAAACAACATTCTTTGTTAACTGATACGGCAAGTAACATTTGTTTCACTCACAGGTTAATATGTTATAAATATAGAACACCAAACTTCTTATTGCCAGGAAAAGAAGTTACAAGTAAGCAAACGGAAATGCTAGAATGAACATCAGTAACACTACAGTAGCAGTAAGCACAGCAAGCACCCAGATATTAATTTCTAAATATCACACTCCAATAAAAAAAAGCTGGACTCCTTTGAAAAATGGTTACTTCTAGGACTGAGGCAAAGGAGATAGAAGATGAGCCTGGTGCATGTTATAGTGGTAGAAAGCAGCAAGTGTTGGTCAGTCAATGGTGTCTGAGACCCCATGGACAGTACCTCACTGAACTCCTCTGTCCATGGGATTCTCCAAGCAAGAATATTGGAGAGGGTTGCCATTTCCTTCTCCAGGGATCTTCCTGACCCAGTGATCGAACCCAGATCTCCTGCATTGCAGGCAGATTCTTTACCATGTGAGCTACAGGGAAGCCCCAGAAAGCAACAAAGTGCTCAGTAAATGAATAAAAAGTATATGAGCATCACAAAAGAACACCTGTGCCTACCTGAAAGACTTCCCAATGAACAAAGTTGAAACAGCTGGAACAGCAAAAGCAATTCTAGTTATGTTATAATTCAACAATAAAATAAAGATCTCCAAATCCATAATGATATAAATAACTAACTGAATAAATAAATAAGAGTTCAAGTGATAACTACAGGAATGGAAGAAATAGAAAAACCACCGCTAGAGCCCCCTAGTAATGGTTGCTTCAGGGTTGATCCACAGATGGATGCTAAGATCAGTAGGCAAACTTCAAGGAGAGAAAGGATGTTTACCACAGATGGATGCTAAGATCAGTAGGCAAACTTCAAGGAGAGAAAGGATGTTTACATAACCCCAAAGTATCTCCCTCAGATATGTATTAATTATTCTGGTGGTTTTAACATATGTCCAAAACCTCTTTAATAATCGTCCCTGCAGGGGAAGCTTAATTCTCCCTCACCTTGAACATGAGTGTGGACATGTTGATTTGTTTCTACCAAATAGGAGAGTGGAGAAGGCTGGCAGGCATGGCCTCATGGAGTGATCAAGTCACCACTATCAGTAATAAGCCATGTTGGCATCATGAGATGATTCAATGAGATGGCATTCTTTCCCTAAAGCCTAACTTCTGACTAATCTTAATGAGAAGCAGGCAAGCCTAGACTTGAGGAATAGTCTACAAACTACCTGCTCGGCGTTCCTCTAAAGTCAAGCTCATGAAAGACAAAAATTGGGAGACTGTCACAAACTGGGTTAAGGAGACATGATGACTAAATGCAACGTGGTATTCTGGGATGGATCCTAGAAGAGAATAAGAATATTACAAGTAAAAGGAGATGGTGAATGTCTCATCAAGTCTGCAGTTCAGTTAATGGTATTTTTGATAAAAGACATGCTTGTATAAGATATTAACATTAAGAGAAGTTAAGGGAATTCTCTGTACTCTCCTTGCAACTCTTCTGTAAATCTAAAATAATTTCAAAATAAAAAATTCAAGAAACTAGTAGAAGCATTTTATATCTATTTTCTAGCATAGGTTAAGCATTCCATAACATTTTAAAAATGAATTACTTAATCTATTTGACTGTGTCTTCCTTGGTTTTTATGTGATTCCAGAACTTCTGTTGAGCTATCCTCTAAGTACATGTGGCAAAGTGAAAAAAAGTGAAAGTGTTACTCAGTCATGTTTGACTCTTTGTGACCCCATGGAGTGTAGTCTGCCAGGCTCCTCTGTCCATGGAATGCTCTAGGCAAGAATACTGGAGTGGGTTGCCATTCCTTTTTCCAAGGAATCTTCTTGATCCAAGGATTGAACCCAGCTCTCCTGCAGTACACACAGATTCTTTATTGTCTGGGCCACCAGCGCTATATGTGGACTTTTTCTGATTCCATCCTTTTGTGGCTTCCATCTTCCTAATATGACCCATATTTTCCTACCTGACACACCCTTCCTTCTTCAGAATGCAGTTCAAATATTACCTTTCTGTGAAGTTTCCCAAGTATCTATAAATCTTTCTAAATATATATTTGCACTTATGAGATCATACCTGATACGTTAGTTTTCTCACTATTTAAAAATGCAAGGTTTCTAAAAGGAAGAGCCACATTGTTGTATTTTTAAATTCTTAATTTAACACCCAAAGACTGTAAAGGTTTGATAAAGTTTCCATGGATGAAAAAATGAAAGGACGAATGACTGATCGTTCTGAGTATCTGACTTGTTTATTATATCCCATTTTAAGGTATTGGACTGAAATATTTGTGTTTATCCTTTATTTAAACAGTGTTTTTTGTTTTCTGACCTCACAAGAACCCATAACAAATTTCATTGTCTATATAAGTGATCACCTTACAATTCAGTGTAAAGAGGTCATTTACGACGCACAGTTCTGGCTTCTAGCTGTCTTTCCAGCGGGTGCAGTGAAGGGGATCACCTACCTCTTCGTTCACTCGGGCTATTTGGTGAGGAATTTTAAACTATTTTTCATGCTAACCTACCTTGATCCTTTGCTGGAGGAGTGATATGCTCACTTTTAAAATATTTGCCAATATGGAGCTGTGTTCCTTATCCTGGAAAAACAATTTTGAACAATTTTTATGTTCCTCTCTACAGTAACAATAAAATATGTTGCCACACTTAGGGCATCTTGTCTTATTTATGGGACAAATGAGATGCTGACTGACTTCATTCTGAGACAATATTCTTCCAGTTATTTCTTGTCAAAAGACAGATGATAAAATACTTGATTAGTTGAAGTATGGTAGACTCACTTATTATTACACATATATTAGTATTTATTTCTCTATTAATGAATTTAAAATATCAAAAATTTTAATTTTCTTTAAAAAGATAGTGACTGAACAAAACAATATATTAACAATAGGAGAAGTTAAGGGAATTCTCTGTACTCTACAACTCTCTTTTTAGCTTAGAAAAATCAAGCCATTAAATGGAAGGGAAGCACTCTTATTGTTGAATTTTTTACTTGAAATATAGACTTATGAAATTCATGGGAATTTACATGACAAAGTCCAGAGTATCAATGTTGAATGATAATTTTGTATTGTATCATCATTTTTATGATTTATATTGGTTCATATTATAGTAATTATTCTTATTTAGTGTCCTGTTCACTCTGTTTTATTCATATACTAAATAATTAGTTAAAATTCATTTCTTTACAAATGCATGCATTTTATGTTGATAGCTTTTAAATCTATCTACCCACCTGTAGATATTGCATCTTGGAGACTACTTCTAATATCAGTTATTCATCCATATTTCCATTATTTTTGTGACATATTTATACTTTCCCAATCTTATAAAACTGAAGCTGACAGATAAATATTAAATGCATTGGATGGTAGTAGATTATTAAAACTCGGTCCTCTCATAAACTTTGAACTTAGTTAATCAATGTTATAGTCTGGAGGTAATTTTATAAAGTTAATTTAAATATTTCTTGCATAAAAAACTATACAGTGGCTATTACATTCTGTATACATGTATCATGGAATATGTGTGCTAATTAACATGTGTCTTAAATTTATAGAAATTTAAGCTCAATTTTAACATATATTGACAAATTAGTTTCATGAGTTTACATCTAGAAATTTTGCCAGTTAGAAACTCAAGGAAACTAAAGATGTGATCATCTTCTCACCATCCAATGAATATCTGTGTATCAGCCATTTTTGTACATTGAACCACTTTTGCATAGCAACAACCCCGCATGTGGGCATCATTATCTACCAGACAGAGTCTCCAAAGAAAGGAGATAACTACCCTGAGGGTAAGTGGCAGGAGACTACAAAACCCAATTGTTAGGCTCCGAAGCCAACACACCTTCTATTGTCAGTTTAGAAGCAGGAGTACTAAGGCTCTAGTGTTTTATTCTTATAGAAAATGTAAAATCACTTGATGTCTCTCAGACCAAAACTTTCTGGGTTGTGAAATTTAGTTACTGTATTACAGGGTACGGTATGGTCAAGGCTGAGACTGGATAGGCATTTATTGTGTATCTTCTAGAATTCAAGCACCATTCTAGCTTAATATATTTTATCTTGACTTTTTAACACAGGATTCTGAGAGTCAGTGCTATCTTGATTTCACACATGAGAAAACATAACTCCAAGGTAGGTTATTATGTGTAGACCCCACACTGGTTGAAGGCATAGTATTGGGGTACAAATAGCTGTTGTTGAGTACAAATCTTATGTTTTTTAAAAGTGCAAACTACAGACACTCAAAAGGAGTTCTAAATTTGACAAAAGAGGCAGCTGAAAGTGCAGGGTATTAGGATTCCCTAGAGAAACAGACTTCACTTTCACTTTTCACTTTCACGCATTGGAGAAGGAAATGGCAACCCACTCCAGAGTTATTGCCTGGAGAGTCCCAGGGATGGAGGAGCCTGGTGGGCTGCCGTCTATGGGGTTACACAGAGTCGGACATGACTGAGCGAGGCAGCAGCAGAGAAACAGAATCAGTAGGAGATACAGAGATGGATAGATAGATGACAGATGGTCAGCAGTTGCTTTGGTGGCTCAGTGGTAAAGAATCTGCTTGCCAATGCAGGAGACACAGGAGATTCAGATTCGATCCCTGGATCTGGAAGACCCACTGGAGAAGGAAGCAGCAACCCACTTATTCTTGCCTGGAAAATCACATGGACAGAGGAACCTGGAGGGCTACAGGCCATGGGGTCACAAAGAGTCGGACTCGACTGAGCATGCCTAGATAGATAGAAACACACACACATACATAGATTGAAATGATATTTGTCATAAGGAATTGACTCACACAGTTATGGAGGATGAGAAGTACTACAATCTGTCATCTGTCAACCTGAGAACTAAGGCAGCTGGTGGCATAAATTCCAGTCTCAGTCTGAAGGCCTAAGAACCAGGAACACAGTCCCAGTCCAGTATCAGGAAACCAATGTCTCAACTCAGCAGTCAGGCAGAAAGAATTCAGTCCTCCTCTACCTTTTTGTTCTTTATTCAGGCTCTCTAAAGACTGACAGCCCACCCACATTAGGGATGGTAATCTGCTTTACTCAGTCCATTATTTCAAATGCTAATCTATTCTGAAAACACCCCATAGACATACCTAGAAAAGTTTAAGCGTATATTTGGGCATTCCAGCCAAGTTGACAAATAAAATTAACCATCATATACAGAAAATTTTCAAAAATTATCAATTAGAAAAATCAGATGATTTTTGCAGAAATTTATCAAAGATCAAGTTAAACTCTATGCTATTGCTAAATCCCCCCAATATAGCATTGATTAAGTATTGATAATGAAAGTTATCTCCTGTTAAGATGGTATTTGCTATAGTCATCCATTATATAACATTTAAAGAGGAGATCTAAAATAAGTATTGACTAAAGTATATATTACTGTGGAAAATTCTGAAAGAGATGGGAATACCAGACCACCTGATCTGCCTCTTGAGAAACCTATATGCAGGTCAGGAANGCTCACTTATGCCCACAGGTGGGGAGGAAGGCTGGAGAGTCAGGGTGCAGAGCTGTACTTTGGGAACGGTTGGGCTGGGGACCCACTGCCCAGAAAGAGTGGGATTTTTATGCCAGACCCTACTGACCTCAACGAAGTGTTTTTTGGGTTGTGGGAGGCAGACTTCCCTGGTGGTCCAGCGGTTAAAAATCCTCCTTGCTGTGCAGGGGACACAGGTTCAATCCCTGGTTGGGGAAGTTAAGATCCCACATACCACAGAGCAACTAAGCCCGTGATCCGCAAGTAGACAGTCCATGTGCTGCAATGTAAGACCCCAAGTGCTGCAACTAAGACCCAGCACAGCCAAATGAGTAAATATTTTTTTAAAAAAGAAACTTTTGGTTGAAATGAACCTTTTATTCTCTGGTTTTGGTGAGGAAGATGCTTAGTCACTTAATTTTAGCATAGATAAGCACAGCAAAGAGGCCAGATCAATACTTGTCTGACTCTGGACCACTGATGGCCGACAGCAAGGGATGGACTCAGTCAACCCAAGGAAAAGTCCCTGCTCTACCCTTGTGAGCCTGTTTTTGCAGTTCGAAATGGGAACAACCCTGTCCATCCTAAGTTCAATGAAAATGGAGGTAAAAGTAGGGTGGGTGTGTCAATTTGGACAAACCTTAAAGACATATCAAGCTAAGTGAAATAAGACAGACAGTAAGGGATGAACATTGTTTGAGGTGCCTAGAATAGGCAAATCCATAGAGACAGAAAGTAGAATAGCAATTCCCAGAGGCTAGGAGGAGGGAAGAATAGAGAGTCATTATTCAATGGGTTATTGTTGTTCAATCACTAAGTTGTGTCCAACTCTGTGACCCCATGGACTACAGCATGCCAGGCTTCCCTGTCTTTCACTATCTCCTGAAGTTTGCTCCAACTCATGTCCATTGAGTCAGTGATGCTATCCAACCATCTCATCCTCTGTCTTCCCATTCTCCTTTTGCCCTCAATCTTTCCCAGCATCAGGGTCTTTTCCAATGAGTCAGTTCTTCGCATCAGGTAGCCTAAGTTTTGGAGCTTCAGCTTTAGCACCAGTCCTTCCAGTGAATATTCAGAGTTGATTTCTTTTAGGATTGGCTGGTTTGATCTCCTTGCTGTCCAAGGGATTCTCAGTTCTCCAGCACCACAGTTTGAAAGCACTGATTCTTCGGCGCTCAGCCTTCTCCATGGTCCATCTCTCATATCCGTTCTGATGCACCCAAATGGATTTCCTGAGTTGCTGTGGCCTGGCTGGACCCTGGCCCAGGCCTGGACCCCAGCCACCTTGGAGGATAATAACTAAATGTAGGCAACTCTGAAAAGAACTAGAGTATTTGAAAGCTGCACCATGTCACCTGTAATCCTCGTAGTTATCTATAATTTTTCCTTACAAAATTTTCTACAATTTGATACCTGGGTTTTTATTGTTGTGACTGTTTAGCACTCTTTTATAAACATTTCCCTGTATCACTGGAAGCTCTGTATAAAGCTCTATAAAGGCCATATGGAGTTGCTGTAATTCACCTTTTAATTATTCATCGGCGTCGGGTCTTAGTTTCGGCGTGTGTGATATTTTGTGATGGTGTACAGGCTCAGTAGTTGTGGTGCATGGGCTCAGTTGCTACTCTGCATGTGGAATCTTCCTTGACCAGGGATTGAACTTGTGTCCCCTGCCTTAGCAGCTGGATTCTTATCCACTGTACCCCCAGCGAAGTCCCACAGTTTTTCACACTACAGAATGCTAGGATCAAGGTCTCTGGGCATAAATCTCTGTCTACCCCTTGGTTATTTCCCTGAGATAGATTTTTAGAAGTAGAATGACTTGGGTATGATATCGAACACTTATAGAAGTTTGCTCCATGGTGGCAGGTTGATTTCAGAAAGGCTGTACCTTTGGCACCTCCTCTGGCTGAAGCCCAGCCCACCACCTGTGTCCTGGTGCTGTTGATTCCACTTGGAGAAAGGGGTATCTTGGCTTAACACACATCGCTCCTGAGAGAGGCCCTGCCCGTCCCTCTGGGCAGCCGTCACAGAGCTCCTGGGATGCCAAGGTGCTGTGCACACCGACCTTAGAAGGAAGGATTGACAAGAAGGTGCTGATGTTAGAGACCATCCTCAGCAGAACTGACCTCTCCAGACTGTTACAACCTTGCTTCTCATAAGGTAGACTCAGCTCAGAAGAAAGACAGAACCCACCCCCACCCCACTGCCACCACCAGTTCTTGCGGGGAATATTTGCTGTCCAGCTAGTATCTTTCACAGGGACCTCAGCCTGGTGCTCTGTGACAACCTAGAGGGATGGTATGAGGATGGGTGGGAAGAAGGTTTAAGAGGGAGGGGATATACGTATACTTATAGATGACTCGTGTTGTTATATAGCAGAAACTAACACAACATTGTAAGCAATTATCATCCAATTAAAAATGAAATTTAAAAAGTCACACAATACAAAACATACTATTTTTAAAAAATACTACTTTAACTGTATTTAACTATACAGTTCAATGGCAGTAAGCACATTCATATTGTTCTGCAGCTCTCACCACCAATCCTTCCAAGTTTTTCACTTTCTTAAATGGAAACTCGGGCTTCCCAGATGGCAGTAGGGGCAAAGAACCTGCCTGCCAACACAGGAGACATAAGAGACACAGGTTCTTCCTTGGTCAGGAAGATCCCTTGGAGGAAGGCATGGAAACCCAAATCCAGTATCCTTGCCTGGAGAATCCCATGGACAGAGGAGCCTGGCGGGCTAGAGTCCATGGGGTCACAAAGAGATGGACACAGCTGAGTGACTTAGCGTGCACACATGCAAACTCTGTCTCCATTAAACATTAACTCCCCCTCCCCCCACCCCTGGCATCTACCAGTGCACTTTCTGACTCTATGAATTTGACTGGTCTCTACTTCATGTAAGTGGGACCAAACAGAATTTGCCTGCACCTCCGCCAGTATCATTTTTTGCCTGGTCCTTGTAGGTTTCTAGGGAGGCCGAGGGAGCGATGCTCCAGGTGTGCAGGAGAGGCAGAGGCAGGTATGCAGAGGGGTTTGCAGGTTTGCCACCAGCTCCTGCCCTCAGCTCGTGCAGAGATGCAGGTGTGACCTTGGCTGGAGCGGAATGAGCCGTCTGGACACCCTGGTCTCCTCCAGCTGACTCTGAACCCACTCTGCTACTTACCTCCCCGTGACCTCGGCCGCCTTTCTGACCCTCACTGTGCTTCCATTCTCCCATCAGTAAAGGGCACTAATGGGCTTCACTGGTGGCTCAGATAGTAAGGGGTTCACCTGTGATGTGGGAGACCTGCGTTCACTCCCTGGGTCAAAAAATCCCCTGGAGAAGGGAATGGCTACCCACTCCAATATTCTTGCCTGGAGAATCCTGTGGACAGAGGAGCCTGTCAGGCTATAGTCCATGGGTTTGCAAAAGTTGAACATGACTGAGTGACTTTCTTTCTTTCTTTCAAAGGGCACTAATAATACTTATTTCTGGGGGTTGTAGTGAAGGTTAAGTTTATGGGTGTCAAAATGCCAGGCCCAGCCCTGTGTAACCAAGCAGCTCAGAATGTGCCGACCCTCACTCCCCCACTGCCATTCACAGGACGGCAGACCCTCCTCCGTCGGATGGCTTTCTCCCAGTTGTCAGTAGGGTGGGCCTGGGGCTGGTGTTTGCAATGCCTGCTTCGAAGGGAATCTCAGACATGAGTTGGTGCTGGTTTCCCTACTACTGTGTCCCTCAGTAAGAGTCCCTTTCTTTATACCCTGAACCCACCCAGCTCCCAGCATCAGCACTCCAGGGTCCCCACTGCCTGGTGAGGCCTTAGCTTTCTCGGTGATCATTTTTAGCAAGTAGACTCTCATCTTCATATATTCAGCAGACATCTGACAATTGTGATAACCTTGATGGGTGGTGAGCAGGGCAAATTAGCCAAAAGATGATTGATTTTTTTTTATGCGCAATTTTATCTTCAACCTTTCCTAGCAACGTGCTTTACCAGAGTAATAATTTCTTCTCCCAGGTATTTGTCAGTACCGAGATTGCACATCTATTTAGGGTTGCCTGGAAGCCCCATAATTACAATACAGTCCAAGTGCCCATTTTCTTTCCTTGACTACAAATAGGGATCAATCGAATTTTAAATGACCGCTCCGGGGCTGGCTCCCGATCGTGACCTTTGTAAATGATTAGCGCTCACCACTGTTGCTGTCTGCCCAGAAAGAGCAAGCGGCCAGAGCTTTCTAACTGGCATTTAATCTGGACATGGGCCAAAGATATTCCAGGTGAAAACCGGCCCTGAGCTGCCTGTAGAGAAAGGGCTGTGGACTTTGTCTCCGCCCCAAGGACACTTCCAGTGTGTCCCCGACACCCGCTTTCTTTGGACCAAGTCCCGGGTTCTGAGAATATCTGGATGGAGCTGCAGTAAGCACCTTTGGGGCCTGAATTCAGAACTCCCTGCAAGTTTGAAACCTGCAGATAAAATTGTTATTTGCTAGGAAGAAGTTTCTTTCCTCTTCTTTTTCTTAAATCACTGGATTTGATCTGATGCTAAGCTTTAGATTGTGAAGCTCAAGCTTCAATGTAAATAGTTCTTACTGAAGAAGCTTCATCCAGGCCTTGCACTGAGCTCCCACGTAACGTCCCAGCTGTCCTCAGGGCCAGGCTTTCTGATTCAGGCTGAAGCCAGCTGCAGCATGTTTGAGCTGCCCGCCCGAGGTCCCTGGAGGTGCTGCCTGAGGGCAGATGGCTGAAGTTCAGCCACAGAAGCCTGGAACACGATCCTCCTGCATTTCCTGGAGGTGGGATGTCAGGAAGGCTGCTTCCCACCTGCCCCCCTTGATGGCAATGTTGGGGCCACAGGGAGGGCAAGACAGCCTCCTATTTGAATGCCAGCCTGCTCCTCAGTTTCTTGAACCACTGCTATTAAGAATAATTTGCTACCTTAGTCTGTGGTCAGGCTGCAGCTGTGTCATTGAAATAGTCTTGACAGCCTTGCTTTACCAGCATCTTGTTTTATATAATAGCCACCTGTTTCCTTCTGGACCATGGTCTTTAGGCTGTCTGCTACTAGGTCTCTCTGAGCATCCCTGAGACCAGCCTTGTCACCCACTGGTTCTCTCTACACCCTCCATCCCCTCTGCAGACAGGCCAGCTCTCCTGGGACTGACCCTCCTGGGTATCTGCATGTCAGCGGCTATCCACGCAGTGCCCCATGACACCCACCATCACCCTGCACCTCCCCTGTCCACTGCACACAGCCTCCCTGAGCTGGCTCGGTGTTGGCTCCTCTGAGCGCTCTGGGCAGCAGGGCTGTACCTGCTCAGGAAGCAGATACTGGTTACCCCTGTCTCTGGGCTAAGCACCTGAGTGTAACCTTACTGTAGCTCCTCATCTCGCCAGTCCCAGGAAAGCCTATCTCCTCTACCAACACATGAGAGCCCACCTGAGCTCCCAGGAGTAGAGGAGGACACCAGGAAGGGGATGAGCGGACACCAGGGAAGGGGATGAGCTGAGCTGAGCCAGCAAACAGAGCTCGAGCCCACGCTTGGCTGCTGGCACGCCTCTGTGACGCAACCTCTAACACAATTCTCATGAAAGCACCAGTGTTCCCTGAAGTGACAGCCATCACCAAGAGTTACCATCGACGAGGGCTCCCCTGGTGGCTCAGTGGTAAAGAACCTGCCTGCCAATGCAGGAGACACAGGTTTGATCCCTGACCTAGGAAGATCTCATAGGTCACAGAGACTAAGCCTACGTGAATGTGCGTGCTCAGTCCTATCTGCCTGTTTTGTGACCCCATGGACTGTAACTCTCTAGGCTCCTCTGCCCAGGGGATTTCCCAGGCAAGAGTACTGGAATGGGTTTTCATTTCCTACTCCAGGGGATCTTCCTGACCCTGGGATCAAACCCGCATCTCCTACATTGGCAGGCAGATTTTTCACTACTGTGCCACCTGAAAGTGAAGTCACTCAGTCGTGTCCAACTCTTTGCGACCCCATGGACTGCAGCTTACCAGTCTCCTCAGTCCATGGAATTTTCCAGGCAAGAATACTGGAGTGGGTTGCCATTTCCTTCTCCAGGGGATCTTCCCGACCCAGGGATCAAACCTTGGTTTCCCGAATTGTGGGCAGACGCTTTACCGTCTGAGCCACCAGGGAAGCCCAACTGACACCAGGCACCACAACTATTGAGCCTGTGCTCTAGAACCTGGAAATGCAACTACTAAACCCACACTGTGCAGCCTGTGCTCCATAACAAGAGAAACCACCACAATGAGAAGCCTGCTCAATACTCTCGTAGCCCCGGCTCACGGTAATAGAGAAAATGCCAGTGCAGCAACGAGGACCCAACACAGCCAAAAATAATTGTTTTTAAAAAGAGTCATGATCTATGTCTGTTTCTATTTCTGATTTGCCAATAAGATCACCCATACCATTTTTCTGGATTCCACGTATATGCGTTAATATACGATATTTGTTTTTCTCCGTCTGACTTATTCACTCTGTATGACAGTCTCTAGGTCTATTCACGTCTCTGCAAATGACTCAATGTTTTTCCTTCTTTTGGCTCAGTCATATTCCGTTGTATTGATACCAAGGGGGAAAGGCAAGGTGTGGGATGAGTCAGGAAATTGGGAATGACAGCTATACACTACTGATACTATTAACATGTGTAAAATAGATAACTAATGAGAACCTATTGTGTAGCACAGGGAACTCTACTCAATGTTCTGTGGTTACTTAAATGGGAAGGAAATCCAAAGAGGAGGGGATGTGTGTATCTGTGTGGCCAATTCTCTTTTCTGTACAGTAGAAATTGGCAAACATTTTAAAGCAACTATATGCCAATAAAAAATTAACTTAAAAAAAAGAGTTACGATCTAAAAATCTCATGAGAAGTCTCAAGTAAAGCACTGTTTTGTCCTGCTGCAGAAGTCTCAGGAAGGTGCGTGCTGTGGCTGTGTTTCCCCGTCCGTCACGAGTACACCTGTGTTCTTAGAAACAGAATGTACAGGACAACTTTCTTTCTTTGTCATGGACATAGATCCAAGCTAGCTCAGTGGAGGCAAAGGCAGAGAACCAAACAACATCAATAGCTTCCAGCCCTTGAGAGGCAACCAGGTAAACTCCCCTGAGCTTTTTCCCCAGCTGGAGAGGCGAGCATCCGTCTAGGTGACTGTGCATGATTTCTTGTATATCTCAGGGGTAAGCATTTCGTTCTGTTTGACCTTTGAAATACATCGGAAACCAAGCACCATGTGTCTCCTTGGTCCTGTTCCTTTATTTATAGAACAAGAGAGTGCAATCTGACAGGTAGGGGTTGAAATCTGTGGGCTTTCCCAGTTGTTATCATCATTTTTAAAGATTAATTTTAAAATGTTGTTTTAATTTTGGCTATACTGGGTGTTCGTTGCTGCGAGTGGGCTTTCTCTAGTTTCCACGAGTGGGGACTACTCTTTGTTGCAATGCTCGGGCTTCTCATTGTGGGGGCTTCTCTTCTGGAGCATGGGCTCAGTAGTGTGGCACATGGGCTTAGTTGCTCTGAGGCACATGGGATCTTAGTTCCCAGACCAGGAATCAAATCTGTGTCCCCTGCATTGGCAGGTGGGTTCCTAACTACTGGACCACCAGGGAAGTCCCGTTGTCGAGTTTTCATTTAAACTTCTCTCTTCTTTTTTTCATCGAGTTTTAATGTATACATTCTAGCAGGCCCCCGTGATGTGAGCACAGCATATTTCAAGATATTTCTGTTATGGTACATCCAAGGATTACAGTTGGAAGCAATTGATTTAATTCCCCAATACCATGGCAATCTAGAAGCATGAGATGTGTTTTGTGTGCAGTCAGGATGGGCTCTAAAGTGCATCCTCGGGCTCAGCAGCAGATCTGAGCCTGGGGCCTGAACCCATGGAACCGTCATCCTGGGAGCCCCTGACATCCTCAGGCATCAGTCCCAGCACAGTGTGGGACGGGAAAGCATCTTGACTGTGGAAGATGCTGCTGCATCTTTATGTGTCGGTACCTTTTGTTCACTCCCTGAAGAGCAGCAACTTTGCTGATTTCAGTTTAGTTTATTTTCCCACTATTAACATGTGTACATGTAAGTGTTTTCAAAGATGCTTACATTAGTGTCATGTTTTGCAGATAATGTATAACAGTAGGACTGAGGTGAGAATCTTTAGTGCAAAAGCTATTGCTCCTGGGAACGAAGGAAATGCACGGCAGTGAGGTATGATAATTGATCCCACCACAGGCAACTTGTATCTCTGGAATTTCACCTTTGTCTTGGCACATATACTATTAGTAATTATTCTGATTAGAATAATGCCCTGCATTTTTAAAGTGTGTAATTTGCACTTAGAGTCACTGCTTAACCTTCGTGGGAATGTTACTTTTGCAGAGCTCTGCTGATGCTACAGACCTCCAAAAGACCTCAGTGCAGGGGCATTCATTGGAAACCTGTATCAATAAATGATGAATGTTTGAGCTGAGGGCTGGGTAGTTTTCTAAATTCTTTTCTGAATCTGTATGTTAAAAAATCAGAAGAAGCCATGCATCAGTGCCCCCCAAGATTCTGGAATAATTGACTTGTGTAGTCAAGTAAATATAGTATAATTTCACACCCAGACCAACTGGCAGGGACAAAACCAGCAGAGAAGATGGCATTCATGAATTTAGCTGAAACAGGCAGAGCAGACAGCCATACGTTCCGATGTGTGTTCCAGGGCACACCCAAGCTGCTGGGATAGGTGAAAAGGGGCTACAGGAGAAAAGGGTTCCACTGTCCAGGCAGTCTGGGAAGTACTAGGTCCAACCAGGTGAGACAGGTTTCTTTACCAATTGCACTGCTCTTCTAACTCAGTCCTCCATCCCTGCTCACCTGAAAAACATGACAGCTTCCACTAGTGCCCTGTCCTTTTGTGGGATCTTAGTTCCTTAGCTAGGGATCAAACCCGTGCCTCCTGCAATGAAAGCTCAGATTCTTAACCACTGGACCAGCAGGGAGGCCCCTCCATTACTTTTTTAAAGACTCACCCACCCTTCAACCATCTATGACAATGATCATTAGTGGCAACATACATTTGGGGGGCGGGGGTGGGAAGGCTGCACCATGGGGCATGTGGGACCTTAGTTCCCCAACTAGGGATCGAACCTGCACCCCCTAAATTGCAAGCGCAGTTTTAACCACTAGACTGCCAGGAAAGTCCTCAGAGGCGACTTTTGGAAAGATGATTTGGGGACTTCCCTGGTGGTCCAGTGGTTAGGACTCAGCGCTTTTACTGCCATGGCCTGAGTTCAATCCTGTTTGGGGAACTAAGATCCTGCAAGCCACCCAACACAGCCAGTAGATAAATAAAAGATGATTTGGCATGCCATGCTCCAACCTCAGACCCTCCAAGGGTTTCCTGCCCCACTTGGAGTAGACTCCAGCTGGCCTGCCCTTGTATGGCTTCTCCTCTCCACTTTCTCTGTTCCACTCTCCTTCCTAGAGGCTTCAGCCACCCTGGCCTCTTCAGTCTTTGGAAGGGCTCAAGCCCTTTCCTGCCTCAGGACCTTTGCACTGCTATTTCTCTGCCTGGATACGTCTTCCCTCTGATCTTCTTGGTTAACTTCTCCTTGTCATTCAGATCACAGCTCAAAATCACCTTTTTTTCCTTTAATATTTATTTATTTGGCTGTGCCAGATCTTAGTTGTGACACACAGGATCTTTAATTGCAGCATTTGAACTCTCAGTTGTGGCATGTGGGATCTAGTTCCCTGAGCAGGGACCAAATCCAGGCCCCCTGCACTGGGAATATGGAGTCTCAGCCACTGGACTGCAAGGCAAGTTCCAAAACCACTTTGTGAGAGGTGTTTTCCCATCACCAGGTCTGTTCCACCTTGCATCCCACTGTTACTTTATATACCATGAAAGAAAATGGTGAAAGTGAAAGTCATTCAGTCGTGTCCGACTCTTGTGACCCCATGGACAATACAGTCCATGGAATTCTCCAGGCCAGAATACTGGAGTGGATAGCCTTTCCCTTCTCCAGGGGATCTTCCCAACCCTGGGATCAAACCCAGGTCTCTCGCATTGCAGGAGGATTCTTTGCCAGCTGAGCCACAAGGGAAGCCCAAGAATACTGGAGTGGGTAGCCTATCCCTTCTCCAGCGGATCTCCCTGACCCAGGAATCGAACCGGGGTCTCCTGCATTGCAAGTGGATTCTTTACCAACTGAGCTATCAGGGAAGCCCCTATATGCCATGAACATGTATTATTTTCTTTATAGTACTCATTGTTCCCTGAAGTTATCTTATTAATTTATTGTTTTATTATCTCTCCCTGCCTGAATGTGAATTGCATGAGGACAGATTGGTCAGTGTCTTGGTCTGTCCCGTTCACACTGACCCTTTGCATTTGGAACCACACCTGTGACTTGGAAGACTCTTTGTGAATACTTGCTGAGAAGCAGAATGAACTGCGGGCCCGTGTCTGTTGGCACCTGAGGAGCTGGCCATAGGCATTCACTGAACTATGATGCGCCCTTATACCATGTGCAGTGCCTGGCCCAGGTGAAAACCTCACCATTTGAGCGTGTTCAGATATGGAAAATCGATTCGAACCTGAGGGCTCAAAGCTGGCTCTGAATGTCTCACCTCACATCCCCAGATCTGGATATCTCAGGCGTAGGTGTTTGAGTCAGGGGAGGCCCCTGTGTCCAGTCGCCTGGACCTGATTACAGGTGCCCTTTTCTGCAGTCTGTGCTGCAGGCAGAGCCCTTTTTGGGTAACAGGCCCCCACGTGGCTCTCTCACCCCATTGCTATTCCTGTCTCTGGGATTTTGCTCCCCCTTCTTCTGGCCCCACCTCTGTAGGCAGGAAGGAACTCTCATTTCACCTACATAGCTCAAGAGAATTAGGCATCCTTGAAAAGGGAGTGCTGGCTGAGCAGTGCGGGCTCAGGGACCCTGGCTTGCTACGTTTTCCCGAGCGGCTGTCTCACTAAGCCTGGAAATGTCTTCCAGTTCAACGCATCCCCTTCATCTGATGAATGGTATCAGCAGAATTGATGGGGAAGGGAGCAGTGGTGTCAGAGTCTGAGGGTTCCCCACCATGGAGGGTCCAAAAGGGTGGCAACTTTCTGACCAAAGGCTGGATGGACCCTGCTTGTCAGACAATGTGACCTCAGAGGGTTGACCTCTCACCTCATCCAAGGACACCAGCCTGCCTCCTGGACACCCGCCACGCACTGCACACCTGCCCAGACCCTCGTTCCCATCTCTGCCCTCCCCTCTTCTGTCCCGCTGCTCTGGCTTCCCTGCAGCCTTCCTCTTTCAGACTTCCATAGTGATCCTTCCCTAATAAAGGATTGCTGCTCTTGTTCATTCTCTTCGTTTCTTGCCTCCTATGCCAAGTCCCAAGCCTTCTGGTTGTCCTTCCCTCATCCATCTCCCTGTCATCCGTCTCTTCAGTCTTGCTTGGCTGACTCCCCCACGGCAGCCGGAGAGACAGTGGTGTGTTATGGATAAAGTCAGACTATTCTGTGAATCTAAAGAAGGAAGATAAATCAGCATAGTAAAGACTTTCCCTTCGAGTCACACTCCTTCAGAGCATGGTTTTCTAATGTTTACAACTTCAAGACTATGAAACAGGAACAGGGACAGTGCCAGCAGAATCTGTGAAGCAGCCTCTATTTGCCTCTATAGTGGCAGAGGCATGTCTTTAGCTTGCGAGGAATATTGATGGATGAAAGTGTTGATTGGCCAACAACCCTGACAGGAGGAAGCAAAAGATATGAAATGGGAATGTTCTCATTCATGGAGAGAAACATCTTTCAGGACAGGCACCAATGCCCTGTGCATGAGTTGTTATTCAGTTGCTAAGTTGTGTCCAACTCTTTGCGACCCCATGGACTGCAGCATGCCAGGCTTACCTGTCCTTCATTATCTCCCAGAGTTTGCTCAAAATCACATCCATTGAGCTGGTGATGCCATCCACCCATCTCATCCTCTATTGCCTCCTTCTCCTTCTGCCTTCAATCTTTCTGAGCATCAGGCTCTTTTTCAATGAGTTAGCTCTTCGCATCAGTTCAGGAGAGATGACTTAAAAACGCATGTGGTCACCTATGGCATGCAACACTCTGAGACAGACATCTGTAGTGATCGCTTTACTGGGTCCTGAGAGCAGCTCAGGTCAGGAATAAGAGCAGAGCCTCAAGGTCTTGGAGGGGAGGCTCACACCACTTCTATGACACAACACTTTATGTTGCTTTTGCAATCAAGGCAAACAAGACTCCCAAAGAAACCCCTACTGAAGTTGAGTTCACAATAATAAATTACAAACCACTACAAGAGAGAGTCTGCTCCAACAGAGAAATTGGCATTTCAAGAATTGGAAATAATAGTACAAACTGAAAGACATTCAAAAATGTGTTTAAAATATTTATAGATCATTGAATGTGGATTATTTTGCTTTTCTGTATGTTTGAAACCAATTATAATTTTAAAAAGGAATCAAGGAGGGCAGTCAACAGTTTAAATGAAAAAGTAAGAGGAATTTTAATTAGGAATTAAAGCCTCCAGGTATTTCCTTGGTGATCCATTGGTTAAGAATCCGCCCACCAGTGCAGGAGACTCAGGTTCAATCCTGTTCTGGGAACTAATATCCCACATGCAGAGGGGCAACTAAGTATGTTCACTGTAACTACTGAGCCCAGCAGCCACAACCAGAGAGAAGCCTGCATGCTGCAATGAAGACTGTGTGCCACAACTAAGACCTGACACAGCCAAATAGAAAATAAAATCAATCAATCAAATAAATATTTTAAAAAGAAATCAGAACCTCCACCTATGAACACTCCTTTCATCCTATGCCCCTTTCTTCTTGGTAATCCAGGCTATAGAAAGCCAGTTTGCAATCTAGGTCAGCAATCAGAGTGGTATGTTATAATCTTTATTCAAAACTCCTGAAACAATACAGCATATGTCTTGTCAAACAAAAATATAAGACTATATCTCTCATAAATAGATAGAATAGGTATGAATTTTCTTTTGCTCAATGGGATAGAGCAGGTATGAATTTTCTTTTGCTCAATTGGAAGATAAATGGATACATGACTTCACGTGCATTTCTGTTCTGTAGCAGCCAGACATTTACTTTCCCTAGGATGCAATTCTTAAACAGAAGTTGCTTGTTGCCATGGATTTCTGCTCTCAAGTTTTTTTTTTTTCTCTCTTTTGCCTTTTCCAAGACTTGAGCAAAGCCAGCCTAGCTAAGAAATAAGAGAATTATTTTTAGTTTTTTCATGAATTCTTTCTTTCCTTTGGCCCAAGGCCCATTGGAACTCAAAGCAATTTTCATTCTAAGGTTGGTCTTTGCTGGACCACTTATCTCCATGCTTGCCCTCACCAGCCAGGCACTCCCAGGGACCAGGAAGCCCCCTCGATCTCAGATACTGGGGCTTTAGCAGAAACACATTACTTTTTAAATGTCCTCAAGTACTTCAGACTTGGCACATTTCAACAGAGAGCTCTGGAATCTCTTCCTTGGAGAGGGTTACCTGAGCCAGAACTCCACAGACCTCCCCGATTCCTCCTTCCATTTGTCCTTCCCCCTGTCACTCACCCGCCCTTTCATTTCTACTTCTCAGTTCAGTTCAGTTCAATTGCTCAGTCGTGTCCGACTCTTTGCGATCCCATGAATCAGCACGCCAGGCCTCCCTGTCCATCACCAACTCCCGGAGTTCACTCAGACTCACGTCCATCGAGTCAGTGGTGCCATCCAGCCATCTCATCCTCTGTCGTCCCCTTCTCCTCCTGCCCCCAATCCCTCCCAGCATCAGAGTCTTTTCCAATGAGTCAACTCTTTGCATGAGGTGGCCAAAGTACTGGAGTTTCAGCTTTAGCATCATTCTTTCCAAAGAAATCCCAGGGCTGATCTCCTTCAGAATGGACTGGTTGGATCTCCATGCAGTCCAAGGGACTTGCAAGAGTCTTCTCCAACACCACAGTTCAAAAGCATCAATTCTTCAGTGCTCAGCTTTCTTCACAGTCCAACTCTCACATCCATACATGACTTCTCAGTAGTATATTCCAAATGGACCATGTCCTTTTCACTGAATAGGTTTGGGGCTGTCTTGGAGATCAGAAGATCCAGCCCTGTCCTGAGACATCTTTGTTCAAGCCTCACACACACAAGAAAACTTCCCTTGCAAACCTCCAGCCTCCATTGGCAGCCTCCTCAGCACCCCTGGAGGTCTCACCTTCAAGCAAAGTAATCCTGCAGGGATACGGAAGTGTGACCTCTCCAGAGCCCCTCCTTGGAGTCTGTCCTTTCCTTGGAAGCAGAAAGAAAAAAAATTAACCCAAAACAAGTAATAATTTGAAATTCTTTTTTTTAATTTAATTTTTATTTATTCATTTATTTTTGGCTGCACTGAACTTCTCATTGCAGTGACTTCTCTAGAGCTTCATGCTTCTCTAGAGCATGAACTCTAGAGCTGTGGCACCATGAGCTTAGTTGCTCTGCAGCATGTCAAATCTTCCCTGACCAGGGATCAAATCTGTGTCCCCTACTTGGCAGGCAGGTTCTTAACCACTGGGCCACCAGGGAAGTCCCAATTAGAAATTCTTGTTCACTCTTTCTTCTTCCCTTCACTCTCCATCATCTGAGCAGGAGGATGGTTTTCCCTTCTCTTTTCCTGCCCCTTCTATGCAGTGTGAGTGACATTGAGGATGGGTACAGAAAGTTACAGAAGCTTGTAACCACTCCAGAACCTCTCCTTGGAGTCTGTCCTTTTCTTGGAAGCAGGTGCAAAAAAATAACAGTGCAGCAGGAAAAAAAAATTAACCAAAAACTAGTGATAATTCAAAATTCTTTTTTTTTAAATTGAGGATGGGGACCCTCAGGGCACAAGCAGGACTATTTCTATCCTGCCTCTCTTTCTGATAAGATTAACTCCTCTTGTGGCTGAAAGAGTCAGGAAACATGAAGGAGAAGCAGCATATCCTTGGGAGACTTCCTCTGGCATCTCTGTCTGAAAGAAGAACTTTCCTTCTCTCCAGGAGGATTAGATCTCACCTGCCACACTTGTCATGGGTGTTCTCAACTGCAACTTGGCCTTCAGTGACGATTATTTTCACTTGAGGTGTTCCAAGTGTTGATGATGTGGTTCCATCCCTTGGGGTTTTCAATTCAAACCAGGTCTTCATAAACCTAAATGTAAAAAGCAAAACTATAAAACTCTTAGAAGATATCCTCGGAGAAAATCTGCATGCCCTTTGGGGTTGGCAATGTCTTTTTAGATGTAGCACCAGAAGCACGGTCCGTGAAAGCAAGAGTTGGTAAGTTGGAGTTCATTAAAATTAAAAACATCTGCTCTGGGAAAGAAACTGTTAAGAGAGTGAAAACAAACCACAGACTAGAAGATCTTTGCAAAACACGTATCTGATGGAAGACTGCTCCCCAAAATCTACAAAGAACTCTTTAAAATCAACAATAAGAAAATAAACAACTCAATTTAAAAATGGACAAAAGCTCTTACCAGATACCTCACAAAAATATAGCAAAATAAAATAGGAAAATATGCTCACCAGGGGCTGCAGATTAAACCAACAATAAGATACAACTACATACCTACTAGAAAGGCTAGGACCTAAAATACTGACAATGTCAAATGATGGTGATATGTGGAGCAACAGGAATGCTCATTCATTGCTGGTGGGAATGCAAACTAGTGCCTGCAGCCACTTTGGAAGACAGTTTGGCAGCTTCTTACAAAACTAAACGTACTCTTACCATGTGATTCAGCAATTATGCTATTTGGTACTTACTCAAATGAGTTGAAATCTTATGTCCACCCACAAATGTTTATAGCACTTTATTCATAATCACCAACACTTGGAACCAACCAAGATATCCTTCAATAGGTGACTGGATAAACAGACTGTGGAACATCCATGCAGTGGAATTTATAGAGCACTATTAAAAACAATGGAGCTGTGAAAAGACAAGGAAGAACCTAAAATGCATATTTTTAGGCATAATCTAAAAGGTCACACATTATATCATTCCAACTCAGTGACATTTTGGAAAAGACAAAACTAGGAAAAAGTAAAAAAGACCGGTGATTTTCAGGGTTCAGGGAAGAACAGGTGGGGAAGGAATGAAGGGACAGAGCACAGGGAGTTTTGAGGGGCAGTGGAACTATTCTATATAAGGGTGGAGACATGGCAATCCATAGAAGGACTGAACCTTAGTACAACAGTTGATAGTTGATAATAATAACATTATTAGTTAATAATGTATCAATATTGGCTTATCAATTGTAACAAATGTACCACATGAATGCATTTGTTATAACTGATAAGCCAAACACACACCCACTACATTAATGCAGTGTTAATAGGGGAAACTGTGGAAGAGAGGGAGTATATGAGAACTCTCTGTACTTTCTATTCAAGTTTTCTGTAAACCAAAAACTGCTTTCTAAAAAACAAACTTTATTTTTAAAAAATACTTATTGATTTATTTGGCTGTGGTGGGTCTTAGTTTTGACATGCTGGATTTTTATTTCCCTGACTGTAGATCGAACCCAGGCCCCCTGCATTGGAAGCACAGGTCTTAGTCCACTGGCCCACCAGGAAAGTCCCCAAAATAAAGCTTATTAACTGTGAAAAAAATTTTTTCTTAAGGACCAAGGGCCTCCCATAGGTCTCCTTGTTGTAGCTAAGGTCCAAAGCAACTTTGGAACATTTCAAGTGGACTCCTGGCATCCATCAATCTCAACCATGAGTTTATTAGGTGTTCTAGTATGTTTGGAGAAGGCAATGGCACCCCACTCCAGTACTCTTGTCTGGAAAAATCCCATGGATGGAGGAGCCTGATAGGCTACAGTCCATGGGGTCGCTAAGAGTCAGACCCGACTGAGCGACTTCACTTTCACTTTTCACTTTCATGCATTGGAGAAGGAAATGGCAACCCACTCCAGAGTTCTTGCCTGGAGAATCCCAGAGACGAGGGAGCCTGGTGGGCTGCCGTCTATGGGGTCGCATAGAGTTGGACACGACTGGAGCGACTTAGCAGTAGCAGCAGCAGTATGCTTACCCAAACGATTTTCAATTCTAGAGATAAAGAATATAAGATTTATATTGATCCATCTGTCTGGCAATACACTTGACTAGTCTAAAAACCTGAATAGAAGACAGTGTCACCATCATCTTTCCTGCATGCTGTCTGAAGCGCCCAGCTGGAGGCAGCTCTCAAACTGCTCCTGATCTCACACAGTGATGATCCCAGGTGTGGATGTCTGTCTTTGGAAGCCTTGTTAGATACACCCTCATCTCTCAAGCTGATGAGATCAGGCAGCCTGTGAGCAGTCTGTGCAGCCTGTGCTGACACCTTCAATGACACATTGAGGTGTCATGTCCATAGCTCCTGCTCTCTGTCAGTGGACAATCTGTCTGCTCTCCTGAACTCAACCTGCTCCTCTGAAAGAAGGGGATGTCAGCCTTGGCCAGTTCCCAGGAGGACCGCTGTGCAACTAAAGTCACTTCTCTGAGCACACTTGAAACCACTGCAAGCTCCCTAGTAAAGCTAAGAGGGGACCTGCCACCTCTCTATCTGGATGCACCATAGATAGAGTTTCACTTTGCTTACTTTCCTTCCATTAGATTACCACCCTTTTGAAGAA
Source organism: Aepyceros melampus (assembly GCA_006408695.1). Lineage (NCBI taxonomy): Eukaryota > Metazoa > Chordata > Mammalia > Artiodactyla > Bovidae > Aepyceros > Aepyceros melampus. The sequence continues at coordinate 209,952 of SJXQ01004369.1, read as the reverse complement.
GTCCAGGGTGGGACAGGACCCAGCCTACCTTCCATCCCACCCTTCCTCCTGCCTTCTTGCCTTTGTTTAAAATTCACTAATTTTAAAAATTGTTTATTTTGGCTGTGCTGGGTCTTCATTGCTGCACACCCACTTTCTCTAGTTGCACCAAGTAGGGGCTACTGTCTAGTTGTGATATGTGGCCTTCTTATTGCAGTGGCTTCTCTTGTTGTGGGTTTCCCAGGTGGCGCTAGTGGTCAAGAATCTGCCTGCTAGTGCAGGAGACTCAGGTTCAATCCCTGGGTTGGAAAGATCCCCTGGAGGAGGGCATGGCAACCACTCCAGTATTTTTGCCTGGAAAATTTCATGGACGGAGGAGCCTGGCAGGCTTCAGTACATGGTGTCACACAGAGTTGGACACAACTGAGTGACTAACATTGTCTCTTGTTGTGGAGCACAGGCTCAGTAGTTATGGAATACGGGCTTAGTTGCTCTGCTGCACGTGGAATCTTCCCATACCAGGGATTCAACCTGTGTCCCCTGCATTGGCAGGCGGATATTAACCACTGGACAACCAGGGAAGTCTCTTTCCTGTCTTTCTTTCTCTCTCTTACTTTGACCTGGAACTTTTCCCACTGACAATCCATAGTACCCAAGCCGCACTGGGCCCAGGCAGGAGCTCCAGTCTGAGACAAGAATGGATGGATGTTGTGGTCTGCCTTGCTCTGGATTTCCTAAAAAAAAACATAGGTTGCCTGTTTACTCCATTTTATTTATTTATTTTTAAAATCAGAGATGACTTTATTGCTTTAAAAGCCAATGACATTGATGCATTGTCACCTTTCTGGATCCGTGGTTTAAAGGGACAGCATTTTCAGAGATGATTATGTAAAGCAGCAAGTGTGTGCAAAAGTATTGGAAACAAATATGTAAATGAGAACAGCACTCGTAAAGTCCACCTCTGAAGCACTCAGAAAACATGGTTATAGGCATGCACAAGTCTTGAGGGTTGCTTCAGGGGAACTGCTTCTTGGCAATTACTGAATCTCCACATTCAGGGACGGAGGAACACACTGAATCTGTCTCTTGGTCAGGGACCAGTGGGGAGGAAAGGTTGGTTAATGACTAAGGGACAGCAGCACCAGCCAAACGGCCCTGACCAGCAGAGCTCCCAAGCATATCTCAATCCCCACACAGCCTCTGTCCAGCAAGAGCCTCTAACTAGTGTTGCACACACACAGCAGAGTGACCATAGGAACCGAGGCCTGATTAATGTGTGTTTCTCCATAGTAATATCGAACTTTTAAAAGTTCTAAAAATAGTTTTTAGAAGTATTTCTTTTTTACTATTGGGCTGCATCAAGTCTTAGTTGTGGCACACAGGATCTTTGTTGCATCATGCAGATCCTTCGATGTGGCACGTGCTCCACTGGGAGCTTTTTCGGTTGGTTCCTTATGTCTCTGACGTACCTCCATAACTCTCCCTTTATGGAGCACGTCCTTACTTTCTAGCACTGTAAGATGCTCCAGGTTCATTTTGTATAACCCAGTCCTAGAATCAGCTGTTTCTCCATAGAGCCCTAGTTCCTTCTCATTGGAGTGTAATAATAGAAGCCAAGATCTGGGCAATAGATGTGCTCATTGCTACCTGGGTCTTATTGCTTCTGGCGCCTCTCAAACGACAGAGGAGGAAAATATATGTGTATATGCTAACTTGTGTTAGCAAGTTAGCTAATCTCTGCTACTGCTAAGTTGCTTCAGTAGTGTCCGACTCTGTGCGACCCCATAGATGGCAGCCCACCAGGCTCCCCCGTCCCTGGGATTCTCCAGGCAAGAACACTGGAGTGGGTTGCCATTTCCTTCTCCAGTGCATGAAAGTGAAAAATGAAAGTGAAGTCACTCAGTCGTGTTCGACTCTTAGCGACCCCATGGACTGCAGCCCACCAGGCTCCTCCATCCATGGGATTTTCCAGGCAAGAGTACTGGAGTGGGGTGCCATTGCCTTCTAAATATGTCAAAGGTAGCCATATTTATTTATATTAAGTTAAACATGAGGGGAAACAGTGGAAACAGTGTCAGACTTTATTTTTTTGGGCTCTAAAATCACTGCAGATAGTGATTGCAGCCATGAAATTAAAAGACGCTTACTCCTTGGAAGGAAAGTTATGACCAACCTAGATAGCATATTAAAAAGCAGAGACATTACTTTGCCAACAAAGGCAAAGTAATGTCTCTGCTTTTTAATATGCTATGGTTTTTCCAGTAGTCACATATGGATGTGAGAGTTGGACTGTGAAGAAAGTGGAACGCTGAAGAATTGATGCTTTTGAACTGTGGTGCTGTAGAAGACTCTTTAGAGTCCCTTGGACTGCAAGGAGATCCAACCAGTCCACTCTAAAGGAGATCAGTCCTGGGTGTTGATTGGAAGGACTGATGCTGAAGCTGAAACTCCAATACTTTGGCTATTTCATGCAAAGAGTTGACTTATTAGAAAAGACTCTGATGCTGGGAGGGGTTGGGGGCAGGAGGAGAAGGGATGACAGAGGATGAGATGGCTGGATGGCATCGATGGACACAAGTTTGAGTGAATTCTGGGAGTTGGTGATGGACAGGGAGGCCTGGCGTGCTGGGATTCATGAGGTCACAAAGAGTCAGACATGACTGAGCGACTGAATTGAACTGAACTGAAACATGAGTTCATACTGAAGTCTCCAACTCTAATCTATTACCCCATGTATCATTCTAGTATCCTCCCATTGCTTATGTGTAAACCAACACTCCATTAGTGAGAAACCTGGCTCCAATCATCCACCATCCATTTATGTAATTATTATATATATTGAGTAGTTTTACAATTGTTAACCCTTATAGTATATTTAAAAGCAGAGACATTACTTTGCTGACTAAGGTCCATCTAGTCAAGGCTATGGTTTTTCCTGTGGTCATGTATGGATGTGAGAGTTGGACTGTGAAGAAGGCTGAGTGCCGAAGAATTGATGCTTTTGAACTGTGGTGTTGGAGAAGACTCTTGAGAGTCCCTTGGACTGCAAGGAGATCCAACCAGTCCATTCTGAAGGAGATCAACCCTGGGATTTCTTTGGAAGGAATGATGCTAAAACTGAAGCTCCAGTACTTTGGCCACCTTATGCGAAGAGTTGACTCATTGGAAAAGACCCTGATGCTGGGAGAGATTGGGGGCAGGAGGAGAAGGGGACGACCGAGGATGAGATGGCTGGATGGCATCATGGACTCAATGGACGTGAATCTGAGTGAACTCCAGGAGTTGGTGATGGACAGGGAGGCCTGGCGTACTGCGATTCATGGGGTCGCAAAGAGTCGGACACGACTGAGCGACTGAACTGAACTGAACTGAACCCCTATGAGACATGGAACAATGGACTGGTTCAAACTTGGGAAAGGAATATATTGGGAAAGGCTGTATATTGTCATTCTGCTTATTTAACTTACATGCAGAGTGAAATGCCAGCATGGATGAAGAACAAGTTGGAATGGAGATTGTGGGAGAAATATCAATAACCTCAGATATGCAGATGACACCACCCTAATGGCAGAAAGCAAAGAGTAACTAAAGAGTGTCTTGATGAAGGTGAAAGAGGAGAGTGAAAAAGCTGGCTTAAAACTCAACATTCAGAAAACGAAGTTCATGGCATCTGGTCCCATCACTTCATGGCAAATAGATGGGGAAACAATGGAAACAGTGACAGACTTTATTTTCTAGGGCTCCAAAATCACTGCGGACGGTGACTGCAACCATGAAATTAAAAGACACTTGCTCCATGGAAAGAAAGCTATGACAAACCTAGACAGCGTATTAAAAAGTAGAGACATCACTTTGTCAACAAAGGTGCGTATAGTCAAAGCTCTGGTTTTTCCAGTAGTCATGTATGGATGTGAGAGCTGAACTAAGAAGAAGGCTAAGTGTCGAAGAATTGATGTTTTTGAACTGTGGTGTTGGAGAAGACTCTTGAGAGTCCCTTGGACTTCAAGGAGATCCAACCAGTCAATCCTAAAAGAAATCAACCCAAAATATTTATTGGAAGGACTGATGATGTAGCTGAAACTCCAGTACTTTGGCCACCTAATGCACAAGTTGACTCATTGGAAAAGACTCTGATGCTGGGAAAGATTGAGGGCACGAGAAGGGGGCTACGAAGGATGAAATGGTTGGATGGCATCACTGACTCAGTGGACCTGAGCTTGAGCAAACTCTGGGAGACAGTGAAGGACAGGGAAGTCTGGCATGCTGCAGTCCATGGGGTCGTAAAGAGTTGCACACAGAGTGACTGAATAACATCAACCCCCAAGGGAAACACTGTATCGACTAGAGTTCAGTATGTATGTACAGTTCCCTTTCCCTTTAGTCCTAAGTCTTCTCTCTGCTGCTGCTTTTTTTTTTTTTTTCAATTGTGCTGTGAAGCATGTGGGATCTTATAGTTTCCTGACTGTAAGGAATTGAACCTGTGTCCCCTGCATTGGAAGCATGGACTCTTAACCACTGGATTTGCAGCGAAGTCCCTCCACTCATTTCTTAAGTTACTGTCCCAATCCCTTCAGTGAAGTTACTTCATCCAATACAGTTCAAGTCTCTTGTCATCTGCATTCTGTCCTGGGGTTCTCCAGCCTCTTAAATGATTTCTTTAAATTTACACAACTTAAATTCTTCTTTGCTCTGTAAAGTTCTATGGGTTTGATAAATGCATAGTGGCATGTATCCACCATTACAGCATCATATAGTTTCTCTGCCTTAAAAACAAAAATCACCTGTGTTTTGCTCAAATAAGCCTTCTTTTCCAAACCTCTGGCAACCACTGATCTGTTTACCATCTCTACAGTTTTGGCTTTCCTAAAATGTCATATAAACAGAATCATAAAATATGATATCATAAAAAATCAAAAAAGCCTTCTCAGACTGACTTCTTTCATTTTGGCAATATATATTTAATATTCACCCATATTTACAGTCCATGGGGTCACAAAAGAGTTAGACGTGACTTAGTGACTAAACAACGTAACTTAGAAAATTTTATTTTTCTAATTTAATTGACGTAATTGATTTTTAACCTTTCGGACTTCCCAGGTGGCTCAGCGGCAAAGAGTCTGCCTGCCAAGCGGAGACACTGGTTTAACCCCTGGGTTGGGAAGATCCCCTGGAAAAGGAAATGGTAACCTGCTCCAGTATTCTTTCCTGGGAAACCCCAAGGACAGAGGAGCCTGATGGGCTAAACAGCAACAATTCCTTTTTATTACTAAATAGTATTCCGCCGAATGGATTTATCACTGCTTATCCTTTAACTCCTTGGAAGGAAAGTTATGACCAACCTAGACAGCATATTGAAAAGCAGAGACATTACTTTGCCAACAAAGGTCTGTCTAGTCAAGGCTATGGTTTTTCCAGTGGTCATGTATGGATATGAGAGTTGGACTGTGAAGAAAGCTGAGCGCCAAAGAATTGATGCTATTGAACTGTGGTGTTGGAGAAGACTCTTGAGAGTCCCTTGGACTGCAAGGAGATCCAACCAGTCCATCCTAAAGGAGATCAGTCCTGGGTGTTGATTGAAAGGACTGATGCTAAAGCTGAAACTCCATTACTTTGGCCACTTCATGCGAAGAGTTGACTCATTGGAAAAACCCTGATACTGGGAGGGATTGGGGGCAGGAGGAGAAGGGGATGACAGAGGATGAGATGGCTGGATGGCATCGATGGACATGAGTTTGAGTGAACTCCGGGAGTTGGTGATGGACAGGGAGGCCTGGCGTGCTGTGATTCATGGTGTCGCAAAGAGTTGGACATGACTGAGCGACTGAACTGAACTGATCCTTTAACTTGGGGCTTCCCAGGTGGCAGGTGGCTTCCCAGTGGTAAAGAACCTGCCTGCTAATGCAGGAGACATAAGAGACATGGGTTTGATCCCTGGGTCAGGAAGATCCTCTGGAGGAGGGCAGGGCAACCTACTCAGTATTCTTGCCTGGAGAATGCCCATGGACAGAGGAACCTGGTGGGCTACAAGTCCATAGGGTCGCATAGAATTGGACACAACTGAAGCGACTTAGTGTGCATGCACACACTCTTTCACTTACTGAAGAATATCTTGGTTGCTTCCAATTTGGGATAATTATGAATAAAATTACTATAGTATTAATGGACAGACTTTTGTGAGGACATAGTTTTCAATCCAGTTGAAAATGTCTAGGAGTATGACTGAGTTTTTGGTAAGACTGGGTTGCACTTTGTAAGAAACTGCCAAACGATCTTCCAAAGTGACTGCTCTGTTTTGCATTCCCATCAGCAATGTGAGTTCCTGTTGCTTCACATTTCCTCATCAGCAATTGGTATTGTCAGGTTTTTGGATTTTAGCCATCTAATATGTGTGTAGCAGTATTGCATTGCCATTTTGATTTGCATTTCCTTAATGACAAACGATGTTAAACATCTTTTCATTTGCTTATTTGCCATCTGTATATCTTCTATAGATAATTTTTGTTTTTAAATAATTTCAAATCTACAGGAAAATGCAAATGCAGTATGAAGAACTTCACTATTCTTGAGCAACATGAACATAAGTTGCTGGCTTGATGCCCTGTCAAGCCCTAAAACTTGAATGCATATTTCCTACAAAGACATTCTCCTAAGTAAGCACAATGCACAGCTAAAATTGGGAAATTAACATTGACACATTACTCACATCTACTCCTCAGACCTTATTCAAGTTTCACCAGTTGTTTCAGTCACATCCTTTATAGCCAAAGGACTGGGTTTAGAATCACATGAAGCATTTAACTGTCACATCTTCTAGTCTCCTTCAGTCTGGAAATATTCCCACTATTCCTGACTTTCCTTGACTTTCATAACTTTAATATTTATGAAGGTTTTTGAATACAGACCTCAGTTTGGTTTGACTGATGTCCCCTCATGTTTAGATTCAGATTTGTATGAGTGGGAAGGTCACAGGTTGCTCTTCTAGGTATACCTTATCAGGTAGCATCAATTTTCAATGTATCCCATTCCTGATCATGGTAACTTGATTAAGCTGGATTTGTATCTACTAAGCTTCTTTACTACAAAATTACTTTTTACCTTTGTAATTAGTAATCATTTTGTGGGGAAAGTGTTTTGAAAATACTATCTCATTCCTCATCAAACTTCCTCCTATTACTCTAACATCCACTGATGATTCTTAGATGAATTACTCTTAGTTGTGAAATGATGCTTTTCTGACTCCACTGTTCCTTATACAGCTGGCATTCTGCCACAGGGAAGCATTCTACTGTTCTTCCCATTTAATCATGAGTATCAGTACAGATAGCTTCTCTGGTGGCTCAGATGGTAAAGCGTCTGCCTGCAATGCGGGAGACCCGGGTTCAATCCCTGGGTCGGGAAGATCCCCTGGAGAAGAAAATGGCAACTCACTCCAGTACTCTTGCCTGGAAAATTCCATGGACAGAGGAGACTAGTAGGCTACAGTCCATGGGGTTGCAAAGAGTCAGACATGACCGAGCAACTTCACTTTCACTTATCAGTACAGATTCATGGGTTTTCATTCAGTTGCCCCAGACGTGGCCAGGGGGAACTCCTTCTGTGTGTTTGACATGTCTGTATCATTCTTTGGGCACTTCCTTATTTTCTGGCACCACAAGATGTTCCAGGCTCATCTTGTTCTTTCCCTACTCTGCCCTTTTAGTGGAGAATGGTATTTAGAAAGCAAGATCTGGACACTAGGGGAGCTTGTGCCTTTGGGGATGTCACTGCTCCCAGGGGCTCTCAGTGAACAGGGATGGGAACAGAAATAAGAAACACACGAATGCATATACATACATGCAAACATACATACACCTATTTATATCATACACACACATTTACATCTGCATTTATTTTTCTATCTATTTTAATGTGCATTGAAAACCATGTACTTGCACTGATAACTCAAATTTTCATCTAATCCTAAAGTGTTCTATGTGTGTTTGCTAGGGCTACCATAACAAAACCCCACAGACAGGGTGGTTTACACAACAGATATTCAATTTCTCACAGTCCTGGAGGCCTGCAGATGAACAGATATGTGATAAAGCAAGTACTGTAAATATTAATTGTATCATGTAGGTGGAACATGCATAAGTGTTTGCTGCACAATCCTTTGAATTTTTCTGTATATTTGACATTTTTTACAATAGAATGTTGTAAGGGAAAGAGTAGGAACCACTGTGAATAAAAGAAAAAGCACTTGTTCACATTTATCATGTATTACAATGTGCTGGGCCTACCAAGCACTGTTATAATCATCTCACTTAATTTTCTAACAGCCCCATATCATTATTTTCTGGTGCTATTACTTTCCCCATTTGATAGCTAAGCAGTCTGAGGCTCGGAGAGGTTAAGTCACTTATCTGAGGTAACAACGCTTGTAAATAGAGGTGGGACTCTAATTCAGAAATGTGTGATTCCATAATTGATGCTCTTAACTCTCTTAGATCTAGAACACCAGCATTCCTGTCCACCCTCCATCCATCTCTGTGATTAAAACCAAAAAAAAGTTAAAACCCAATAAATGGCTTCTAATGACTCCTTGATTTTTTACATTTCTCCAGGATGGAATTATACTTTTGCAGAAGGAAAAATAAAGTTCTTATTTAAGTTCTTCCTTCAGGGATGGTATCATCTCCCTCCCAGAAGTCTTGGCAGTTGTGCATTCTTTTCCAGGGGGTAAGGAAACTGGTAGCAGCCAGTTGTCACGTCTGCTGTCTCCTGCTGTACTCTGAAGTAGGGCAGGCTCTTTTTATGCATGAGAACACTGTGAGGCCCAGAGACTGTACCTACATTGACCAAGTCACACAGGATTATGGGACTGGGCAGCTCTGACGCTCAAGTCTCCTGATGCGCAGTTTGGGGGCTTTGGTCTTGGCACTTCTCTCTTAACTAGTCTCCAGACTGGTTTCCGTCTAAACCCAGCTTGACAATTAAGCAGCACTTGTTCTAAAAGGCCAATGGTTACTGTGGGTATTTTCCAAACAGTCGTACTTGCCGACCTGCCCGCCTCGCCTGGCATAAACTCCCAGAGAGATCTGACATGCTTTTGGTCTCTTGGTCACCTGTGCGTCTTCCCTGAAAGGGCTGTTTTCTGTCTAGTTTTCCGTTCTCACGGAGGGCGTGCAAAACGCCTGGATGCCCGACCTCGTGCGTCACTGTGTCCCTAGGGGAGCTGGNACCTTCCAGGGGACTACTGATCTACACCCCTAATGAACACCCCAGAGATTCCTCCCTGCCCCCAGGAGCCTCCCTGTCCAGGTTCTGTGCAAATGTGGGGCAGCCTTGGACACAGCCAGGTTTGCAACTCTAGGGAGTCCATGATTATTCAATAACAGTAAGCATTGTGTTGAAAATTGATTTGTGTAACACCGAGCCTCAAAACCCACTGGAAAGTGTTGGACAAGAGTGGTATCATCTGTGGAGAAGCATCTTAACTAGAAAGGGAAGGTATGTTTGTGGGGGGGACATGGCCAAGGCCTCGGGGAGGCAGACTCTCACCCAAGCCCCCAGCCCACCCATCAGCCTCCCCAGCCTCAGCCTCTCTTATCAGAGGTGTGAACACTGGCTGCCCCGTCCTGTCAAGTATCTTTGCTCACCAGGCGGGGAGTGGGGGGGGGGGGCGGGCGGCGGGGCGGGGCGCGGGGGTGTTGGGTAGCGGCGAAGGGGGCGACCTTACCCAACAGTAAAGGCCCTAGAGGAGGCCGTGCTTTGTCCCGGCTCAGCAGGGCCGCAGCCTGAACAGGCGCCGGCCTCGCTCGTGCCCTGACGCCCCTGGGGCGAAGCTGGAGGCCCTGGGCGCGCCAGCGGACCAGATGGCCTGAGCTGCAAACTCCAGAGACCCCGGGCGGGTTCTGGCAGCCCCCAGACTCGGGTCTGGGTCTCGCCGCCGCAAGGCTCAGCTTAGCCCGAGCGCCCCATTAGGAGGTGCGGCCCACGGAGGTGGCGTGACTGGGCCGGCCGGATGGCCCCACCCGGAGCCCAGAGGCGCGGCGCCCGCGGTCCACGCGGGGCGGGCGGGACGGGGGTCGTCCGCTGGCGTGCCCGCGGGCTTTCACCCGCAAAGCAGCCGTCCGAGGTTCCGGTCTCCGCCTGGGGTCGCCTGAGCGCTGCGGCTACCAGGGCTCCTCCGGAGGGCGTGGGGGAAGAGGGAAGAAGCAGCTGCGCCACGGCTGCGAGCGGCCTCTGCCCAAGGCGGGGTCGGTTTCTAGGCAACGAGGCCCTGGCTCGGGTCGCGCCCTCCCTCTTCTGGGTCGGTCTCCCCTCCCCCATCAAAGCTCTGCAGAGTCAGAGCCCCGGGACCCAAGGCCGAGCCCAGGTGTGGCCTGGGGCGCTGGGGGGTGAAGCCCGACGGGCGTGGGAGTGGGTAACCCCAGGGCTGCCCAGCTGCCGGCCGGCGTTTCTCCGACTGCGTTGGGGCTGCGCTGGGGGCTGGGGACCCGGACGGCCCGAGGCGGGGGCGACAAGTCTGTTTCCTCCCGGTCTCCGCCTGCGCCGGCTGAAACGAGTCTTTCCGTGGGGCTGCCCAGCCGGGTCCGCCCCGCCCGGCCTCCCGGAACCCGTTCGGAGACTTGCACGACCCCGCCCGGGCCGAGGACGCGAGCAGGAGGGTGGGTGGAGCGGCTGGAGAGGCGGGAGAGCCCGGGTCCTGGGTTCCAGCCCGGACTGCGAGCTCTGGAGCCCCTTTCCGATCCGGTGGCTCCCCAAGGGCACCCTGACCGAAGGTTTATGTTGAAGCTTCCTGGGTGATTCTGCGAATCAAGGCTGCGAATAAAGTAACCTTATTACTTTACACCTGGGGAAACTGAGGCACACACTGTGCCAAGGCCTCACCGTAAGTTAGCCAACCACAAGGCAGCCAAGGGAAAGCCTGCAAGGAGAGACCCCACGAAGGGGATTTTTTCCCAGGGCCTGAGTCCTGGGAGTTTGGAGTAGAAGAGAGGGGCTAGGGACGCAGGAAGGTCTGGGCACACTGCCCTGACAGCTTCGCAGTATCACCGCGGCGGTCCCCAGCCTCACGAAATTAATGAGGAAGAGGCCTTTCTTTCCTCAGTCGAGGAGTAGAGATTCCGTTTAACCTCCGCAGACAGTAAGACTGCGACCACTCTCCCTCCCAGCCTGGCGCCAGCATGAACCCGAGGGCATGTCAGCAGGAGCCAGGAACTGGAGGCGAAGCATCCTTCATTTCCTCTGCGGCAGTGGAACGAGTGAGGTCTCTGATTGCCAGAGTCTTGTTTTTTTCAAAATCGCAGCATGCTGAGACCGAAAGCGGGGTACCCTGGAGGATTCTTTTATATGCTCAACCTTGAGTCAGACTTGCAATCAGCATTTGATCAAGAAACTTGGTCAGTTTCTCAAAATGCAGAATCAATCGCCGGTTTTACTTTTTTGCTTGGCATTTCCTTGGGTTAGTCTCGGTTCTGAGGATGAAAGATTATAAACTATTGTCTTAAATTCTATCCTGATTAGCATCTTTCCGCCATCTAGGATTTCCCTGGAGCCAGATATTTGCAGCTTCAGGATTATGACTTTTTTAAATATAAGTTTGATGAATTTTTATCCATTCCCCAAATTAGAAACTCCCTTAATTACAGGAGAAAACATTTTCAAAGAGAAAAGGTAGACCTTTAGAGCAAGCCCAGGAGCAATGCTTCTAAAGAAAATCTCAGGGCAGGCAGGTCCTCAGAACCAAGTGAGATGGTCTTTCTGCAGCTGTCAGGCCCACCGTCTTTCAGTTAGTTCTTGACTAAAAAATGAATAAATGAAGGTTTCCTTGAAGCTGTTCATCCTCCTGCAGAGGATTCTACTTTGAGAGAAAGCATGGTCTTGGTTCAAATTCTTTTAAAATTGGGTTTGGGTGGCCAGATGGTAGATGGGGGAAGATTTCTCTTTGTGAAAGTATTTCCAGCTAATAAATGAAGAAAGAACTATAGACAGAACGTCACCATTTCGTATTCTTAATGAATGATTGGGTCTAGGCATGATCAGCTATGACTACTAAGTCTTGGAAAGAGAGAACCCACATGATGTGCTAATGAAAAAACTCATCACCAGCTATGAAATCATCTTGATACTCCTTACAACCCTGCCCTCACACAAATCAAAGCAGCATCTGATCAAGAGTCATCTAGATCAACAGTACTGTGGAACATAATCAAAAACGATCTACATCTTGTGAAACTATCAATGGCCCAGTTCTTTAATAATAATTGTATAGAAAATATTGCATTTAGATTCTAAATTGAATAAATGAAAGGAAAAATTGACATTCATAGGACATTTGTAAATTTGAACACTACTAGGTATTGGATATTTAAAGAGTATTATTACATTATTTCAGATGGATAATATCATGGTTATATTTTTAAGTATTTACAAACATTTGAACATTCTCAAAGTATGTTGAAATTTGGAAATGCAGTACTAAAATACAGATGAAATGATATGAAATCTGGAATTTATTTCTGAATAATTTTATGTAGAAATAAGAAAAAGTGTTGGAAACAGGGTTGAACATTAGTAATGAGTATATGGTGGTTCATTTTATTATTCTTTTTTTATGTTTTACTTTTTGCAAGGTGTTCTCAAACTTGGGAACCAGCCTTGAAGCCTGACAAAATTACCTGGGATGGAGCTCAGGACGACTGGCCCTTGTCTTGCTCTGTGACTGTACATGTCACTTCTCACTTGTCCATTCAACAAAAACTCTGGAGAACCTCCTGTCTGCTTGGGCTTCTAAATCATGGCGCTGACACTTTAGATTAGAAAATAACAAAGAAGGAAGCTGCCAAATAGAAGCATGGAAGGTTTTGCAAAAGAATTGACACTTGATATGGATTCTGACAGATAAAAGGAGTTCCCTGGGTGGCATCAGTTCATCTTCTATAAGGTAAGGTGGTTAGACTAGGTCTACATCCATTTAATCCTAATAGATTCTGGGGTTGTAATGTGCCAGTAACCAACTTTTTTCTTCTCTGTGTGTCCCTCCAGGGAGTTGAGCGACACCCACCCTCACCCCCCTGCACTGTGTACTTCCTCTCATCATCCTTTATGTTGTTAGCTGAGACAATCCAAACGTGAGTCCCCTAGTTGTCTTTGAAGGCCAAAGCATCATCATATTAACCAGTCTCTAATCTTCTTTGGGAATGGTTTCTTGGACGCCTAGATTTATTTCTGTCTATCTGGTTCCCAAGGCATTTCACTTAGTAACTTTAGCTATTCCAAGACTCAGCCTTGGTGGTAAAGCCCATTTGCTCCTCAAAACATGGGTGCCTATAGTGAATACTCTCAACCTTCCCAACTGTTCTTAACCTCCCTCTCTTCCATGTAGGACATGCAGTTTAATATACAGCACGCAGCCTGGCCTTCAGGTTAATTGTTCATGCTGATACTCGGCCAAAACAGGTCAAACTTTGTGCTTTGATGGCCTTTTCACCCATGTGACATGAACTGTCTGTTGGGGCAAAGCTTAAAACACTAGTTGTCATTTAGCAAGTAGTTGGAAGTATCACATCTTTACTCCATTATGGAGAATTATTCTCTTTTCATCTTCTTGGTTTTTGTGGATGTTTGTACTTTAAAGGACAATTTCTGAAATTCTTGGAGAAGTAGGATATGACTTTAAATTTGGTTGCTCTGTGTTTGTTGAATGAGTTTGCCTCGGCTATGATGCTGAGTCAAATATGGTGTTTTTTTAGGGACCTGGCAGCATCTAGCAGTGTGATCCAGAGCCTGGTGGAGGGCAGGGAATGCTAGCAGCTCCTCTAATTTTTACTGCTGTAAACCAAAGGTATACTTCACTGTGGGAAAATATTGGGAAATTAGCTATGATATATTGTATGTTTCCAGTGACTCCTCAAAAGCTTCTTATACTAATTTAATTAGAATAATTTACCTTAATAGGAAACTATAATTTTCTACTTTTTCCAATCGGTTGAACCAATTTGTATTTTTTTTTTACCCACCCAGATGGAGTTTATTATACTAAAGCTAATAACCTAAACCTTAATTTTTGTGCTATCCATCATTATAACAGGAATTATGCTATAAGAATAGTTGAGACCTCTGCTTCTGGCTCTGGAACACCAGGCTAGATCAAACTAAACTTCCTACCTCAAACAAGTAAAACAGCTGGATAATTTAACGAATATATCTGACAGTGAGAACCTGAGAGGGCAAGATCCTGGAGAGAATGGAAACATAGGAAGGTGAGCCTGACATTTGACATTTGTCTAAGCTTGGGCTGCTATAAAATATGCCATAGTCTGGGTGGTTTAAACAATAGACATTTCTTTCTCACAGTTATAGAGGCTGAAAGTCCAAGATCAAGGTGTCAGCAGATTTGGTTCTTGGTGAAGGCTGCCTGGCAGATTGCCACCTTCTCTCTGTGTCTGTCTTCACAAGGGAGAGAGGGAGCTCTGGTGTCTCTTCCTCCTCCTACAAGAGCACTAATCCCATCGTAGAGGCTACACCCTACACCTGAACTGACCTAAACCTGATTACCTTCCCAAGGCTTCACTTCCTTATATGCACACTTTGAGGGCCAGGGCTTCAGTATATGAATGGGGGAGGCACAAATATTCAGTACATAACAGCACTGTTATCCCCTTAAGGCATCTCTAAGAACAGTGATTTCAATGCTAAGAAGTTGAGAAAAGCTTTGGCAATCTCGGAGAGACCCTGGTAATATTCTGGGCTTTTGGTTAGGACCTCTAAAAGGTCTCTTCCCTGGTGGCTCAGACAGTAAAGCGTCTGCCTAAAATGCGGGAGACCCAGGTTCAATCCTTGGGCCAGGAAGATGTCCTGGAGAAGGAAATGGCAACCCACTCCAATACTCTTGCCTGGAAAATCCCATGGATGGTGGAACCTAGTAGGCTACAGTCCATGGGTGGCAAAGAGTCGGACACGACTGAACGACTTCACTTCACTCTGAAAGGTTACACCAGTGGGAAGGGCAAAGCAAAAATGACCAGCTCAGCTCTCGCAAAGGTTCAGCTTTGACTCAAACGAGGTTAAGATGGTCTGCCTCTATACTAACTGCATCACAAAAGCAAAAGAAAATCTCTGGAGAAAGATAGCATTATCTACAATACTACATTTGCTCTACAACTTTTCATATACAACATGTTGCAGTTGATCAAAATTTACTAGGCATACTAGGAGATAAGACCAAGCCACCTTTAACCAAGAGAAGAAATAGATAATATAAACTGATTCACAGAAATCCAGTTATTGGAGTTATCAGATATAGACACATATTGATAGAATAACCTCTGATCAATACATTTCAGGAGATAAAGACAAAATGGAAAATTCCAACAGGTAATATATGTGTGTGTGTGTGTATGTGTGTATATATATATATATATAATCAATGGAAATTTTACAACTGAGAGAATGTAATTAAAAATAAGAACATATTCAGTTCAGTTCAGTTCAGTTGCTCAGTCGTGTCCAACTCTTTGTGACCCCATGAACTGCAGCATGCCAGGCCTCCCTGTCCATCACCAACTCCTGGAGTTCACTCAAACTCACATCTGTTGAGTCGGTGATGCCATCCAGCCATCTCATCCTCTGTCATCCCCTTTTCCTCCTGCCCCCAATCCCTCCCAGCATCAGTCTTTCCAATGAGTCAACTCTTTTCATGAGGTGGCCAAAGTATTGGAGCTTCAGCTTTAGCATCATTCCTTCCAAAGAACACCCAGGGCTGTTTTCCTTAGAATGGACTAGTTGGATCTCCTTGCAGTCCAAGGGACTCTCAAGAGTCTTCTCCAACACCACAGTTCAAAAGCATCAATTCTTCAGCACTCAGCTTTCTTCACAGTCCAACTCTCACATCCATACATGACCACTGGAAAAACCATAGCCTTGACTAGAAGAACATATTAGATGAGTTCACAGTAGATTAGACAGATGAAGAGAGGTGAACTGGAAGAAAGAAAATAATCTGAAATGAATCACTAAGAGATAAAAGAATGGAAAATACAGAAAGAGTGTATCATACTTTGGACATAGTAAAAGATTTTAGCAAAATTGTAACTGAAGTCCCAGAAAATGACAGGGAAAGAGAGAATTGAATGGAGCAATTTTTGAATAGATAATGGCCAGAAATTTTCTAAAATTGATGAAATACATAAATCCACAGATTCAAGAATCCCTTTAGAGCCCTGTGAGTGAGTGAAAGTCACTTAGTCACATCCAGCTCTTTACGACCCCATGGACTGTTGTCCATGGAATTCTCCAGACCAGAATACTGGAGGGGGTAGCTATTCCCTTCTGCAGGGGATCTTCCCAACCCAGGGATCAAACCTAGGTTTCCCACATTGCAGGCAGATTCTTTACCAGCTGAGCCACAAGGGAAGCCCAAGAATACTGGAGTGGGTACCCTAACTTCTCCAGCAGATCTTCCCGACCCAGGAATCAAACCAGAGTCTCCTGCATTGCAGATGGATTCTTCACCAGCTGAGCTACCAGGGAAGCCTTTAGAGCCCTAAGCAATGTAAATTCAAAAAAAAAAAAATCACATCTAGACACATCTGAGTCAAACTACCAAAAATCAAACAACACATTATGCAAACAAGGGCTAAAGAGATTGTTGAGAGGCAGAAAGATAAATATTTCTGTGACCACACAAATTTGGCACTGTCAATAATAATTCATGGAAAATGTATTTTTCTGATTTTTATTGGATCCAGTTGATTGTTTTCATGTCTTTGAAGCTAGCATTTTCTTAAAGAAGGATCACACTCTGTTTTACCCACATGCCATCCGTACTCCAGGGGTCAGGTGCCAAGAGCTTCCTGCTAGCCTGAAAACCATGCCATTGAGTCTGGCAATCTGCATGTATATAGTGTATAAACACAGCTCTCTTTCTGTTCACCCCAAGTTTGCTGAGCTTTCCAAAGGTCAGTATTGGGCAGTGCCTGCCCTCAGTTCAATTCAGTCGCTCAGTTGTGTCTGACTCTTTGCGACCCCATGAATCGCAGCACACCAGGCCTCCCTGTCCATCACCAACTCCCAGAGTTCACTCAAACTCATGTCCATCGAGTCAGTGATGCCATCCAGCCATCTCATCCTCTGTTGTCCCCTTCTCCTTCTGCCCCCAGCCCTTTCCAGCATCAGGGTCTTTTCCAATGAGTCAACTCTTCACATGAGGTGGCCAAAGTACTGGAGTTTCAGCTTTAGCATCAGTCCTTCCAATCAACACCCAGGACTAACCTCCTTTAGGATCGACTGGTTGGATCTCCTTGCAGTCCAAGGGACTCTCAAGAGTCTTCTCCAACACCACAGTTCAAAAGCATCAATTCTTCGGCGCTCAGCCTTCTTCACAGTCCAACTCTCACATCCATACATGACCACAGGAAAAACCATAGCCTTGACTAGACGGACCTTAGTCGGCAAAGTAATGTCTCTGCTTTTGAATATGCTATCTAGGTTGGTCACAACTTTCCTTCCAAGGAGTAAGTGTCTTTTAATTTCATGGCTGCAGTCACCATCTGCAGTGATTTTGGAGCCCCAAAAAATAGATCCTCTTTAATGTCTCTCTCTCTTTCAGTTTCACCCGACTTCCTCTGACATTCTATATTCTATTTCTTCCCTGATTCTAGGCAGCCCAGTCTGAGACGACTGATGCCCACCGCTGGCCTCAGGCCATGCCAACTCTTCTGAGGAAGAGTCTGGGATCTTTCCCCTTTCTCTCTGGTTTGTACTTGGAGCTCTAGCGACAGAAGTAGCAGCTCTGCCTCCTGGTGGACAGTTGAGGCAGAGCACCCTTTTCCAATTCTGCTGCTGCTGCTGCTGCTGCTAAGTCGCTTCAGTAGTGTCCGACTCTGTGAGACCCCATAGACGGCAGCCCACCAGGCTCCCCTGTCCCTGGGATTCTCCAGGCAAGAACACTGGAGTGGGTGGCCATTTCCTTCTCCAATGCATGGAAGTGAAAAGTGAAAGTGAAGTCGCTCAGTTGTGTCCGACTCTTAGTGACCACATGGACTGCAGCCCACCAGGCTTCTCTATCTATGGGATTTTCCAGGCAAGAGTACTGGTGTGGGGTGCCATTGCCTTCTTCAATTCTAGAAGCTGCCTAATGGTTAGGGGAAGAGATTTTTTTTTTCTTTGTTCGCTCTGATGGAAATAGCAAAACTTGACAGAAAAAACCACCAAGTTTTTTTTTTTTTGTCTCTGTATTTTAGAAGATCAGATTGATTTGGACGTAGAAAATACTCTCTTGTTTCTCTGGCCTGGACTACTTTTTTTCCTTCTGCCAAGTCTTGCTGTTTCCATCAGAGTGAATAAGGTCTCCTTGCCCCTTCTCTCTATTTCAAACGCCACCTCCTTCATAACACTTTTCTGACTCCTCTCCTATATATTTTATGAATTACAGCTGTGCACAGACCCAGCACACGAGTGTACACTTACTTGCTGTCTTTACTGTTGTTTTCTTGAGAGTGGAGGCCAAGGCCTGGGTGTCTTTTGTGTTCATAGAATAATGCCCAGCACAGGGCTGGGGATAAAACCTGCTCTCAAGCCCTTGCGGATTAATTGATTAATTTCTCCAGAAGCAAGTCCAAGCCTCTGGTTTGATAAACTTTCCGATCAGTTCTTTGGAGGGGGGGGATCTAGATAATGATCTAATCAAAGATAGCCTTGCACAAGAAGGAGTTTCACAAAGCAGTTTCACAAGAGAACACCACCCCACGCAGAGAGGGATGGGGAAGTGTGAAGTGAACTGTCTGAAAGATGAGGAAGGTGAGAACATGGGAAGGTCAAAAATTAGGGGTGGGGGCAGGGGGAGGGCGCTTTGCTTGTGGGATTAGAGAGGCAGCGCAGCTTCTAGAGCCAGCTTCCTGTCCAGACCCCACCACTTGCAGTGTGGCCATAGGCAAGTTTACTCTGTGCCTCCGTTTTCTTATCTGTAAAGAAACTGCCTGTCTCTTGGCCTTATTCTGAGGATAAATTGAGCTGATATTTGCAGAGTGCTGGAGTAGTCCCTGGCACATAGTAAGTGCTATATAACAGTTTGTCAGATTATTTTCCAGTGTAGCTGTCTTGTAGATAGAATGGAGGAAGGTGATATGACCTTTTTGTTCCCTCTGCACTGACTTCCTGAGCAGGCCATGAGCTATGTGGTCATACAGGTCTGGGTGGATTCCTGTCCCTGTTACTAGTTGTTTGACCTTGGGCAGATAATTCTACTTCTTGGAGTCTCAGTTTTCTCATTTGTGAAGGGGAAGGGAGGCAGATAATTGTGGTTACCTCGAAAGACTGTTGTATGCATTACATGACTGTAAAAAGTCTGGCATATCAAGAGTTTCGTAAACAGAAGATATAATTATTATTATCTATGAGAGGAGCCATAGATAAAGGAGAACAGAGTCTCCAAAATCTTTGAGGTTTCCAGAAACACTGAACGTAGTGAATAGCAGTGAGATCAGCTCAGTTCCTGGCACTTAGGGGTGGGAGGCTAGGCCCTGGATCTGGGCCATGGCTGGATATCAACATCTGAAGAAACCAGGAATGGTTTGGCTTGTGGATCTGCTCTAGGAACATTTTCTGCCTGAGGGCCGTACTGAGGGTGTGGCTCAGTCAGGCCAGGTACCAGCAGAGGGAGGCCCCTTCTTCCCAGAAGGGGGGCCTTTAGTAAGAGAGGGCGTGGGCAGGGTGGGACTTGGAAACCTGTTGTTGAGTGTGTATGTGTGTGACTGTGTGTATGACTCTGTGTGTGTGTGTGTGTGTGTGTGTGTGTGTATGGGAATGGCCCAGAGACCTCTTGCCCTAGGAGCTGGCCTCTCAGGCCTGGCATGGCCACCGCATGGCCAAACCTGCCTGCACAGCTCCTCAAAGCTGCCCTTCCCAGCCCTGACCTGGGATATCTCAGAGTGATTGCCGGCAGCTATCCAAGGGGTGGTGGGAAGGAGGGTTGTGGTAGTCTTACAGTCAAATTACCCTTCATTCCCTTCAGCCACATTTATGGAAAAGTACTAAATGGAATATACAAAAGCTGTGGTGCAGTTCTTCGGGTTCTTTTCGAAGGGGGAAGGAGCATTGCAAAACCCAGCGATGCTGGAGTGTCGCAATCGCGAACATGTTGGGAATCACTTTTACAGTCCCCTGTGACCGAGGAGGAATTGCGGGCCCTGGCAGGCCAGAGCCTATGCTAAGTAAGTTGTCATTCTGGGATCCCAGACAATTTTTGAATCTGTTTGGGGAGTGCAGATGGGTCTGTAAGCCTCATTTCAAACTCAGGTTTCCAGTCATGGCAAGGGAGGGGTGGGCCCCAGTGATTCGTACCTGGAGCAGAACTCAAACGTGGCTTGTGAAGTCACGAAGGTGCTAATGTTGGTTGTCTCTGGGGAGGAAGGAATGTGTTTTTCATTTTCTCCTTTTTGCTTGTTTGTACTCTCTGATTTTTGTTTTTGGCGAGCCCACATACTACTATTGTAATAAAAATGTTTTTTAAATGTTCCCAGCAGAACAGTATGTTTGGTTTTTTTATGGATAACAATAATAAATGAAAAGACTCAGAACTCAAAACACCTCTTGATTTTTTTTTCTTTCTCCCTTCCTTTCCAGAAGAAATAGATGCTCCTGATGAAACCTTTGGAAATTCAGATAGTCAAAGTAAAAAAATCACCTATAATCACATCCCAGAGGTTTCTGCCAACCATTTAAATTCTTCCTCCCT
Source organism: Aepyceros melampus (assembly GCA_006408695.1). Lineage (NCBI taxonomy): Eukaryota > Metazoa > Chordata > Mammalia > Artiodactyla > Bovidae > Aepyceros > Aepyceros melampus. The sequence continues at coordinate 189,254 of SJXQ01004369.1, read as the reverse complement.
TTCCTATTTTGGAAACTTTAGTTTTATACTTTTAAATTTATACATTGTAGTTTTCATGAAAATAAGACAAGGCTAGAATACTGTTTTATAATCTTATTTTTCTATATCATACATCATGAATACAGACAATTTTTTTCTACCTGATACTTTAATAGCTAGTCAGATAGGATTCGAAACATCCAACAATCAGTCCTGTATTATTGGACCTTTGGGTTGTTTCTAAGTGATTTTCTATTCTAGACAAGGATGCAAGAAGCTCTGTGGCTAAATTTTTGTGCACATCTGAGATTATTTCACTCCAGTTGGGCTGAGGGCATGCTCCTTTGTAAGGCTTTTGAAACATAGCTGTGCGGTTAGTACAGTGTCACAGAGGACGGTGTGCAGCCCCGGTTACAAATGGGAAGGGAGTATTGGCTCAAACAATTTCTAGCTATGCAATCTTGAGGAAATGACTTACCCACCCTGTGCTTCAGTTTCCTCAAATGATAATAGCTTATGGAATGAGACTATTTTCATCCAGTCCCTATTGTGGGGACTGGATGAAAAAGAGGTATCAAGTAGCCCAGCACATGATGAGCCCTCAGTAAATGGCGATTGTTTCGGACTCACAGACGGTCTTTCCTTCAGGGCAAGAAGTTGTCTTTGAAACTGAGGTCTGGTTGCCTGGCAAAGTTGAGAGGAAGAACTGGAGTGGGTTTAAATGGTGAAGGGGGAAGACACTGAGACATGGACGTCTCGGGCACATTGGTCAGGAATCCGTCTGCCAATGCAGGGGACACAGGTTTGATCCCTGGTCCGGGAACATCTCATGTGCCATGGAGCAACTAAGGCCGTGTGCTACAGCTACTGAGTCCATGCTCTCGAGCCTGCCTGCTGCAACCACTGAACCTGATGCTGCAGCTACTGATGCTCATGCGCCTACAGCCTCTGCTGTGCAACAAGAAGCCACCACAATGAGGAGCCCACGCACCACAATGAAGAGGAGCCTCTGCTTGCTGCAACTAGAGAAAGCCTGTGCACAGCAAGGAAGACCCAGTACAATTAAAATAAAAAGTGGACAAGCGATCGAGAAGGGGCTGATGAGGGGGCTGTTTTCTAGTCACTAAGTCATGTCTGACTCTACGACCCCAGAGACTGCAGCACGCTAGGCTTCCCTGTGCTTCACCGCTCCCAGAGTTTGCTCAAACTCACGTCCATTGAGTCTGTGTAGGCTGAGGAAAAGTCAGCAGAGAAGAGCGTGTTCTTGAGGGAGATGGAGAACCCAGTGGACAGGGGTGAAAAGTCCACATGGTACAATTTGGAGCTTGGAAACCAAGCCAGGTGCCAGTCAGTCCCTATGCCACCTAGGAGCCACTTCTGTAAGATCCAGATGGAGCCTGTGTCCTGTGGTCCCCAGTCCCGTGAGGCTGCTTTCTGCCTTTCTGCTCTCAGCCTCATGTTGCATCACTCCAGGCCAGAGTTCTTGCCATTCCTTGAGTGCGCCATCTTCCTGCCTGTTGGGTGGCCTTGTACTTTCTGTTTCCCCCTGCCAGTAATGTCCAGTCTTCCTGGCAAATTCCCAGGCACCCTTCAGATTTCAAGCTTAATGCTCACTTCCTCAGGGAGACATTTCCTGATCGTTTGGTTTCAACTGGCTGCCTTCCTCCTGTTTACTTTCTCTGGGCCTCTGTACCTACATAGCAATGTCAGAGTTTGTAGTTATTGTGTGTTTGTGATTTTTTACCCTTGGTGTTCTCACTGGGTTGAAAGCTCCATGAAAGCAGGAACAGGTTCTTTTTTTTTTTTAACTCACTCTGTACCCCTGATGCTTAGCACATAGTCGACACTCAACAGTTACTGAAACAGAAGAAGAATAATAAGCCAGTTCATTTGAGACCTGTAAAATACTTTGATGTCCCTTTCTGTGGCTTCAAACCGATCCTAACTGATGCTGGCTTATTGGCTGAAGGAACAGGAAATCTGGGGGCTGTGAGGACTGCTTTAGCCAGTTCCTCTCTTGTCATCTCCCTTGAGGAAGTCGGCTTTGCCTTCTAAGACTAGAAACTTTTAAGCCAGTGCTTCTCAAGCTGGTTGTTGTCGTTCAATCTCTAAGTCATGTCTGACTCTTTGAGACCCCATAGGCTGACTGTAGCAGGCCAGGCTTCCCTGTCCTTCACCATCTCCCAGAGTTTGCTCAAACTCATGTCCATGAGTCAGTGATACCATCCAGCCATCTCACTCTCTGTTGCCCCCTTCTCCTGCCCTCAATCTTTCCCAGCATCAGGGTCTTTTCCAATGTTCTCAAACTTAAATATGTTCTCAAACTTACCTGGGGATCTCCTCAACATGCTAATTCTGATTCTGTGGTTCTAGGAGCCTCCTTAGGGACAGGTATCTTTAACAAACTCCTGGCTCAAACCCATGTTGCTGGTCTCAGGACCACTCTGAGCAACAAGTCTTTGAGTTTACAGCTTCTTTCTGTTTTACCCGCCAACCATTCCCACGTCTCCCTGGAGAAGGGAAAGGCTACCCACTCCAGTATTCTGACCTGGAGAATTCCATGAACTGTATGGTTCATGGGGTTGCAAAGAGTCGGACAGGACTGAGCGACTTTCACTTTTCTATCGTGTGCCTAAGATTGAGTCGCTGCTCCCTCTGCTGGCCGCTCAAGGGCATGACAGTCATTGGCTAAGATAAACAGCATGTCAGTGGTCTGGTGGCCCTGTGGCTAAGACTCTGTGCTCCCAATGCAGGGGGCCCAGGTTTGATACCTGGTCAGGGAACTAGATCCCACATGCTGCAACTAAAGATCAGCTAAAGATCCTGCGTGCCACAGCTGAGGCCCCGTGAAGCCAAGCAAATAAATAAAAATAATAAATGTTTTAAAAGACAGCATGCCAGAAATATAAAACTTAACACAAAATTCTTGGGGAACAAGATCTGCTAAAAGTAGATGAGCACTGCTGCTGCTAAGTCGCTTCAGTCGCGTCCGACTCTGTGCGACCCCATAGACAGCAGCCCACCAGGCTCCCCCGTCCCTGGGATTCTCCAGGCAAGAACACTGGAGTGGGCTGCCATTTCCTTCTCCAATGCGTGAAAGTGAAAAGTGAAAGTGAAGTCGCTCAGTCATGTCTGACTCGTAGTGACCACATGGACTGCAGCCTTCCAGGCTCCTCCGTCCATGGGATTTTCCAGGAGCACACAAATTTTAATAGCACTAGGAGAATGTGCTTTAAGAATATACTCTGTAAAGGATCCCAGCTATGCTGAGGCAAAGAAATTCCTGGAGCAGAAGGATGTTAAGACTGGGAGGAACGCTTCCATTCATCTCTTCATTGATTTTCTTCTTTTGCTGCTGTTGGCTTTTCTCACTTTTTTTTTTTTTTTCTTAATCAGGGCTGCATTATGATTTTCATGGGCCCTGGGAAGTTTGGTCTTTGAATGTCCCTTTCTCTATAAAAATTAATTCAAAATTTCTTTTTATGACTACACGGTTATAATGATTAATAGTCTGAGGAAGTGTGAATAAATTGTCCTTTGGGGAAAGAAAAGTTAATTTTTTTCTTCTGATTTTTAAACGAAATTAAAATATCTTTGTGGGTTCCTAAAAAATATCATGGGCCCCAGCGCCATACTCTTGTGTCAGCCCTGTTCTCCACGAGGTGACAGACAGCATATTCTTAGTGCTGTTCGAATCTGCATGCCCACCTGCTTTCAGTGGAAGATCTTGCTCCCTGAGAATTCTGTTTGAGTTTTAAAATTCTTGTGTGTTGTCTCTTTCTGTATGCCCAAGAGTGTACTAGGTGCCTTGAGGGTCATTGCACTGTGCCAGCAGACGTCCAGACTGAACATGTTAAATGACTTAGACATATACTGAGCCTGGAGTGTTCACTACGTGCCGAGTGCCTTAAACATATCACCTGAGTTTCAGAGCAGCTAATATCCATGCTGTACCCTGGAGAACACCAGAGCTGAGGAGGCGACCTCATTTTCTCACCTCCCAGGAGAAGAGTTAGCAGATCTGGGATCTGAACCCCAGGCCTGTCTGATCCTCTCCACAGGCAGTGACAGGATATGCGATGAGATTCCTGCCTAAATATATATTTCCAAATATATGTTACACTGCCAGAGCTACCAGGGGCGAGACATCAGGGAGAGCTGGAGGGTCTTAGCGAGGAGAGAGACTGAAGGCTGGCTTTGGAGCAACAGTCGTTGCAGAGGGATGAAATGGCAGGGAAACGCCCTTAAGGCCACGAGATGTGGAGGGGGTGGTAGGGTCCGCTGGTTCAGGGGACCATGAGGAGACATCCCAAGTGGGGAGGAACTCAAGGTTCGGAAGCAGAGGGTGATGAGGCAGAGTATGGCCATAGGGAGTGAGGGACTTGGGCCCAGTCTGATGTTCAGTGAGAGCTTCTTTGTTTTCTTCCTAAAATAGTCCTGAATCATTAATAACTTAGTCAAGTTTTCTCCATCCTCCTGCCTCAGTTCCTCATATATCAGATGGGAGTGATGAAGCTTGCCCTGCCTTCTCAGAGAGGTCAGGAAGCTCAAATGACTGTCAGTCTCACAGGGATGGGGAGGCTGTGCCTGATTCAGGCTGTAACCCGGGGGCCTGGATGCTCAGCACACATTTGGTGAAGGCATTGGCGGCACACCCACAAATCCCTTGAAAAGTCACGACAGAAGACAGCATGGCTAGAGAAAGAGCCCTGAGCCAGAAGAGGGCGCTCTTCAGTGAAACAAAGTTTGATGTAAGAAACCACCAGGATCTTTCTGCAGGATTGGGGATTGAGAATCTGCACCCCTAGACTTTGCAGTTGGCTTTAGGATTTAGGAGGTCAAGTAATTCTATTCTAAATTCTTATATCTAAACCTACCTTCACTCTAGTATCCTAACTAGGAAAAGAAGCTAAAATGTAGTTTCTCTACTTCACGTTCTCTTTATGCTTTAGGCACTTAGTAGAGATGACATTATTTTTATTTGGGAAGGTAGAGCTTAAAAGAGCAACCACCTATTAGATCTCATGATTTTGTGGGTCAGGAATTAAGACAGGAATTGGCTGGGAAATTCTTCTGCTCAGTATGGCAAAGATGGATGTCCTCAGTGGTATTCAGCTGGGGGATGGGCTGGCCTGGAGGGTCTGAGATGGCTTTACTCATATGACACATATGTTATTTAACATTTTATGTGGTTAATATCTGTCTCCTTCACTAGTCCAGAAGCTACCAAAGGACCGGAACTGTGTTTATATTTTTGTCTATCATTTTATCCTTAGGGCTGGCACAGTGCCTGGCCAACTTAGACTTAGTAGATAGCATTCGTTAAATGAATCAATGATGTAATTCTTTTATAAAAGATTAATTTTTGGTTGCACCGGGTCTTTGTTGCTGTACATGGACTTTCTGTAGCTGCAGCAAGCGGGAGCTGCTCTGTTGCGGTGCTAGGGCTTCTCATTGTGGTGGCTTCTCTTGTCGTGGAGCACAAGCTAGGCTCCAGGTGCCTGAGCTTCAGCAGTTGGGACGCACAGGCTCTAGAGCAACCAGCTCAGTTGCTCCAAGGCATGTGTCATCTTCCTGGATCAAGTATCAAACCAGTGTCCCCTGCATTGACAAGCAGATTTTATCCACTGTACCACCAAGAAAGTCCATGTATTTTTTTTTTTTTTTTTTGCCACAGGCTTGTGGGATCTTTGTTCTCTGGCCAAGGATTGAATCCAGGGCCCTGGCAGTGAAATTGCTGAATAGCAGTGAAATCCTAACTACTGGGACTGTCAGGAAATTCCCAGTGATGTTATGCTTATAAAAAGTGTCAGGATCCCTGAAAAAAAAGGCACAGGTGGGAGTTAATGATGATGATGAGAGCAGCTCAGTAAGTGCCAGAACTGAGCTAAATACTGTCCAACCTGCCTGGCTGGCATTATTTACCCCCATTTCACAGATGAGGAGCTGATATGCCTTCAAAGGCTGAAACAAGAGATACGTTTTATGTCACAAACGAGAGGACCTAGGGTAAACTCAGGTGCCCTGGAGGTCAAGCAAGTTATTAAAAGGAGTCATTTGAGAGAAAAAGACCAGGGGATGAAACAACCAAAGGCTATCAGGTATGTTTTCAAATTAGTTCAAACAATGTTCCAGATCCCTGCTTCTACATTATCCAAATAGTAGAGGCAAAACCTTCCCCTGTGATGAGGCGAAGATTCACTTGGGTGTCTATCATCACATTCATTTAAACTGTTCCTCAAAATCCACATGATTGTTTCTTCTTCATCCTGGATTTATTCATTTTTGCTGTTTCTGCCAGCTAGAACGTTCTGCCAACATGTTGTAACACTTCCTTCATTTGATCAAAGAACAGGTTGGCCTGTCATCATGAGCATAGCATCACAAAGCAACATGGGTTAGTAACAGTGCCCTTGATTGAAATTGCCTGCGGGGTCAGAGTATTAGTGGGTTATCTGAGGCCCAGGCTTCTTGTGGGCTCTGTCTTGCAGGAAGGCCTCTTGTAGATCTTGTTACTATGACGGGGGAATACCCCAGGTTGCCAGGAAATTCCTGTCAGGGCAGGCTACTGACTTCCCTGCACCCCAGGGATTCTAAGCCCAGCCCCCTGAAGCCAATCAGCAAAAGAGCTGCCTCAAACTGACAAGCAAAACAAAGCCCAACAAAAGCAGCTGGAACCCAAACAGACTTGGGTGAGGCTGGGAGGGGAGTCAGGTCTGGCGTCATCCAGGCTCTGGGCCAGGCCGTTGTCTTGGTGACAGCCAGCCGGTTTACCAGCGGGCAGCAGAGCCAGTTCTCTGCAGGGGGGAAGCTTGAGTAGGGGCTCCCCCCCGCCGGGGTGCTGTGCTTCTCCAAGTAATAGGAATCTGCGTAAAAGGCATGGTCCCTTCCAGAGAGAGGCGTCTTCTCTCAGCAGCCAGGCAGGCTGCCTGGGGTTGTGGGACAGCGGTGGTGGCAGTGGGCTCAGAGAGGCTGGCCAGCCTCAAAGGGAGAGAGGTGGCCACTGAATCAGCAAAGAGGCCTCTGGAAAGGCTGGAAGGCTTTCCGGGCAGAAAGGATTTACAGCTGTGTTAGCTTTCTGGGCAAAACATGAATTGAAGTAGATCACAGAGTTCTTTAAAACAAGAGCAACAACAACAAAAAAACCCCACAAAGACAAAAACGATACATACACAAGAGTGGCCAGTGGAGAAGAGAGAGGCTTTTGGGAGGCTCAGAAGTGGCACATGAAAATGTTTTATGTCCTTCTCTGGGAGCTTTTTATCATTTTCTTTTTCTTCAGTTCTGATGATCACAATTTAAGTCATTATCTGGAGGAATAACAGCTTTCAGTGAAAACAAAACATAAGAAAACCTCTGTTGTGTTGGGCAGGGCTGAAAAGATGTTCACATCCATGAGAGTGAATGACTTCAGGGTACAGAAGAGACTCTCTTTCTGGCTAAAGTATGACATCAGCTAAAATAAATGTAATGGAGGAAAGAATCTTAGTACCTTCCTCCAAACATCTTGCTGCAAAAGTGTCTGTCATACGAAATACTGTATGATTCCTCTCATGTGAGGTGTTCAGAGCAGTCACTTCATAGAGACAGAGTAGAAGGGTGGTCGCCAGGGGCTGGGGGCAGGGGGATTGGGAGTTAACCGTTTCATGAGGATGGAGCTGCAGTTTGCGAAGATGAAAAGAACTCCGGAGATGAGTGGTGGTGGCATTTGGCCAAGGAGGTACTGAAGGCCATTGAATTGCACACTTTAAAATGGTCAAAATGGTAAGTTCCATGTTATATACATGTGTGTGTGTGTGTTAGTCACCTAGTCATGTCCAGCTCTTTGTGACCCCGTGGACTATAGCCCGCCAGGATCCTCTGTCCATGGGGATTCTCCAGGCAAGAATACTGGAGTGGGTTGCCATTTCCTTCTCCAATGTTATGCATATTTGACTATATATATATATATATACATTTAAAACTGTCTGTCAGAGACTGTCTCCTTGTTGTACCCGGTAGTGGCATTCGCTTGGAGGCTGACCCCCAGGGCTTGTTGGCTCAGCTCTCTGAGCCTTTGCTGTGTCATCCATTAAGGAGACATATCCATCTTCAGCCAAAAGGGAAGAATGGACATGAAGGCATTTAGCAAACAGAAATCCACCACAAGGACGTGAAATGTGATTAAGATATTATTTCAAAATTCATTTTTAATGTATCCAAATGCCAAGGGGCAAGTTGAAAGGAGAAAAGGGGAGCCTTGAGGAAACTAAGGAAAGAATTATATTTGGCAGTTAGAGGAACTGGAAAAAAGCCCAAATATTTTAGGAGAGGAGAAGAGAATTTTGGGTGCATTCTCAGAGCCAGAAGGTATGACCAATTTGGACGGTCACAGCAACTTAAAATACTTCTCCCTTTTGCTCTGCTTAAATTGAGAAACCAGTTAAGCCCACCCATCAGGAGGAAATGAAATGAAACAATGTCAAAACATCACCTCTCAAATTTCACTAAGGGAAATGGTGCAGTTACAACACAATGCTGGGTGGGAGTTTGTGGGATCTCGAACCCAAACACGTGGTGGAACTCAAGTCACAGAGAGTCCCAGTAACTGTCAACAACTTACTCAAAGCAACTTTTGCTTCCATTTAAAGAAATACACTTTTCACCACCATTACCACTTACCCAATATATGTCCTATTAGCATAAATTAGCATGTGCCAGGCACTAATGTAAACTCGGTACATACATTTTCTTTTCATTTGTTGTAAGAACCCGGCAAAGCAAATCTTTTTTTATAGATAACAACTTGAAGCTTATGTCCGGAATCTGTTCTTTCTGGTTCTTTATTTCCTCATCTATAAAGTGAGAATAAAGTTATAGCTAGAGAAGAGTAGCGGCTTGCCTCAAACCACGCAGCTGGGAGGTCATGATGTCAGGATTTGAGCTCCCATTCATTTGACCCCAAAGCTCTGCAATGGAATACACTGAAAAGTCGTGATTACTGAGCAGCTTATGAAACAAAATTGGTAATGAATTTTGCTCTGAGAGCAACTAGAACAAGGAATTGGTAAATTGCTTTTTTGTGACATTGTGTGATATCACTTCAACATAGGAGGAAGAGCCACGAGCATTGTGGGTTACCAGGGATGTGGCTATAATGTTGGATGAAACCACTGAGCACAGAATATGAAACAATGCTTGGCGGCGTTATGTATGTGCGTGTCATGTGTCTTGCATGTTTCCTTTCATGTGTATTGTATGGTGCACGGGTTATGGATGTATTGTGTCTTCAGTCATTTGTGTTGTCTGTGTGTGTATGTGATGAGTGTATTATGTGTAAGTGAGGAAGACTTGCATGATAACCAATTTCTTTAACACTGAAGACAGACATTCCAACAGCCAGCACGAACTTGGTGCTCACTCTGAGCCAGGCGCTGTTCTTATTGCTGTGCATATAATAACTTGTTCATCCTCACAACAGTCCTTTGCAGTAGCTGGTAACATATCCTCATTTTATGCAGGAGGATCGGAGGCATAGAAAGATCAATCAAGTTGCTCTGGACTCCCTGGAGAGTAAGAAGTAGAGCTGGGATTTGAACTCAGGGAAACGGGCTTCAAATTCTGTGTTTGTTTGTTTTTTTATTCTTTCCTTAATCGGTGCCTCCAGATTACCACAATGAGAAGGGATAGATTCTCTGGATGGAGAGCCTGTGGACAACGTGAACACACGTGGGCAAGATAAGCCTCCTAAATCAAATGTTAGCCAAGGTGAACCTACTATTTCTGGCCTTGTTGTGTTATGTGTAATTCCTATCAATTTAATAATTATTAAGAATTGAAATTAAAAGATGCTTGCTCCTTGGAAGAAAAGCTATGACAAACCTAGACAGCATATTAAAAAGCAGAGACATTACTTTGCCAACAGAGGTCCATCTAGTCAAAGTTATTAATCGGTGCCTCCAGATTACCACAATGAGAAGGGATAGATTCTCTGGATGGAGAGCCTGTGGACAACGTGAACACACGTGGGCAAGATAAGCCTCCTAAATCAAATGTTAGCCAAGGTGAACCTACTATTTCTGGCCTTGTTGTGTTATGTGTAATTCCTATCAATTTAATAATTATTAAGAATTGAAATTAAAAGATGCTTGCTCCTTGGAAGAAAAGCTATGACAAACCTAGACAGCATATTAAAAAGCAGAGACATTACTTTGCCAACAGAGGTCCATCTAGTCAAAGTTATGGTTTTTCCAGTAGTCATGAATGGATGTGAGAGTTGGACCATTAAGAAAGCTGAACGCTGAAGAATTGGTGCTTTTGAACTGTGGTGTTGGAGAAGACTCTTGAGAGTCCCTTGTACCGCAAGGAGATCCAACAGTCAATTATAAAGGAAATCAGTCCTGAATATTCACTGGAAGGACTGATACTGAAGCTGAAGTGCCAATACTTTGTCCACCTGATGTGAAGAGCTGAATTATTTAAAAAGACCCTGATGCTGGGAAAGATTGAAGGCAGGAGGAGAAGGGGACAACAGAGAATGAGATGGTTGGATGGCATCATGGACTCAATGGACATGAGTTTGAGCAAGCTCTGGGAACTGGTGATGGACAGGGAAACCTGGCGTGCTGCAGTCCATGGGGTCACAAAGAGTCGGACATGACTGAGCAACTGAACTGAACCGAACTGAAGAATTGAAAAGATGGTTGAAAAAATCTTATAGACAAAATGGTTTCATTGATTTGTTCCCTCTAAAAACTGGGGGCCGCTTGGAGATGACCATTATCTATGGATGAGATGTTCTCTAGGGCATGAGAATAGTCTGTGATGTCTTTGAGATAGGGTGGCATTTCCCCTCTTGCCTTTCTCCAACTGTCTTCCTGGCGTCTGTCACTTTCAAGTTGAGAATAGTAGAAAGAGGTCTTTGGTAATGCCCATCAAGGTGGAGAAGGAGTCTGAGCCTGTTACTGTAGCAACATAAAGGAGATGAATAAGCATCCATTCATCTAGCCATTTATCCATCCAGCAAGCTCTCAGTGATGAATGAGATAAAGTAGTTCTTTTTGTGGAGGATCTATTCCAGTGGAGAAAAGAGACTTCAAACAAATGGATCAACAACAACAACAAATACATGTCCAGATGGCGATAAGGCTATGAACAAAATAAAGCAGGAAAAGAGGGGAGTGACTGGAGCGGGAGTGTAGGCATATTTTAGATCGTGCGGCCATAGACCATTATCTGAGGCTCTGCAAAGAGATTAATCCAATTGCACAAAGAATCTGATTATCTTATACATCTGCACCCCAAGCCCAAACCCCACTCTCAGTGGGACTGCTTTCTTCTTGTTCACCTTTTCCCACAGGATCTGATGGCTACCTATTTCCCTAAACCTTTAGCAGTGGAATGGAGGTAGGTCATGGACATTTTAGGAAGGAGAGAAGGACAAGGTGGAGCCAGATCATGGGGAAGGAACAAAAAGTTTCAAGGACTTGGAGACCCCTGGGATGAAGAGTGTAGTGAATGTTCATTGGTTACCTACTCAATAACCATTCCTCTTCTCCCCACTTCCAAAGAGCATCCAGATTCTCCTTTTGGGTTTGAATGGGATGTCAAGAGGGTTTCTGATTGTTTGAAGCCAATCTGGAGGATATCAATCCTTTTGCCTCCATGATTGGTTCAGATGGAAGGGTGTAGCGTGACACTTGAGTCTTTTGATGGATGTGGCAGTGAAATTCTCTCCTCTCCTGGTATCGACACGGATACAGGTAGCTGTATGTCCATCTTGTGACCTTGATGGAAGCCATCCTGAGGACAAGGCTACCACATGGGCAGAAAGCATAAAACCCATAGCGCTGGTTTTTCCCTATGTGAATCAGTTTGTTGTGAACTCCAGCACTGACCACCTGATGTGAAGAACTGACTCATTGGAAAAGACCCTGATGCTGGGAAAGATTGAAGGCAGGAGGAGAAGGGGACGACAGAGGATGAGATGGTTGGATGGCATCACCAACTCGATGGACATGAGTTTGAGCAAGCTCTGGGAGTTGGTGATGGAGAGGGAAGCCTGGCGTGCTTCAGTCCGTTGGGTCGCAAAGAGTCAGATACGACTGGGTGACTGAACTGAACCAATTTATTCAAAACATTATGTATGCTTGTTGCTTGCTAAGCACTCTTCCACATGCTTAGAGAAAATCTCTGTCCAGTTTTTGCTGGCTTTTCTTTGACTAGCATGGGAGGAGTGGTGGGCAGATGGTTATCAGAGTCAGACTGCTTGGGTTTAAACCCTGGTTCCACCACTCCCTGGCTGTGTGACATCAGGCAAGTCATTTAACCTCTCTGTGCAACAGTCAACACATGCAAAAGGAGACAATTGTAGTGTCTACCTCAAAAAATGGTTGTGAGGATTAAATGGGTTAGGGTGAAGGTTTGCGATGTGCCGCTTAATCATGGTTTTGGTATTGAGGACTTATCTGTCCAGCTACTGGGGGTGCTCAGTTGCCAGTGCTTTACGAGCATTGCCCCTGCTGAAGGTGATCATGTCACTCAAGCCCACGGTCTCTTTAGGGAATCATCGTGCATCCAAGGACTGACCTATGAGATCTATAAAGGCTGGATCCCTTGCCTCTACTCAGGACAACTCTAAAAGGACACCCCAGTTCTAGAGCTCTGGAAGGCTGATGAAGCCCTTTGTGGGCTTTCCATCTCAGCTCTGTTTCTCCCTCTGTCCAGTCCTGCTTCATTGTCTTCCCTTTCTGCAGATGTTGATCCAAACAGCACATCCTCTGTGTGGTCTCAGAGTTTGCTTCCTGGAACCCAACCTATGACTTGATCAATGTTAACTGGCATCATCATCAACCAAAAGCAGCCTAAGGGAGAGAGAAAACAAGAGAAAGAGTGCAAAGGGGAGAGGCTTCTCTTCTAACTGGGAGAGGCTGGCCATACATAGGGTGCAGCATAGAATGGTTAGAATAAAGACCCCACACCTTCTTTTTAATTGAAAAGAAGGTTGATACACAATGTCCTGTTAGTATCAGATGTACAGCAAAGTGATTCATTTATACACATATATCTGTATATATTTCTTTTTCTAGATTCTTTTCCATTATAGGTTATTATGACCCTGCCGGAGAAGGCAATGGCACCCCACTCCAGTACTCTTGCCTGGAAAATCCCATGGGTGGAGGAGCCTGGTAGGCCGCAGTCCATGGGGTCGCTAAGAGTCGGACACGACTGAGCGACTTCACTTTCACTTTCATGCATTGGAGAAGGAAATGGCAACCCACTCCAGTGTTCTTGCCTAGAGAATCCCAGGGACGGGGGAGCCTGGTGGGCTGCCGTCCATGGGGTCACACAGAGTCGGACATGACTGAAGCGACTTAGCAGCATGACCCTGTACTTTTTTGAGGAGCTAGAGAAGTAGTTCAATACAGATCAAGAAGTGGAGGTTCTTCCTAAATCTCCATCTCCAGTGACTTCTGTGTGGATTCTTGGGATTGATGACTTGAACCTGAAGTAAAGCTCTGTGTATGAACTCGATTGGCCAGCATTGAGATTTTTATTTCTTAATGGACTGTATCACCCCCTCTCCTCTGATATTAAGGGAGTAGTAAACTCTTGAGAGTCCCTTGGACTGCAAGGAGATCCAACCAGTCCATTCTAAAGGAGATCAGTCCTGGGTTCATTGGAAGGACTGATGCTAAAGCTGAAACTCCAATTCTTTGGCTACCTCATGTGAAGAGTTGACTCATTGGAAAGGACTCTGATGCTGGGAGGGGTTGAGGGCAGGAGGAGAAGGGGATGACAGAGGATGAGATGGCTGGATGGCATCACTGACTCGATGGACGTGAGTTTGAGTGAACTCTGGGAGTTGGTGATGGACAGGGAGGCCTGGCGTGCTGCGATTCATGGGGTCGCAAAGAGTTGGACATGACTGAGCGACTGAACTGAACTGAACAGGGTTACACTCTTACCTTGCCATTCAGTTTCCTGCCAGGGCTCTTCTGGAAATTTGGCAAGCGCTCTTCATATATAAGGCTTCCCTGGTGGCTCAGATGGCAAAGAATCTGCCTGCAATGTGGGAGGCCTGAGTTTGATCCCTGGGTCAGGAAGATCTCCTGGAGAAGGGAATGGCAACCCACTCCAGTATTCTTGCTTGGAGAACCCCCACGGACAGAAGAGCCTGGCACACAGGGTCGCAAAGAGTCAGACATGACTGAGTGACTTTCCCTTTCTTCACATATAAAAGCTCAGTTTAGCCCTGTGATTGGGGGACCAGCTGAAAAGGGACAGAGGCTCCTGGTTTTAAAGCTGCATGGGGGCAGGATACTGCATTCTTAAATCTGGAGAGACATCAGGATCCTGGTGTTCACAGCCTGAATCTGGCAAATAGAAGCTGAGATTTAGCCCTAAATCCTGCCCAGAGATTTGCTGGAGGAGGAAGCCTGTGTCTGTCCTCAGGCTTTTTAAGTCAAGTGAGGGTGGTGCAGGAAAGCAGACTGGCTGTGCTCTTGTTTAAATGTTAATAGATTCGATTGAAATGCACAATCAGCATTCAGAGGGCCCACCATGGGCAAGCACTGTGTTCATGCCAGCGCATGTGAAAGGGAGACACAGAGAGATAGATGGTAGGAAATACAGAGACAAGACTACAGGCTCCCTACCATTTGTAGGGGAGATAAGCCATGTTCCCAAATAACACGTTGCATGGCACAATGGTGTGTGCACCCAATTTAAAACCAGACAGACCATGTTCAGATCCTGAAGCCCAATTCTGTTACTGAAGAATGTAGTTTTGTATTAGGAGTGATACAAAGAGCAACGGGAACCAATGGGTAGGAGGTGGTAATTCTGAAAAAAGGAACTATCTTGTCTTTGCTGTGTAATTTAAGAATATTCAACTCTGCTATGGAAAACTAGAGATGTTATGTATAGTAGTAAGCCGCTTATAAGTTATCTTAGACACAGAGAGAATAAACAGAATGTGTATGTGTTGAATATAGATAAAATGATGAAAGAAATGAGAATGTTACTTATCAACAGAGGAATGAAAAGACTGGAGTGGGCTGCCATTTCCTTCTCCAGGGGATCTTTACAACCAGGGATCGAAACCGCATCTCCTGCACTGGCAGGTGGATTCTTGACCACTGGACCACCTGGGAAACCCACCAATGAAAAGACCAACTAAGCCTTAAATATTTACAAGGCTTGGCTCATGTCTTCTCTAGATGGAAGCAGTGTTACTCCCGAGATGGCTGGCCAACTGTGATGCTCATTATGTCCAAGAAACATAGATAAAATCCCTAACTGCTCAGCAGATTAACTGGGGTGCTGCAGTGTGACCAGGGGTACCTGCCCCTGCATCTTTCCGACAGGCATTTGTGCCTTGATTCCACATGCCATCCTCCAGCTGATTCCCTTGGCTTCACCTTACCTCTGAACCCTTAGCTGCACCATGAGTGGAGAAGGCTGCTATGGCAGAGAAAGGACGAGATATGTGAATGTGTGTTATCCAGGATTCAGGTAGGTGATCCTTCTATCTGCTGGCACTTATCCTAAGTGTGTTTCCCTGTCCCTTGCTTCTCACCGTGTTTTATATATTTATTTATTTTGGCTGTGCTGGGTCTTTGCTGCGGCGTACAGGCTCATTGTGACATTCGGGCTTCTTTAGCTGTGGTACACGGACTTAGCTGCCACACAGCATGTGGGATCTTAGTTCCCTGACCAGGGATCGAACTTGCATCCCCTGCACTAGAAGGCAGGTTCTTAATCCCTAGACCACCAGGGAAGTCTGCTCACTGTGTTTTAAATTGATTAAATAAATTATGTGATTCAAGCATCTTAATTTGGTCTGCAAATCTTCCTGCCCTGTGACCTCTGAGTTTGTCTGCCTGGAGATAAAATTGGTGGCTACCCTCGCCTCAAGGTAACTTCCCAGATGACAAGAGAGCTCAGGTGAGGCTTTCTGGGAGCAACTCTGATTGAGGGATTCTTGTGGGAGTGATTTTCGAGGGGGTTCTCTCTAGAGAAACGTCTCTGAGAAAGTGAGGAAAACAGGATAGATGAGGGGAAGAGAGGCCAGGCAAAGATGAGGTTCTGCTGAGGCATAACAGGAGCTCCGGAGTAGGGCTGGCACCGCAGGCTTGCCCTCCCTGGAGACAGAGGGCCAGTCTTTTGTGCCTTCTACCAGGGGATGGGGTGCCAGCCTAGAAACAGGGGTGTGGGTAGGGCACCAACCAGCAGCATCTGCTACAGGTGATCAGCCCAGGTGAGTCACAGGGTGAGGGAGGAGAGAACTTAGTCGTTTGGGAAAGTAGGGGGAGAATGGATTAGAAAGACAAGTGCAGTGTGACTCGGAGGTTCTGAAAGCCAGAGCAAGAAGTTAAGACCTGATTCTACGGGCAGGGAATCAGGAGCCACACGTGTGCTCTCGAGCACATGTGTGGAGCAGAGCTTCGGGAGAGTCAAACGGCGGTGGCACGTGTTGGGAGGAAGCTGACGGCAGAGCAAGCAGCTGGGCCCGGCTGGGCAGTCGTATAGCTAACTTGGAGCATCTTTCTTTCTCCTCTGTGGCCTTTGGATAGCTCTATATACTCAGAAGGCTACATCCCAGGGTCTAATCTTGCAGTCATCTCCTTGGCCTCAATTTTACAGGGTGTCTTAAGAATCAGCCTTGCCTGGAAGGAAAAGGAACTGGTACCAAAAGCCCCAAGAGGCTGCTGAGCCTTCCTAAGCTAGGTGGGTAAGGAGGGGAGAGCTACCTTGCTGAAGGCAATGCCTAGAGAAGGACATCTCATAGAAAGCTCTATCAGGCTGGCTGCAGAGGGCTGACTAATGCTGGACTTGTACAAACCGGGCTGGCTCCAAGTGGGGTGACTTGATCTCTAAATAATACAGGGCTTTTAAGCCTTTGGCTTTTATCCAAGGCACTGCAGCCACCTAGGTCAGTGGCAGGCCGAAGATTTTTGGCCTCAGAGCAAAAGTCACCCTCCGTTCAATGATCCTTCCTCCCTGCAGAGGTTTGGACTATCCATCAAAGCCTTAAGGATAGTGGTTCTTACACTCCAGCATGAGAAATACTACCTAGAGTGCTTTCTAAAAGCACAGATGTCTGGACCCACCTGCAGAAATTCGGATTCAGTAGGTCTGGGGCAGGGGTGAGGGATTTGCATTTTAAACAAGTATTCTGGTGACTGGGAACAGGTGGTCCAAGCATCATAACGGGGGATAGGGAAAACCCAGCATTCATTTGCTCAGGAAACACAACAGCCTTGTGAAGTAGTGGCACTGCAGCCACCTAGGTCAGTGGCAGGCCGAAGATTTTTGGCCTCAGACCAAAAGTCACCCTCCGTTCAATGATCCTTCCTCCCTGCAGAGGTTTGGACTATCCATCAAAGCCTTAAGGATAGTGGTTCTTACACTCCAGCATGAGAAATACTACCTAGAGTGCTTTCTAAAAGCACAGATGTCTGGACCCACCTGCAGAAATTCGGATTCAGTAGGTCTGGGGCAGGGGTGAGGGATTTGCATTTTAAACAAGTATTCTGGTGACTGGGAACAGGTGGTCCAAGCATCATAACGGGGGATAGGGAAAACCCAGCATTCATTTGCTCAGGAAACACAACAGCCTTGTGAAGTAGGTAAAATTATTTTCATTATTTTCTGTTTATAGATGGATAAACTTAGGTTCAAAGGGTTTTACTGAACTGTTCAAGGACTTGAACTGTTCAAGGACTCAGAAATGACAAAGATCAGGATTCCGATCTATGTGAACTCTTGAAAAAGAGTAATAGGAGATCCAGCTGACTGCACACATATGCAGGCCTGCACCCTGATACCTCCCCATATAAGCCCACTGTAGCCAGGCCAATGATATCAGTTAGGAACAGGCCGGGGGTTGCTGCAGAAAGTGAGCCAGCAAGTTCATTTCTTGCTCACATTACATGGCCATTCAGACCAGCAGGGGGCTCTGTTCAATTCAGTCCCTTAGGGACACGGGCTGACGAAAACTCTGGCTTGACATGCGCTTCCACTAACACAGAGGCGAGGAGAGAGGACACTGGCTCTTGAGCCATGCATTTCTGTCTGGAAGTGACATGGGTGTCACCGCTGCTCAAATTTCATTGACCAGGCAAGTCCCACAGCCATGTCTGAGTTCATCAGGGTGTAGAAATGTAAGCAAGTGTGTAGTTCACCAGGCCAGCCTGCTCATCAGACCCTGATATACCTTCTTTTTCATGTCTATGCATCTCTCTGAACTGTCCTGGCCCCACTTCTTGGCCAGGCTAACTGGACTCAAGGGTCTAATTCTACACTCACCTGCCTCCAGCTCTGGGCAGCCTTTCCCAGCCTACCCAGGTTGGTTTATGTGCCCCAGTGTCCAGGTCCCCAGAAGGCTAAGAACTGGAATATTTCCTGCTGTATCAGTAAACAAAGATGTCATAGGCATCAGTGATTGCAGCCCTCTAACGTGAGCCTGTGAGCCCTAAGGGAACTCAGGAAGGAGGCGAATACCTGCGACCTGTTGTTGCTGTTGTTCAGTTGCTACAGCTGTGTCTTATCCTTTGGGACCGCAGGGATTGCAGCACTCCAGGCTCCTCCATCCTACACTGTCTCTCAGAGTTTGCTCAGATTCTTATCAGCTGAGTCAGTGATGCTGTCTAACCGTCTCATCCTCTGCTGCCCCTTTCTCCTTTTGCTTTCAATCTCTCCCAGCGTCACGTAAGGAGTTGGCTCTTCACATCAGGTGGCCAAATAATTGGAACTTCAGCTTCAGCAACAGACCTTCCAATGAATATTCAGGATGGAGAAGGGAATGGCAATCCACTCCAGTATTCTTGCCTGGAGAATTCCATGGATAGAGAAGCCTGGCGGGCTACAGTCCGTGGGGTCACAAAGAGTCGGATACGACTTGGTGACTAATACATACACAACCTTCTTTAAGAACAAACTGTCACATTCCATGTCACTTTCCACATGACTGCTGAAAAAAACCATAGCTTTGACTATATGGACCTTTGTTGGTAAAGTGATATCTCTGCTTTTTAATATGCAGGTTTGTCTTAGCTTTTCTTCCATGGAGCAAGCGTCTTTTAATTTTTTGGCTGCAGTCACCATCTAATATTCAGGATGGAGAAGGGAATGGCAATCCACTCCAGTATTCTTGCCTGGAGAATTCCATGGATAGAGAAGCCTGGCGGGCTACAGTCCGTGGGGTCACAAAGAGTCGGATACGACCTGGTGACTAATACATACACAACCTTCTTTAAGAACAAACTGTCACATTCCATGTCACTTTCCACATGACTGCTGAAAAAAACCATAGCTTTGACTATATGGACCTTTGTTGGTAAAGTGATATCTCTGCTTTTTAATATGCAGGTTTGTCTTAGCTTTTCTTCCATGGAGCAAGCGTCTTTTAATTTTTTGGCTGCAGTCACCATCTGCAGTGATTTGGGGGCTCAAGTAAATAAAATCTGTCACTGTTTCCACTTTCCCTCATCTATTTGTCATGAAGTGATGGGACCAGATGACATGATCTTAGTTTTTTCAGTGTTGAGTTTCAGGTCACCTTTTTCACTCTCCTCTTTCACTCTCATCAAAAGGCTCTTTAGTTCCTCTTCATTTTCTGCCATTAGAGTGGTATCATCTGTATATTTGAGGTTGTTGATATTTCTCCCGACAGTCTTCATTCCAGCTTGTGATTCATCCATCCCAGCATTTTGTATGATTTACTCTGCACATAAGTTAAATAAGCAGGGCAACAATATACAGCCTTGTCATACTCCTTTCCTAATTTTGAATCAGTCAGTTGTTCCGTGTGCAGTTTTATTAATAACTGTCGCTTCTTGATCCACACACATACAGGTTTCTCAAGAGATGAGTAAGGTGGTCTGGTATTCCCATTTCTTTAAGAATTTTCCACACTTTGTTGTGATCCACACAGTCAAAGGGGCTTCCCTGATAGCTCAGTTGGTAAAGAATCTGCCTGCAATGCAGGAGACCCCGGTTCAGTTCCTGGGTTGCAAAGATCCACTGGAGAAGGGAAAGGCTACCCACTCTGGTGTTCTTGGGCTTCCCTCATGGTTCAGCTGGTAAGGAATCCGCCTGCGATGTGGAAGACCTGGGTTCTATCCCGGGGTTGGGAAGATCCCCTGGAGAAGGGAAAGGCTACCCACTCCAATATTCTAGCTTGGAGAATTCCACGGATTGTATAGTCCATGGGGGTTGCAAAGAGTCAGACACAACTGCGGGGCTTTCACTACACACAGCCAAAAGTTTTAGCATAGTCAGTGAGAAGTAGATGTTTCTCCGGAACTCCCTTGCTTTCTCCATGGTCCAATGAGTATTGGCAATTTGATCTCTGGTTCTCTTCCTTTTCTAAACCCACATTGTACATCTGGAAGTTCTAGGTTCACAAACTGCTGAAGCCTAGCTTGAAGGATTTGAGCATAACTCTGCTAGCATGTGAAAGGAGCACAAATGTATAGTAGTTTGACCATTCTTGGCATTGCCCTTCTTGGGGATTGGAATGAAAGCTGACCTTTTCCAGTCCTATGGTCACTGCTGAGTTCTGCAAATTTGCTGACATATTGAGTGCAGCACTTTGACGGCATCATCTTTTATGATTTAAACAGTTCAGCTGAATTTCCATCACCTCCACTAGCTTTGTTTGTAGTGATGCTTCCTAAGGCCCACTTGACTTCACTCTCCAGGATGTCCGGCTCCAGATGAGTGATCACACCATTATGGTTATCTGGGTCATGAAGACCTTTTTTGTATAGCTCTTCTGTGTATTCTTGCCACCCCTTCTTAATCTCTGCTGCTTCTGTTAGGTCCTTATTGTCCTTAGTTGTGCTCATCCTTGCATCCTTGGAACTCTGCTTTCAGTTGGATGTTGGGCATATGTTTCCCTTTCTCCCTTGCCTTTTGCTTTTCTTCGTTCCTCAGCTATCTGTAAAACCTCCTCTGATAACTACTTTGCCTTCTTGTATTTCTTTTTCTTTGGGATGGTTTTGGCCACTGCCTCCTGTACAATGTTACGAATCTCCATCCATAGTTCTTCAGGCACTCTGTTTATCAGAGCTAATCCTCTGAATCTATTTGTCACCTCCACTGTATAATCATAAAGAATTTGATTTAGGTCATACCTGAATGGCTTAGTGGGTTTCCCTACTTTCTTCAATATAAGCCTGAATTTTGTAATAATGAACTCATGATCTGAGCCACAGTCAGCTCCCTGTCTTTTTTTTTTTTTTTCTCTATCACTGGCTGCAAAGAACATCATCAATATGATACAGGTATTGACCATATGGGGATGTCCATGTGTAGAGTCATTTTTTGGGTTGTTGGAAAAGGGTGTTTCTGATGACCAATGTGTTCCCTTGACAAAATCCGTTAACCTTTGCCCTGCTTTATTTTTCACTCCAGGGCCAAACTTGCCTGTTACTCCAGGTATTTCTTGACTTCCTACTTTTGCATTCCAATTTCCTATGATGAAAAGGACATTTTTTTGTTGTTAGTTCTAGAAGGTGTTGTAGGTCTTCATAGAACTGTTCAACTTCAGCTTCTTCATCATTAGTGGTTGGGGCATAGACTTGGATTACTGTGATGTTGAATGGTTTGTCTTGAAAATGAACTGAGATTATTGTCTCTTTTGAGATTGCACCCAAGTACTGCATTTCAGTCTCTTTTGTTGACTATGAGGGCTACTCCATTTCTTCTAAGAAATTCTTGCCCACAGCAGTAGATATAATGGTCATCTGCTATCTAGCAGCCATTCAGATCACAATCACTTCCTATGGTGAGCCCTGAGGAGAGAAAGCTCAGGATGTAAAAACACAGGGTACTGGCCCCAGATAGCTGAGGTGCATATGAAAGGAATGATATCAGTGAGCCCAGACTCTTGTACCTTCCTACATGTAGAAAAGCACTAAATTCCTTAACTTGGGATATCTGGTTTTCCTTAATGATAACCTTCTGATGTTCAGACTCTCTGACCTTTGTTGCAAAACTTCTATATAATTTGGCTCCTCCCCTTGTCTCCTTGGAGCAGTTTTCCTCCAGGGTTACTTTAGATGCTGTCTTCTGGACTTAAGTCCTAAACATTTCTGCTGAATAAAACGTAACTCTTCACTTTTAATTAGGTTGAGAATATTTTTTAGGTCCACAGGGCCCTGGGCTGATCCCCATTAGGGTGTATATCATATTGCATTGCAATTGTTTCTTGTCTGTCCCCCAGCCGACCGGGTGAAGGGCTCCAGAGAGATGGGGAGTGTAGCAGTGACAGGCCTGGGTGCTCCAGCCCCTGGAAGGCAGGAGGCCTGCAGGAGCTCAAGGGCAGAAGATTGGAGAGATGAAGAGTTGCGTTCTGGCTGGCAAGAGCTACCTTCCATTCCCCACAGGAACAGGATTTAAGGGGCTTTAGAAAATGAGGAAGAGGAAGGCACGAAATCTATGACCGCAGCATGAGCCAACCACAGATGAGGAAGAAACCCTCCTGCAGAGGGAGTGGGCTTTTTCCAAGGATTCACTGCCCATCATGGAAAGACTCGACTCAAACCCAGGTTAGTCACTGCCCGGAGCTGGCCGCATCACCACAGGGTGAACGTCAAGTCCACGGGCAGGGCAGGTGGCCGCTGGGGGAAAATGCTTGCCGTCCTGCCTCCGGGGCCCCTGATGCCCATGAAAGGGCATTGTTAGCAGAGGGCCAGGTGTCCTTGGCCCTCTCAGAGGAGGCTTCCTGAGTCCTGCCACATCACAGTCTCTGAGGCCTGGGGAAGGCTGGTGGCAGGGGCATCGACCCGGCTCTGAGGTGGGACTCTGCAAGATCTGGGTCACCATGCTCACATCCGGAGTAACCACAGAAAAGAGGCAAAGAGGCTGAGACTGTACCTGGGAGTGAAGCATGAGCTGCATGAGGCAGGGGCCCCGCTGCCCTCCTGCCCCCAGAGACCCCTTCTTCCCCCTTCCCACCTCAGGCTTTGGGCTCTGGGGGAATGAACCATTTTTAGTTCTCAGGGCACCTCACTCTCTCTCACTTCTGGGCCCATGTGTGCTTTAACCCCAGTATGAATCTCGGCCTCTTCATTTATTTTTCCATAAGAAACTAAGCTCTTCAATGTTTTGTCTCTGTGCGGTATGGCTTTTGCTGAAACTTGAGGGAGGCGAGTGTCCTAGGGCAGGTCCCCAGCACTCAGCTTGCCCCTTCCTTTCCCTACCCCCACCTCCCTACTTGGATTCCTTGGGAACCCCCAGTCTCCCTTCACCCCTCGTGCAGAGTAACTCTCCCTTCTCCAAAGCCTCAGCGCACCCTGGACTCAGAGATGCACCTCGACCAGACCTGCGAGCCTGTTTCCCTTGCTTTGCTTTTCTCCCCCTTCCCCACCCCCGCCCCCACCACTCCCCAGCTCACACACTTGGTATTTTCTGCCTCTT
>SJXQ01004369.1:146540-157721 GCA_006408695.1 Aepyceros melampus | reverse complement strand
GGCCCGGGGTTCAAGGGGCTGGGAATGCGGTTGAAAGCCCGCGCGCGGGGCAGAAGATGGAGAGCGGCCTCCTTGGTTTTGACCTTGAGTGCCCCTTCTAGGAGGGCAGGAGCTGAGTCCGCGTTAGAGTATCCTGAATCTCCCCGGCTACATCCCCACCGCCCGTGAGGGCGCGGGGACAGGGGGTGGCCCTGGGCGTGGCTGCAGAGGGTGCGGTCTCCTCTGACCTCCTCCCAGCTGGAGACGCTGCGGGTGATGCCGCTGAGAGAGAGAGAAATTTCGAGGCCAGAGTGTGCCTTCCTCGAGCTTCCTGGGGGAAAGGGCGATGCTTTACAATTCTGTCTCAGCCAGGTGCTCATCTTGCAGACCCGGTGGAAGTCCCCCCAGGAGCACAGAGATGGGGATTCCTCAATGGCCAGTCGGCGGTAGATACCACCCAGAGCGCACTTTTGCAGAATGCTTCCTTCTGGTACATCCGGGATGGACTTCCAGAGGCTTTGGTACTTGAAGGGGCTGACGCTGGGAAATCTCCTTCTGTCCTTTCTCACTGGATAAGGTACAGGCTGGAGGAGAGCTGCATAGACCAGAATCTGCACAACTCAGCTGGTGGCCACATGAGGTCCAGGAGATGAAATCAACAGCAGTGTGGCTTCTGGGATGGTGATGCTGGTGAACACGTAGCAAAAGGCAGTAGACTGAATCAGTCCAATCCAGGGACTTGCCTTCCTCTGCCAATAGTAATAATGAACACACTGAGTTCTTGGGTGCTGGACACTGTTCTGCTAAGCATTTTTCTAATGCATCTCTTGTATGTTCTGAACACACATTATCTCATTTCATAACATTATTCCTGATTTTACAGATAAGGAATCTGAGCCACTAAGAGATGACATCACTTGGCCAAGGTCACAGAGCTTCTGGGGCCAGCTCTCTGTTTTGCCTTTGTGAAGAACAGGAACATGCGTTGTACTTCTCTGAAGGAAAAACAAGCTGATGTCAGGGATTCTTTCAAGAAAGCGAAATTTCAGGGCCATTGCTGAGATCACCACCCATTCAGCAAATGTCCCGAATGCTGAATGCTCTTCTGTGTCAAAGCACTTGGCGTAACTGCTGTTCCCCATAATGACCTGCAACCACCCCAGGAAAGGTTATGTTCTCCAACTCTGTTTAATAAGGTGGGGGAGCAAGTAACAAGCTTTGAAAAGGTTTCCATCAAACCCAAATGACCAAAGGTAAACACTTAAAGGAATTAACCCCCCTCTTTGGAAAGCTTGGCTACTCTGGCAATTCATTCTAGACGATGCTTCATTTTAAATGTCCCCTCGGGAAGGTCTCTGCTCTGCTGTCACCAATGTTGCTGTTGCCTTTGTGGAACAGGAATGAACAGTGATCTCTTTGCTATTTCCCCATCAGTGACTCCTGGAAGATGGCGGGGAACCACGTGGTGAAGTTCTCTTTCTTCCACCCATCTTAGTCTGAAATTCCCCCAAAGCTTGGGGCCCTGCAATGCAGCCGGTAGTTTCCCCAGCAGTTGCCCTGGCATCTTGCCCCCTGTACACAAAGCAATCACTGTTGCAGAAAATGAGGGTCCTGTGACCGTTTGGCACCGTCCCCTGCCTGGCATTTGCGTGGGAGAAGGAACTTTTTCTCCCTGACAATAGATTCTGATCACAAACCAGGTCCCTTTCAGAGAAAGAGCTTCCAGAGAATGACTTTGCCTAGAGGTAAGAACTAAGTGGTAGAACAGAAGTGACTTCCTATGGAAGCCTGTTCATCTCACTGAGACATGAGTGAAGGCTGGGAAGGCCCCATACAGCTTTCTACCTTCCATCCTGATTGCTCTCAGCTGTCACCCAAGCTGCTGTCTCTTAACCTTGAAACCTTTTTTCAAATTGTGGCATAATCTGGTCCCTGGTCTCTGTGATGTGCACCCTGTGGTTAGTTGCTGCTGCTGCTGCTGCTAAGTCGCTTCAGTCGTTCCGACTCTGTAGTGGTCTAGAATTCCAGCCTTACCTCTAAATGCAGATGTAATGATTCTTCCTTACAGATAGTGTTTCCCTGGGTTGCTTTACTAAGAAATTAACATTAGTATAATGCCATTAACTAAACTACAGATTATCTTTGGATTTCCCCAGTTTTCCTACTAATGTCTTTTTTTTTTCTTCTGTTCCAAGATACAATATTACATTTAGTTGTCAAGTCTTTTCTGGTTTGTGAACATATCTCAGTTGTTCTTTTATTTTTCACGACCTTGACACTTTCAGGTGTTTTACTGAATGTGCCTCAATTTGGGTTTGTCTGAGGTTTTCTCATGATTAGACCCGGGTTGTGGATTTTCTAGAACACCACAGAGGTGAAGTGCCCTTGCTTTCACACCATATCAGGAGGTACATGACACCAGTATGATTAATCAGTGGTGAGGCTAACCTTGATCATATGGATAAGGTGACTTTACCAGTTTTCTCCACTGTGAAGTTACTATTTTTTTCCTTTCTAGATTCTACTTAATGGAAGTGAATCACCATGTCCAGCCCACATTCAGAGGGAAGGAAATGAAGCTCCATTCCCTTGAGGAGGGAGAATCCACATGTATATTTTGGAATTCTTCTATAAAGAAGATTTGTCTCTTTTCCATAACTTATTTATTCATGGCATGGACTCATGGATATTTATTTTATTCTTTGAATGATAACCCAATACTTTCTCAAACCATTGCAGTTTTGGTCATTGAGAGCTTCCAGTTTGACTCTTGTGTCCTTTCCTATGTTCCCCACTTTTTCCCCATTTCTTTACTTCCTGGTACTACATGATGCTTCAGGCTTACTATGTATTTTCCGTGCTCCAGCCCCAGAATCAGTTCTTCCTCTGAAGCACCATGGTTACTTTTATTTAGAATGGTATTTAGAAACCAAGTTCTGAACTCCTGGTGTGCTTTTTGCTACAGGGGTTTCATTTGCTTCTATACCTTCTTGGTGAACAGAGTTAGGAAATATGTATATAACTTACCCATATGGGCATATGCACATATCTTCATTTATTTTTGTGTCTATAAGTATGCGTACACATATATATGTGTACACATGCCTACACATTTACCTATGCATGTGTGCATATCTGAATTTATTTCCATATCTATCTGCATGTATACTTAAGTAAAAATGCGTTCATACTGATATCTCCAGCTCTGATCCAGCACTGCAAGATTCATTCTAGCATCTCCTCTCTCTTCATCATCACTTCTTTCTCTGACAGTAAGAAACCTGGCTCCCATTGTCTGTAAATTATATTCTTATTTGATCAACCCTATTATACATGTAGTTTCAGAATTGCTAATCCATATCCCTATTGTATCTTGTACTGTTTTTTTCTTTTGTCTTTAGCCTTATGGACTCCAGTCAAAACATCATTTCCCAAAGTTATTGAGGTCAGCTCTTTTTTTCCCTTCTTGATCCCATCTTAATATTTTCAAAGTGTTTCCACATCTGGCTTCACCTTTGATTGCATCATTAATGTTGTATAAGGGAAGAAGAAGCCATGACATGTGGAGTTTGCATTGGTTTCTTCTGCTCGTGTGATCAGTCGGATACATGATTAGAACTTGGTACTTCAGGCTTTGCTATACTTTTAGTGGAGCTGCTTTTGCAGAATGGGCCTGGGCTGCAAAGACAGGTGTGACATGGCATGTCTTGTAGAAGAAGTATGACTGAACAGCTTATCTCTTCGTTGGTCTAGCAGAGCTATCGGGTAACAGGGGAAAGGAAGCTTAGAGATTTCATGGCTCTAACTAAATCCCTGCCAGATGGGGAAACTGAGGCCTAGAGAGATGATGTGACTTGTTCAAGATGAACTCACTGGTGAGAGACATAATGGGGACAAGAGTCGGGGCTCTACATTCCCATGTCTGCTTTTTTTACCACTCTGTGAGAAGAGGTCTGCAGAAAGAAGCCCTGTGAAATGATTCAAATAGAGTTGGGAGAATTCACCACTGTTTCCTGAATAGAGAGGAAGAGCCAGGAAGATTCTTCATACGTTATGCATCTTGAAATGGGAGGAGAGTTGATTAACAAATGACTAGAGGGTCTGGAAGTTTGGTCCCTCCCGGTCACACAGTAGTGACTGCATCCAAAAGTGGCCACTTGAGGGATCTTGTACATTCCAGAGCTACCATTTTTTATTAGTGTCATCTCCTTTCTTAATTGTCATCCCTCTTCTAACTAAAATGCTAAGGAGCATAGCCTCTGTCCTGCCCAGGTCATGGGGTTATTTTAAGGCTCCCTACCTAACTGGAAGGAAAGAATCAAACCTTTTTCTTTACTGATTGCTGTTTTCCTATTCTCCAGCACAGTGCATGGAGCACAATAAGAATTCAATAAGTAGTTATTGAATGAATGACGGATCATGTGAGATGCTTCAGGTAAAAGTGCTTTATCTCTAACACACTGTATAGACATGAGGAAATATTAATGGCATTCACTAATGCTCTGACCTTGGGCAAGTGGCTCAACCTCTCTGGACATCAGGGACTCCACTTGCAATATAAGAAGCTCCAGGCTGGGGCTTCCCTGGCGGTGCAGTGGTTAAGAATCCACCTGCCACTGCAGAGGACACAGGTTCCATTCCTAGTCTGGGAAGATCCCACATGCCTGGGGGCAACTAAGCCTGTGTGCCATCACTACTGAGCCTGCTTTCTAGAGCCCACAAGCAGCAACTGCTGAAACCTGTGTGATCTAGATTCCAGGCTTCACGAGAAGCCCCATGCACAGCAACTAGAGAGAGACTGTGTGCAGCAACAAAGACCCAGTGCAGCAAAAAATAAAACAATAAATAAAAAATATGCTCCAGGCTCATTTTGTATTTGAATTAAGCCAGATGATCTCTATGGTCCCTATCATATCTGTACTTCTGTAATTTCTGTGTTTACTGTTATTATAAAGAGCCTTGTGAGATTTCCAGATTGTTTTGTGATGATAGAATATCACGTCCTGTCACGGGCAAGAGCAAAGCTGACAAGTTGATTTCTTGTTCTGTGTGAATTGGTAGTGGCGCCTGGAATGCAATGTGAGAAAGACTCTGAAGGTCCATGGTATAGCATTATAATAATTGATTAGTGATGTCTGTCATGGGCACAGAATACAAAGCAGTAGCAAGCATGCCAAATATCTGCTATCTCCAATTTAAAGTTCAAAACAGCAGCTGCCCTGAAATTTCTGGGAGCAATGTTATTTTTCTTTGATTTTTGCATGATAATGGAGAGACCACTTGGGTAAGGCCAGGGATTCCTGGAGATATGCCCAGAGCTCTACAGACTTGTAGTAAATCACCTTTCTGCCTTTCATTGCCTTTTCTTTTTATTTATTAGGCAAATAAAGAAAATTAACGTGATTGACTAATTCATTGTTAAGAAATAAAAATCCAGACTCAGTGTTTACCATTCTGATACTCAGACAGCTGCATAGAGTCTGCTCTGAAGGAAAACGAGAATGTCAAATGACATAAAAATTCTATACATGAACATAAAACCATCCATTCAACAAGTATACGAACACTTATAATGTGCCAAGAAGGCCCAAGGTAATGCATTATGCTGAAAATAGAGATGATCTCTTCAGGAATATGGCCTTTTCCCCTTCTCTTATCTCCTTAAGAGTGGTGGCCAAATCACTGATTGGTCGCTATGTGTGTGTCCTTGAGTTTTCTGAGTGTAACTCTTATTACCGTACTGATAAGGAAATAAGTTTTGGGTCTGACTCCCAGAATTCCTGAAGGAAATATACAAGTAAGGCTCCTTAACTCTCTCATTGCACATAGGAGACCCTGCCAGCCATGAAAGAACCTTCACAGTCCTCAGGTACTGTCCTGTTGTTCAATGTGCTTTAAAAAAATTAACTGATTTATTTTTGGCTGCCCTGAGTTTTTGTTGCCGAACAAAGGCCACTCTCTAGTTGTGGCGTGCGGGCTTCTCACTGTTGTGGCTTCTCTTACTGCAGAGCGCAGGCTCTAGGGTGTTGGCTCAGTAGTTGAAGGGCACTGGCTTAGTTGCCCCGTGGCACGTGGAATCTCCCTGGACAGGGATCGGACCCATGTCCCCTGTGTTGGCAGGCAGATTCTATACCACTGGACCACCAGGGAAGTCCCTCACTGTGCTTTTGGAACACAAGGATGCTGTGAAGATAAGGATGTTCCCATTCTTCCTTGTCTACCTGGAAGTGTAGAGAGGCCATCTTGGTTTGGGGGTCATGTGTACTGATCCCCACCTGTCGTCATTTCATGGCTGTGAAGAAATGTGTCACAGTGGAGGAGTGCCATGCCAGTCTCCTGCCCCTCTTCTCCCCCTAGGGTGGCCCTCATGGGCTGTGGCAACATCAACTTCTAGTTCCCTTCCCTCAGGTTTGGTCTTTCTCCACTGTCCAGGCAGTTCCTGAAAAGGCTGCATAAACCGAGTGAGTGATTACTTCAAGACTTGAAATAGCTTTTTTCCTGTCCCAGATATGACACAGTCACTTCCCCAGTAGAGCCATCACTCCAAGAGGAACAGGACGTCCTTGTCACCGAGCCAAGAGGGTCACATGATCAGACAGTCAGGGGCCTCTCGGGACCTCGTTTCTCTTTAAGCTGTTGGCCAGGACTTGTCCACAAAAGCCTCTCTATGACAGACCCTGGCAAGCCATTCGGAATCTATCCTCTTATAGAGTTTCAGTCCTGAGTATTTCTCTAGGGAATAAAATAAGTGTTTGATGAATGAACATTAGAAGGATAACAAGGGAGAATTCCTGAGGAGGATCTGTGGTGACCACATGGAAATAAAGCCAGCGTGCTTGTGTTTCTGCAGGAGAAGAATTGGGGACTCCCCACAAACCAGCATTCTTGTTCCCTGTGGTACCCTTCAAGGAGACCATAAAGTTTGGACAGGAGGCCGAACTTCCTCGCTGGGGAGTTCTTGGTCTGGTCTGGAGCCGGCTGGAGTGGAGAGTGGGGAGCAGAGTGAGGAAAGCATTGTCTTAAAATTCAGGATCAGGCAGAAGAGAAAAGGCATTTATGAAGGTTGGCCTCCAACTCTAACCTCAGCTCCAGACCCCCAAGCCTCGCAGCACATGGTCAAGTTAATTGGGAAGTCACCAGGCACTCCAGGGGAAACTATGATTTAGGCAGCTGTGTAAGAGCAAGGGTGAGGGAGCTGAAAAAGGTCTTCCAGAGGCCCCAGAAGGGGAAAAGGAGCTGAGTCAGAAGCCAACAAGAGGAACCCGAGCTGGAGGAACTTGGTCTGTAGATTCAGAGGCAGCCTCACTCTGGGGGAAGGATTTGGGTTTTTGCTTTTATTTTTTTAAATCTTGAATTTCTGGTGCCATAAAAATCTTTGAGAGAGGCAAAAGTGATTTTACCTTTTTTTAGTGAAAGCTTCCAATCAACTAAAAGTCACCTTTGGGGTGAATGAGAGAATCTCCAATCAGACCAGGATAAACACATAGAACCCAAGCCAATTTTCCCTAAGGCCACCTGGTCTTGCTGGTCAACCTGCCTCCTCTCTCCAAGAACGGAATAGTAGATAATTCCAACGGCTCCAGGGCTTTTTGACCTCTGGAAGGATTGGGGCTGGCCCTCAGCCAGGAGAGGTCACGTAACTTCGATTGCCTGAAAAGTGGGAAAGTCATTGGGCCACGCCCATCAGAGTACACAGTTGCAGAACACAGAGTTCACTCTAGCTGGTCTAAGCAGGAAGGAGTTTATCTGGGGACATTGGGAAGCCCGTGGAACCGTCAGAAGGGCTAGAGGAGCAGGTTCTCAGCTGAGCCTCTGGGAACAGCTCCTGGATTGCAGCTTGCAGGGTTGGGTTGGCAGAGAGAAGCATTGCCAGCCATGGAACCAGGCTTGTCTCTGCTGCCGGCAGGGCACAGCCATGTGCCTCCACTCCCAGAAACCTGCCACCATGTGGGCCCCCAAAATATACACCTGCACTCCTCCTGTGTCCTCAGCTGACTTCCAAACCAAAGTCTCTTGTAGGTGCATCTAAGTGACAAAATCTAAGCCACATATCTATACCCAGGAAGGTGAGAAATGTCTGCGCACACACACACACACATGCACTCAACATGAATATCCTTAAATGTGGCTAATCATGCAAAGCCTTTTGAGAAGTCAGGAAAGGCAGATATCTGCTAACTGGGGTCTGTGACCTGTCGCTTGGGGTGCTCAGGAAATGGTCATGCCCTGCTGTGTGGGTGAAGGGACAGATTCCCTGGTGGGCCTCCTTTGGCAGCATTCTGGTCTGTTGGTCTTAGGCAAAACAGGGAAGTAAGAAGTACTTGCCTTCAGGGCTCTTCATACGACCAACCCAAACTGTCATCACCATTTATTTAGTTTTAAGACACTTTCAGAAAGAGATTTGAGTCAACCTGGGTGTTGTTTTGCATACTGCAATACTAGTCCATCTTGGGCATTGTGAAAGACACAAGGCTTCTGGTCTTGATGGGGAGCCAGGAAAACGTACTCGCACCATCGTTATGGAAATAACCACGTTATGAAAACCACCACCGGAATGAGGCAGAGCTGTAGTTTGGGCTGGTCAGTACAGCTTTTTGGAGGAGGTGGGAGTGGAGCTGGTCCTGGAACAATGGGTAGGGTTTAAATAGACAGTCCTGGAGGATGGGAGTGAGGTGAGTGATGCTCAGAGGGGATGGGGTGTATGTATATGAAGGAAATCTAGGGATTTCTTTGACTGTCCAGTGGTTAGGATTCTGAGCTTCTACAGGGGGCTTGGGTTTGATTCCTGACCGGGGAACTAAGATCCTGCATGCCTCATGGTGTAGCCTAAAAGTTAAAAAATAAAGAAGATCCAGTCAGTTGCAAGTCTAGAGGCAGTGCAGGACGTGGGTGGAACTGCAGGAAGTGACAGTAGATACTTGAATCGGGCCATGTTTTAGAGAATCTTGATTACCCTGTGCATTAGTCAGGACTATTTTAGTTTTAAGTGATAGAAATACAACTAGAGTTAACTTAAGATAAAAGAAAATGTATTGTTCCATCTAATTAAAAAGTCCAACGGCAAGAGTTTGAGACATGCCAGATCCAAGAGAGAAGGCGATGCCACCCCACTCCAGTACTCTTGCCTGGAAAATCCCATGGACGGAAGAGCCTGTAGGCTGCAGTCCATGGGGTCGCGAAGAGTCGGACATGACCGAGCGACTTCACTTTCACTTTTCACCTTCATGCATTGGAGAAGGAAATGGCAACCCACTCCAATGTTCTTGCCTGGAGAATCCCAGGGACGGGGTAGCCTGGTGGGCTGCTGTCTATGGGGTCGCCCAGGGTCGGACACGACTGAAGCGACTTAGCAGCAGAAGCAGCAGCAGCAGATCCAAATATTTAGACGATCTCATCAGGACTCTGTTTCTCAGCTCTGGGTTCGTCTGTATTGCTTTCATTTTCCAGCAGGCTTTCTCCTTTTGGTGGTCCCTGGCAACCCCAGGCTTACATCATCTCAGTTTGGAAATCTCTTGCTCAATATTTCTAGCAGAATTCTCAGGGCTGAGGTTTGTTGGCTGGCTCAGCCCAGGTCAAGAGCATTCCCTCCCTATCCCTACTAGAACTATAAACTTGACCCAGGGAAGCTGGGGTCTCTCACTGACCAGATCTAGGCAATGGCATGAGAGGGCAAATTCCCCTCCACCCCAACCGCATGGAAGGATGGTCACCTAGAGCAGATGGCTGTGGGTTCCTCATCCTTATCTCCTTGGTCCTTTTCCATTTCAGTGGATGCTGGCTCAATTTCCAATTGTTAACACCTGCATCTCTTTACCTGAAGCTTTTCTCTGGCCACCAGAAACCACTTGTACACTTTCAAGACAGGCCAGAGTGCCAGGGAATTAACATCCCCTCAGAGCAGTCCTCAACCAGTTGATGATGGAATTGGTGCATAAATGCCACATTTATATTTAAATGATATTAAAATGTACATAGTAGTGAAGTGAAGTTGCTCAGTTGTGTCTGACTCTTTGCGACCCCATAGACTGTAGCCTATCAGGCTCCTCTGTCCATGGGATGACCCAGGCAAGAGTGCTGGAGTGGATTTCCATTTCCTTCTCCAGGGGATCTTCCCGACCTAGGAATTGAACCCGGGTCTCCCGCATTGCAGGCAGACGCTTTACCGTCTGAGTCACAGATAGAGGCATGCTAATTTTAAGGAGGAAGAAACCTGTAGGGGCTCTAATTCACATCTTCTGAGGTCCAGTTCAGCAGGAAAGCGAGAGCCACTCCCCCCTCCACAAGTCCAGGTCTGATGCTCACTGGTTTATACGGGGCCCCACGTGCTCCTGGTCCAATGGCCGTGGTGAAGAGAATGGAGCGTGAGGATGGATTGAGAACCCAGATCCTGTGCTCCACTCTGGAGCCAGGAGAGGCCTCCCTCTGAGATGCTGGCACTGAGAGTTGGGGAGCAGGTTCTCCAGGGGAAATCAAGGTACCGTTCATGAATAGAAGCTAGGTGGCAAACACAGCAGGTGTTTCCCGAGTCAGTGCTCTTCCAGAAGGCTGATGGTGTCTGTTAGGCTCCCCAGCTCCTGTTCCTCTAGTACAGGAATGTACTGTCAGTTACCTTCGGTTCTCAGGTCCTTGAGTAGGAGTGCAGTCACCTGGGCACCAGAGAGGTGAAGAGGTCCAGAGTCTGCTGCACACTGAGATAAGGGATGCAGCCTGGGGTCTGTAGCAAACATTTCTGAGGTGATTGTGTGTGCCAGGCCCTGTGCTAAGTGCTTTCCCGGGTTGTCACATTTTATCAGCCTCATGGCTACTGCACGGTAGGTGCCATGACTAATTTCCCCATGGCAGAGGAGGAAACTGAGGCTCACGGAGGCTACGAAACTTTCCCACTCAGGGACACATGGCAGTAAGTGCCAGAACAAGAACTTGATCTGAATGGTTTGGTTTTTAAGACTTCCAAAGGCTTATCATCCTGGGGAAACTGAGGCAGCATCTGGGTGACCCTGGCTGTTGGGGCGGAAACGCCAGCTGTGTTCTCCTCCAACCTGAAGGGGACTTGATTCTGGTTTTAAGTGCTGGAGACAGTCTTTAACAGGCAGCACTTCAGGACAATGACTCCTTTCCAGAAGGTGAGGGAAGGGCTTCTGGAAAGATCATTCAAACAATATCAAACTCTCTTTAAGGTAGAAGGATGGTTAATGATAGCAC
>SJXQ01004369.1:82414-146367 GCA_006408695.1 Aepyceros melampus | reverse complement strand
TGCCCCTCTCCCCACCACCCCCACTCTGCATTCAGGCACAGCCCCGTGTCAGTGAACATCCTATTCTAGACTCAGTCCCCTCACCTCTGGGAGTGCTGGAAGCTCTTATTCTGTGGCCTCCTTACCCGGGGGCACTCCAGTCTGGATGGAAGCCTCCCACCCGTTCACCCGATGTTGCTTTTTCATGGCACATGTTATACTGTTAACGTATTAGCTATCTCCCTCTATGGGATGAGCTTCCCTAGTGGCTCAGATGATAAAGAATCTGCCTGCAATGCAGGAGACCTGGGTTCGATCCCTGGGTCAGGAAGATCCCTTGGAGAAAGGAATGGCTACCCACTCCAGTATTCTTGCCTGGAGAAGTCTATGGGTAGAGGAGCCTGGTGGGGTGCAGTCCATGGGGTCACAGAGAGTCGGACAGGACTGAGCAACTAACAATCATCGGAATGGAAGCCCCAGAGGAACAGGATTTTATTTGTTCAGAGCTGTCTCCCTAGTGCCTAGAACAGTACTTGGCACAGAGAAGCTATTAGTAAATATTTGTTGAATGCATGCCTGTTTCCCCGGCACTGTGCCTAGTTCTGCCCGTCATTATCTCATAGAATCTTCAAAAACCTATGGGTTTGCCCACATTGGGCCCTAGAACCAATGTCAGCAGATAAAGAAGTAGCTCCATGCCCCCTACACCACCCCTGCCTGTGTTCTTTTACCGGGACCTGGGTGTCAGGAGCCCTCGGGACAGGTCAGCCAGACTTCACAGGCTGTGAAATTCACAAGGCCGGGTGTCTGGGGCTTCCACCCTGGCTGCTGTTAATGGCAGCACCTGATGCCAGCACCTTCACGCCTCCCTTAGTGTGAAAGTCTTTGGGGGTACAGGGCAATCACAGCTCCCAGAACCTTCTTTTCAGAAGTTAGCAACAAAACAAAGAGGAAAGAGCTAGCTATCCAAGTCAGAGCTGGAGGGACTTTGCTGCCTGTTGATCCTGGGGAGGACCATCTCAAGACAGTAGGGGTGGGGAGTGGGCTTGGAGTGGGGAAAAAAGAGGCTATCTTGGCCTCCTCTCTCTTCTGCTCTTATTGCTAACTCCCACCACTGCGGATCAGCAGGAATGAGGGCTTTGGCCTGGTCAGCATTACCCCATGGATAGACCAGCAGGCCTTTTGAGACAAACAGCACATTTCTCCATGTCATACCCCCAGAGCGAATAGCCTCCCCTCCATATGTAATGTACTTAAAGCTTGGGAGTCAGGACTTCCTTGGTGGTCCAGTGGGTAAGATTCCGAGCTCCCCATGCAGGGGGCCCGGGTTTGATCCCAGGGTCAGGGAAGCAGACTCACATGCCCCAACTAAAGATCTCGCATGTCATAATGAAGCTGGAAAGATACTACATGCTGCAACCAAGACATGGTGCAGCCAAATAAATAATTAAAAAACAACACCTGTTGCTGCTGCTGTCACGTCAGTCGTGTCCGACTCTGTGTGATCCCATAGACGGCAGCCCACCAGGCTCTAGTCCCTGGGATTCTCCAGGCAAGCATATTGGAGTGGGTTGCCATTTCCTTCTCCAAAAAAACACCACCACCACCACCAAAAGCTCGGGAGGCAAACAGAGCTTAGGGTGGCTCATGAGATTTCTGGGGTACAAGTTCATGGTTCTGGAAAGGCTAGAGCACTGCCCTGTCCTGCAGAGTGTCCCCCTTTCCACATTTTGGCTGTGGTCGCCTTTCCTCTGGCCTGATCTCCCATTCACTGTTCCTTTACAATAAGTTTCCTCTCATTCAAAGGCTACCTGCCTTTTGGTTCATTGACAAGCGCACAACAAATGCTTATTGAAGACTTCCTAAATGCGAAGTCAGACCCACAACAGTGGGCAAAACAGACAAAACCCCAGCCTCCTCAGATCTCCCCATCCAGTGGCAGAACCATTCATTCAGCCCACAATGCAGGCCTAGTTCTGGGTTCTTAGCTACCCTGGTTTAGCCTCTAGATGCGTTTGTCAGAAAGACATCCATAACTTATTAGCATGATAACAATGTAACTCAACCCTCCAGAGGATCCCTGCCATGCACGGCACCTCACCCAGCTCTCCTCTCTTTCCCTTTAATCCCGGAGGCTGCATTTCTGGGCTAGAAACATCAGGATTTAGGAGGGGCTTTTTTGACTGTTGTGCAGCCAAGACTGCAGCCAGCAAACATTCCCAGGGTCTGCCCAGCGCCCGTGGCTCCAGGAGGTTGGAGGAAGCCAGAGGAAGGATTCCTCCTCACCCTGGCCCCACACTTGCTGTCTCTGGGCCTGCATGGGTCAGTGCTGGCAGGTGAGAACACCCCCAGCTCCTCCCACGGTGGGTGAGCATCACGCCATGAATTTGCTGTGTGGTTTGGACCTGCTTGCCGAGTTTTCTGCCTTTTGTTATGATACCATCAGCTGTTCCCTCATAGTTTCAGGGTATGCACAGTGCTCTGTTTACACTCGGCAGCACGAAGTTCTGTGAGTTTGTGTACACAGGAGGCCACCAAATGTCTGGAGAGAGAGGCGGGAGGCGAGAGTGTGCAGACGTTCGTCTGAGTAACAGTGGGATTCAGTTCTTACCTAGGACCTCTCAGAGGTCCCCAGCTTTGGCACTGGTGCTCCAGGCCTGTGTGGGCAGGATGACAGTCTGAAGTGACCTGGGGCTGGCCAAAGTAGGGAAGTCATGGACATTCAGCATGGAAGGACTCTTTGATGCGACCCTGGTCTGACCCTGCCCTGTCACAGCGTAGCAGCCTGAGGTTCAGACACACGAGATAATTTCCCCAAGGTCACATGGTCAGTAGAAGAGTTGGTCAGTAGAAGAGTAGAAGAAGCTGCCTGCCTTTTAATTCACTGCTCTTTCACCCTCCATTTTATCCTAAACCCATCAATAGTAATTTAATTTCATACAGTCTACTTTTCATGAGCAAAAGTATGAGCAACATTTTTTTGGTAAGAGGTTTAAATACTCCCAGGAGCCTGCAAAGAAAAGAATACAACTCTTCTCAATGTCTGGGTCACTTGCCAAGGGAGCCAGTGCAAGCCCAAGTACAAGTCTTAATGTCACGAACCTGAACCTGTGGCCACTGTCAGTGTTTTCATGCCTGACCCAGCCTCGGAAGTCTTTGTGCGGGTGTATGCGTATACCTGTGTGGATGTGTGGACGTGTGTGCACAGTATCAAGGGATTTTTGTTGCAATGGTTTTTGTCGCACTGATATCTCAAATAAATTTCTGGGACAATTCTTCACTTCCAGAAGTGACCATTTCTGGAATAATCTGTCCTTCTTCACATGCTCAGGCATGATTCATTGCTAGTGGTGGTCAGTGATCCTGATTCATGCTTTTTGTACATGTGGGTGACACTGAATAGGAAGTACCTGACTTTCTATACCAGAAGTTCAATTATAAAGTGGTTATGGGAACTGGGAGTACATTTTCTTATAAAAACAATATTATATATGGCTATGTGGTTTAGTTAATCCTTGAAACTTGTTTAACTTCATATATATTTGAAATCCTGCCCATATGGAATTAATGCAAGTATGAAACACTACTTTTTCACCATCCATGCTTTTAAATAGAAGAACTATAAAACCAAATAAGAATTCATTTTTAATTATCATGAATGTTGGTGGTAAGGGTGACAATTTTATTAGAAGTGTAGGTAGACTTTGTGAGAATTATAGGTGGGACGTTTAGATATCCTGAGGGTTTGGGGTGTTGGGGTGTTGACGATGGTCCTAGTTTTTGAGTATGGTTAATTTGACTTTTATACCTATGGCTTTCTCTTCTTTCTGTAAGACATTATTGTTGTTGCTGTTTTGTTGCTGAGTAGTGTTTGACTCTCTGCAGTCCCATGAACTGTAGCCTGCCAGGCTCCTCTGTTCATGGGATTTCCCAGGTAAGAATACTGGAGTGGGTTGCCGTTTCCTTCTCCAGGGCATTTTCCCGACCCAGGAATCTAACTGAGTCTCCTGAATTGGCAGGCAGATTCTTTACCTCTGAGCCACCAAGGAAGCCCCAAAGCATTATTAGCTACACTGTTTAAGATGATCAGACATGGGTTTTGGGCTTTTGCTGCCAAATGGAATAAAGTGAAGAGAAAAAGAGGGGAAACCTTGAGATTACTAGGTAGGAGTTGAAAGAAACTGGACAAATAAGCTGCTTGCTATGTGAGCAGTGACATCCCACTGTGTGTGGGTCCCCTGGCACTTTTTTTTGGTGAGGTAGGTGGGGTGAGGTGGAAGGAGCAGGAGAAAGGTGATGTGCAGCCTACCGACACGGCTCCAAAGTAATGGTTAGTGGTGATGCCTGATAGCCCAGGCCCTGAACTCTCCCTGTGTCCAGTGTGAGTGAGTCACCCTGAATCAGCATGAGAGCACTGTTCCGGAAGCCCAGTCCCACGAAAAACATACCCTGCTAGCCAGCAGGGGTGATCTACGTTCACTGATGTCCTCCCGAACCTGGACTCGGCCAGAACTCCAGGACAGCTCCAGAGACGTGAATTCTGGAACCCTTCAGGATATCTGATCAACCCATATGTCTGGGGCGTGAGAAGAAGATAGCGTGGGCAGAGGGGCTGACCTCGTGCTTAGTTGCTTAGTTGTATCCGACTCTTTGTGATGCCAGGGACTGTAGCCCGTCAATCTCCTCTGTCCATGGGGATCTCCAGGCAAGAATACTGGAGTGGGTTGCCATGCCCTCTGCCAGGGGATCTTCCCAACCCAGGGATCGAACCTGGGTGTCCCACACTGCAGGTGGATTCTTTACCGTCTGAGCCACCAGGGAAGCCCCAAGAGGGACTGGAGAACACCCCATGAATGGATGGTAAAGGGGGCAAAGGAGAGAATTTGACATTGTAAGTCTTCCTTGTAAGAGAAAACAAAGGATGACAAGGATGAGGTGTGGTCGCTTCCCTGCATTTTCCACCACGGACATTGACCCTACGCCTGACGTGGCTCAAGTTAGAGCAAATAGAGTGATGTTTAACTATCACCACAAGTACTGGTTGGAAAGAAAGGATCCGTAAACTCATTGTGCTTATCATGCTTACAAATGCTTAGTTTAGAGAAATAAAACTTGATGAGGACGGTCTGAAGTTTTCACAGTCTATGTATTTTCCCAGCTCTTAAAATCTCTCCTTGAACCACACAGGCTGTGGATCTGAACCATGTGCTTTTGGTCTCCAAAAATGATTTTTAATAAACTCAGATTTCTTAAGAAGTCATCAGCCTACACAGAAATGTTTTAAGAGAAAAATTTATGGAGTTCCTTATCATAGCTATGGTAAGAATGCTGTTTTCTTTATGAGGATCAGTGGAAGACATTTTTGGTGGGTTTTCATTCCAGAAATAGCTGTTATTTTCTGAACACCTGCTTTTATTCTATGGATGCTCTAGATCATATAACTGACCATGTCTCCCTCCTTTCTGTTTATACTCAAATACGAAGCAGTCTTGAGCCAGTGTACAGACCTTCACAACCCGCAAAACTGAAATTTCACCCTTAGCATCTTCATCTCCTGTTTTTTTCCCTTAAATTTTTTCCTTATATACCTACTGTTTTGCTTTCATTATATTGCATGTAATTTTTAAAAGTCATCTTAAATTATCCTGAGAGCAAGGTGGTTAAATAAACACAAAGGTGGTGAAGGGGTGCTAGCTCGTGCGAGTCCATTTGCTGACTGTGTTGGGTGGCTTGAACAACAGGCTATTCATAAGGACAGGAAATTTGCAAGACTGATGTTAGAAACTGGAAGTACCTGCACTATTTATAGTTGCATTTTTAAACAAATTCTTGAATCTGAGCAGTGAATATGTGCTATTCTAACTGGAAAGGTAATTATCAAATTCCTTAGTAGTCACTTGGCCATGGTATAGAAGTAACTTGACGCTCAGTTCAGGAGAGCAGGAGGCTGGTGATTTCTTTCATCTAAGCAGCACTGTTTTCTTTTTAAGGTTAATTCCATTCAAAGATCAAAGTCCAAATACTTAATCAAAACCACTGATTTTTCAAATCCACAGCCAATCTTGGACTAGATTTGCAACCACCAAATACTGAAGAAAGCAAAGCAAAACGAAACCAGGCCGTTACAAAATACGCAGTGTATCGAACATTTTTTCCCCCCTAGTTAGCATTTGACCTTGAACTCTGCTGCTCTTCAAATTCTCTCTCCCCTTTTTTTTCAGGGGGAATTAAGAAAGACCGTGGTACCCCATCCTTTAAGTTACAACTATTAGGATAATGGAGAGAGGGGTGAGAGTTGAAGTAGGGTATAGAATTAGGAGGGGTTTGATGGCTGCAAGTCAGTCCACTTAGTTTTTGTACTGGGTGAGCTCATTGCCAGTTTCATTGAGAAGATACGTGCAGGGACTTCTCTGGTGGTCCAGTGGCTAAGATACCATGCTCCCAGTGCAGGGGGCCCAGGTTCAATACCTGATCAGGGAACTAGGTCTCACACACCACAAGATCCTGCAAGCCACAATTAAGGTCTGGCACACACAAATAAATAAATAAGTATATTAAAAATATTCATCCAGGTTTAAAAAAAAAGTGAAGACGTGCAGATGAGGGCTTTTGTTATCGAGAAAGGGTCACGATTGGCAGAGGTCATTACAGTAACCCTTCTTCTGTCTACAGTCCTGGGAATGTGGGTGCTAGAGCCACAGTTGGTCATGCTGGCTGAAATGTCGTTGATGGTGGAGGTTTCTGGAGTCCAGTTGGGTGCCAGGCATTGTTCAGGTCCCCCTTGGGATCGTAGGCTCAGCTGCATGTACCGTTTGCTCAGTTTCTCAATGGCCTCCTCAAGGTGCTTCAGATCATTCTCTCTCATGGCCTTGGTGCTGAAGTTGGTGTGGCTCCCTGCATCATTCCAGGTCTCAGGAATGGGGTTTAGGGTCAAAGGTTGCTGTCATTCCAAAGTCTTCATATACATGATGCAAGATGAAATGGTCCACCCAGAGATGATGTCCAACGTCCATTCCTTCACAGGGTCTTATCTGAAATTCCCATGGGGCAGCCACGACCTTGGCACTCTGTCCTCAAAATCTTGACGCCTGGTGGTGAGCCCATATGATATCCCCACTATAATCTTTGCTCCCTCACCACAGTCGTATCGACCTTGGGGTCCAAGGAAGCAAGCAGTTGGAAGGCCAACCCAAGGGGTGCTCATCTGTGCCCATGAGAATATATTCCTGCTTTGGTCCAAACGG
Organism: Aepyceros melampus; assembly: GCA_006408695.1. Lineage (NCBI taxonomy): Eukaryota > Metazoa > Chordata > Mammalia > Artiodactyla > Bovidae > Aepyceros > Aepyceros melampus. Next base: position 139,144 of record SJXQ01004369.1, on the reverse strand, counting down.
GGGTGCTGGTTGCTCCCCACGTCTGTGTTCCGTTTATAGGGATGCCCTCCATGAGTCTCTGCAGCCTTTCGGTTGTACTTGAAGACTTCACAGAACCCCAGGTGGTAGTCCTTGCATAACAGGTCCTGGAACATGGCAGCAGTGAGGAGATACATGTCCCTGGTGGAGCTTCAGACTGAAAAGTGATAGCGCCATCAAAATGCCACCCGGGCAACTCATCTGGTGCTGTCGATCCAGATATGCATAGCTCGGGCTTTCTCACCCTGAGGCAGGGACATGCCCACCTGATGGATGCCTTTGTTTCAGTGGGAGCTCGCTGAGGCGGCCGTGATGGGAGGTGTCCTGGGCTGCAGGGCAGGCAGGCAGGGAGAAGGAAGTGCAGGGGGGTAGGCCAGTAGACTGGGGGTGCTGCACACACACTGCTCTTCTCCCATCCTCAGCTCTGCCAAAACCATCCCTTCCTTCTTGACTGGGCAAAGAAACAAACTGAGGCTAGAAATGGTTTGAATGGGGCAAAGGGGGGTGTTTATTTCCTAAATCTCTCAGTCTAAGTGTTCCTTCCGTTTCTCCCTGTGTCATCTGGTCTTGGGAGGAAATGATGATGAGCCTACCTGCTTCCAGATGGCACAAGTACTGGGTACCATCTGGACCCAATGGTACGTGGCATCCTCTGTACCAGGTGATAATGGCTCAGCCTCAAGGGGCAGGAGAGACAGAGTACAGGTGTGATTTATGGATGTGATTCAGTCTTCTTGGGCCAGCTTCCCTACAGGACTAACCGGAGGCCAAATCGGGAAGAAGGAAAAGATTCATCCTGGTTCTTTTGGCCTCTTTTCCACTGGGAGTGATTCTGACTCTCACCTGCTTAGAATTGAAGATGCCAAGGAGTTTTCTGGTACAAATAGTAACAGTGCGGAAAATTGGCCCAGAGTATAAAGAGGAGTTTGAAAAAGGAAAGAATCGAGCCCATTGTATTCTCAAAGAAAAGACTTTGAAAAAAAAATCACAACCTGTAGATTTCAAAGGCCAACTTCTTTCCAGTTTTCCCTTTAGAAAATATGGATATAATAAATACGCATTTGTACACACTTGCCTTGAGAAAAAGCCCCTCAGAAACACATCTCTGGGTGGACCATTTCATCTTGCATCATGTATATGAAGACTTTGGAATGACAGCAACCTTTGTGTTGGAGTGGTAAGATTCCAGGGAATTGTTTTTTTCTTGTTTGGATCTATGGTCCGATTTCCTCACAATGAATGTTAACGACAGTATTGTGGGATGCTAAGTAAAAATCAGGTTCTAAAGTCAGTATGCAAAGAAAAAGATCATGTCCCATAAAATTACCCCTTAAAGATAACTTCCCTACTAAAATGGGATATATGTGACTATGTGTATCATGAAGTAGTTACCTTGAATTTAGGGCTCAAGATATATGAAAAGATATGCTGCTGCTGCTGCTGCTAAGTCGCTTCAGTCGTGTCCGACTCTGTACGACCCCATAGACGGCAGCCAACCAGGCTCCTCCGTTCCTGGGACTCTCCGGCAAGAACACTGGAGTGGGTTGCCATTTCCTTCTCCAATGCATGAAAGTGAAAAGTGAAAGTGAAGTCGCTCAGTCGTGTCTGACTTGAAGCGACCCCATGGACTGCAGCCCACCAGGCTCCTCTGTCCATGGGACTTTCCAGGCAAGAGTACTGGAGTGGGGTGCCATTGCCTTCTCCGATGAAAAGATATACATTTTCATATATCAGAATCCGCTCAAGGTGCTGAAAAGGTGCTAAGCATTGTGGGCGCCAAAACCAGCTGCAGAGGGAGTATCTGCCACCTTGTTCTTCATTCTGTGGAGCCTCTACTCACTGAGCGGAATGGCCTGAGGTAACATCTTCACTCTCCAATTGCGCTCTCTCTGTCTCTCTCACTACTTCTTTCTCTCTCCTCCCAGGAGGTGGTGTGGGGCTTGTCTTATTTTTTGAGGAGGGGGGGACTGCTTGTGTTAGAGCTCGGTTTGCAAAGCAAGCCATTATATTCTTTATGTTCATTATAAATACATTCACTATGTGTATTATATTTATTCTAGCTCAATAAACTTGGTGTTTTATTCTAAGGTGAATTAATTAATTAGTTTAACTGAATTTATTAACTTCTAAGGTGAATTTGATCCAACTTCACATGAAATTAAGGAAGCTTTATGTATGGTATGGGGTGTTTGTAAGGGGGTGGGTGGGTCTAAAAGCAAGGTCTTTGAGGGAGCCAGGAGGGGCTTGTTCACCTTTGCTTGGAAACAGCCTGGAAACTCTTGGCAGCCACAGCATCTTGTTAGTAAGGATGGCTCTTAACTATGGAGGGTCATGTTCCTGTTTGGAGTCCTGCTCTGGTTAGGGTGGGGTGGTGGGCAGGAGGAGAGACCAGTTGGAGGGATTCATTTTTATAGGTCCCTCTCCCTCACTCTCTCATCCGCAAATACAGACAGATCCCTGCAAGACCTGTGTGCTTCTGGGAGATGTCTGGGGTCCCTGGCAGAAGGAACATTCACCCAGCACCTACTTACTGATCTCCTGTTATAGTGAGGCACCGGAATTGAGTCTTCTTGGGGGCTGCCTGTATGCCCTCTTTCCTCCTTGTCATGGGGGCAGAAGAAAGTGACAGGGAAGACAAAATCATGGCTGTTTCCTGCCCTCTCATTCAGTGATTTATCCAGCCCTGCAGATCACGTGGAGCAGGACAATGGAGTTAAGACCTGGGTTTGGGAATCAGACAGACCTGGGTTCAAATCCTACTTCTGGCACTTGTGAGCTACATGACCTTGGGCAATTTATTTGGCTATTCTAAGTCTCAAGCAAGTTAAGTCATTCTGTAAATGCCAACAAAGGTCTGTATAGTCAAAGCTATGTTTTTTCCAGTAGTCATATATGGATGTGAGGGTTGGACCATAAAGAGGCTAAGCACAGAAGAGTTGATGTTTTTGAATTGTGGTGTTGGAGAAGACTCTTGAGAGTCCCCTGGACAGCAAGGAGATCCAACCAGTCAATCCTAAAGGAAATCAACTCTGAATATTCATTGGAAGGACTGATGCTGAAGCTGAAGCTCTAATAATTTGGCCACCTGAAGTGAAGAGCTGACTCATTAGAAAAGACCTTGATGCTGGGAAAGATTGAAGGCAGGAGGAGAAGGGGATGACAGAGGATGAGATGGTTGGATGGCATCACCAAGTCAATGGACATGAGTTTGAGCAAGCTCTGGGAGATGGTGAAAGACAGGGAAGCCTGGAGTGCTATAGTCCATGGGGTCGCAAAGAGTTGGACATGACTGAGCGACTGAACAAAACAATAAATGGGAAGTATACTTATTGAGCACCTACTGTGTGCAAGGTACTGGGTTCTCTGCCCCAGAACCTTACAGTCTATGGGAAAGACTAACATTTGTATATTTGTAAGCATAGACTGTGATAAGTTCTCCAAAGGGAAAGGAAGAGTCTTTTGAACTGGATAGCTGAGATCCTCATCGGGCTCGTTTTCGGGGGAGAGATCTCAGAAAAGTGCTCTTTGTGGGGCTGTTTTAAGTCAAGAACTGTGGGAGGAGAAGGTGCAGAGTCAGTGTGGGAGAGAGCATTCCAGCAGAGAGCAAAGCATCTGTCCCCCTCCAGCAGACGAAGCCCCGCCCCCTCCCAGTCCCCTTAGAGCAGAGGAAACCCTTCTGAGCTAAAAATAAACTTGCTGAGCCTCGGAAAATCCTGTCACTGCCCAGAGGGCCCCCCCACCCCTGCCACCCTGAGAGACAACTCTGTGGCTCAAACCCTCTGGGCTGCACCCCACACAGGATGTGTGGGGATGGTGGTCCTCAGACTGAAGCCCCCGACTTCCCTGGCTAATTTTGCCTCCCTGAGAGCGTGTCTCCAGCAAGGCTGGGCTCCCAAGCTGGGCGCCCGCCAGTCAGTCTGGCCAGGGAAGGAACTATTTTGGGAATTTTTATGATGGAACAATATTTTTTTGGTAAACAAACGGAGAGCTGTTAAACAGGGATGGTCACCCCCTAGCTTTTGGTTCACCGTTCTCCGTGCGGAGCTGTCACAGAGACGGCCCTGTCCAGTGGGGAGAATGTCCCCAGGGCTGCCGAGCTTCAGTGCCCACCTCGTCATTTCTCTTGGATTAATCAGCTTTGGAAATTGGGAACACTGCTCCCTCCCCAAGCCCTACCTGGGATTCTTTGAAAACAAAAGCCCTTGGTGTGGTCTCCATAGTGGAGGTGGGGCCCACCCTGATTAACCCCTTAGGGCTTGAGGATGGCCTGGACTCCACAGTTAACTTTGGAAGGGATCTCGGAGAATATCTGCCATTCCTCGATCCCACCCCCCTCAACAGGTGAAGGAACCAAGGCCCAGAGACGGGAGACTGCTTCCTCAAGGTCACAGAGTTCATCAGCTGCAGATGAGGTGGGAGCCCCAAATGCCAGACTCTGAGTCTTTATTCTTTTCCTTCAGGAACAATAAGGCAGAACAGTGGTCAAGAAAAGGAAAAGGTAGACTCCAAATTTGATATTTTGCAGAAAGCCTACAAACTAATACATGCACAGCAAGTCATAAATGCACAAAGTTTCTAAGCACTGACTCTACCCTCAATATCTCCTGGGAGAGGACTCTTCTTATTCCTGAGGACCAGCCCTTTATTCCAACCCTGACCCCACCTGGGCTGGCCTCTCCAGGCACTCACCTCTGATGGGCTGCTTGGGGACTTCATCACTGAGGACCCTCTCCCTGATGCTGAGAGACCATCCCTGCCCAAGCGTCATTCCTCCAGCAGCTCCATCATCTCTTGCTCTGCCTCAGTGGCTCCCAAGCATCCATAGCTGCCTGGGTCCCATTTTCTCAGACTGGGCTATGGTCATTTTATTGTTATGGCTTTAATAGCTGTCTCTTATTTAGCCAGGCCCTGAGATGACTCTTGAGAGTCCCTTGGACTGAAAGGAGATCAAACCAGTCAATCCTAAGAGCAATCAACCCTGAATATTCATTGGAAGGACTGATGCTAAAGCTGAAGCTCCAATACTTTAGTCACTAGATGCGAAGAGATGATTGTTTGGAAAAGACCCTGATGCTGGGAAAGATTGAGGGCAGGAGGAGAAGAGGGCAACAGAAGATGAGATAATTAGATAGCATCACTGACTCAGTGAACATAAACTTGAGCAGACTCCAGGAGATGGTGAAGGACAGGGAAGCCTGGCGTGCTGTAGTCCATGGAGTTGCAAAGAGTCAGACATGACTTTTATTTAGCAAATGAACAACAACATTTCAAACAACAGCCATGCATGGTATAGATTATTTGTCCCACTTTACAGAGGAAAATGCTGAGGTCCAGATAAACCCAAGATCACATGAATGATGAGTAAATAATGCAGCCAGGATTCACCCTAGCTCTTTCTGATTCTAATCCTTCAGCTTTTCCCACCAGACTGTCTCCAGGTGTGAGACAAAGAGAGTCTGGCCAGGACAGTGGCAAAACCACATAGCAGAAAGGACTCTGTTTACAAGCTCTAGTAGATCAAATGTTGGAATTGAAAAAAAAAGGACAAATAGAACATATCACCTAAGTTTTGAGTCTTGAGTTTTTCAGAATCCCACCCTTTTGAGTGATAGAACTCAACTCAATCAGCTTATATAAAAGAGAGCTTACCTTCCTTTGTGTGCCTAGCAAGTCTAGGGTTACTTCTGGCTTTAAGAACAGCTTGCTTCAGCATAGTCTTTCTCTGCTTGGCTTATTCTTCAGATGAGCTTTCTCCACATGATGGTATCAGTGGTTGCTGGAGCTCCACAATCAGGTAATCTCAGCAGATAGGGACCATTTCTTTCATAGCTTTGGGAAGAAAATCCCAGAAGGATTCCTACTGGCTGGCTTGGGTCACGTGCCTATTCTCTGAGCCAATCACTGTAGCCAGAGAGATGGAGAAAGAATGTGCTCTTTATAGGAAAACCAGTTGAGCTTTGGTGTCTGACAAAGGAGAGAAAAGGTTTGGAGAGACAGAAACAACAGGTAACCTTAGGCTAGGGGACGGGGAGAATGTTGACACCATTTAAAGTCAGAGGGAAAATCAGGAGGAAGGATTACTTAGGAGTAACAATACTAATTACAACAACAGTAATAAGCAACATTTATTATAGCTTAAGGCTTCCCTGCTGGCTCAGTGGTAAAGAATTCGCCTGCAGTGCAGGAGCTGCAGGAGACACGAGTTGGATCCTCGGTCAGGAAGATCCCCTGGAAGAGGGCATGGTAACCCACTCCAGTATTGCCTGGAGAATCCCCATGGACAGAGCAGCCTGGCAGGCTACAGTCCATGGGGGTGCAAAGAGTCGGAGATGACTAAAGTGACTTAGCACACATGCCTGCACATATTACAGCTTACGGAGCCCTTTCACGTACCTTATTTCGTCCTCCTCTAACCCCGAAATGAAGGCAGAACAGCTGTTGTTCTTGACCTCATTTCAAAGATGAGGGGACAGGTATGGAGAGGATAAAGGATGTGCTCAAGGCTGGCAGGAGGCAGGTCTGGGTCTGATGGTGGACTCATGCTCATGTTATCTGAATCTCAGCTCAGGAGGGGAGACAGGCTGAGTGTGAAGTGCTTGGTGTCCTGAAGACAGATGCTACTCTCAAGGTGACAGTACACCTGACTGTGTCACTTTGGGATCATTTAGCTTAGCTGATCCCCTGCTAGGTGTTGTTTGTTGTGTGGGCAGGGACCTTATCTGTCTAATTCACTTCTCTACCTTAGTGCTAAGCACTGTGCTTGGTACCCAAGATGCATTGAAGACAAAATGATCCAGTAGTGGCCCTGTTGATAATCTGAGTCTCCCTGGGAATGGAGGATGGGAACCAGAGCTGCTGGTTGAGGACTGAGACTTGGGGAGTCAGTGAGGGGAGAAAAAAGGAGTGGGAGCCTAAAGTGTAGCATGTTTGGCCCCAGTTCCAGACAACCTTCACCAAATGCATCACAAGCCTCCATCTGCTGGGCAGACCAAGCTGGACATATGGGACTTCCAGACTCTGAAAATCCTGTTGGTGCGGCTGGGCTGAATTGGCAACCATGTATTGTGCTTTCTGGTTGTGGGGGGGGGTGTCTTTGCTACACCTGATAGCATTTCTCTTTAATTAAGTTCTAGTTAAGTCAGTCAACTCTGTGTATTGAGCACCAACTAAATGTCAGGCATTGTGCATATATTGTGCACCAGGTATATGGTGGAAAATGACACAGTTTAAAAAGTCATTTTAATTAAGTAATTACATTTTCATTTGTAGGCTGTGCCATGCAGCATGTGGGATCTTAGTTCCCCAACCAGGATTCGAATCCGTGCTCCCTACTTTGGAAAGCAGAGTCAATCACTGGATCACCAGGGAAATCTCAAGGGCTATTTTAAGGGCCACTCATTTGTTTAGCATCCATTATTTCCCAGGTACTGTGTTAAGCACTGGGTATATAAGATTTGGTGAAATTTTTATTCTAGACAGGTTGGAGTGACACATTTATGCCCAACTGATCACAATACAAACACTGTAATGGAAGGTGGGAAGGAGGCAAAGTTTGCGGACCAGTCCAGGGATCTCCACTTTATCCTTGGATGCCCTGGTCCCCTGGCAGGGAAATCCTCACCTGGTGCGTCTGTTTCGCTGTCCAGTCATCTACTGTTTCGTGCTTCGTCCTCTGGTCAGCATGTCCTGTTTGTTTGTTGCCCCTTAAAATGTGAGCTCATAGTGGGCAAGGCCAGTTTCCATGCATTTGGTGTGTGTGTGTGTGTGTGTGTGTATGCTGAGCCTGTAGCTCCAGGATAATCAGAGCTGCTGAAACTTAGCCCTCCCTGAGCTTCCCTCATCTGACACCTGTTAGGGTCACCCATAACATACGCACTGGAGTGAACTGGCTGTCAACTGATATCTGACTCCCTTTGTTCATTATTAGAGTGTGAAGCGGGCACATGCTCCCCTTGCTGCTTGGTATGTCCCTTAAACTCGTGGCCGTAAAAGGAATGCATGACCACTCCCCTGCCCTTTCTACCTTTCCTCACCAGGGGGTGAGGATACTGGAGAAGCCATCTTGGACTTGGACACAGCAGTGGAAGCTGTGTGTTGAGGATGGCAGGATCACCGAACGGCCTGGACCACCTGTCTGTGTGCTGGGACAGTGTGAAGCATCTTTTTAGCAGCTTGTTGTTGTTTGTTGTTCAGTTGCTAAGTCGTGTCCAACTCTTTGCGACTGCATGAACTGCAACACACCAGGCTTCCCTGTCCTTCACTATCTCCTGGAGCTTGCTCAAACTCATGTCCATTGAGTCAGTGATGCCATCCAGCTGTCTCATCCACTGTCATCTCCTTCTCCTCTTGCCCTCAGTCTTTCCCAGCATCAGGGTCTTTTCCAATGAGTCAGCTCTTCGCATCAGGTGGCCAAAGTATTGGAACTTCAGCTTTAGCATCAATCCTTCCAATGAATATTCAGGATTGATTTCCTTTAGGATAACAGCTTAGTCTGTACCTAAATACATTTAGTAGAAGGAACCTTGGACAACTAGTTTTCTTTGTTTTGCGGTCATGCACAAGTCACCTTATCTTTCTAGGCCTCAGTTGCCACACTGGTCAGATGGGAACATTAAGAACCCTTTCTTTGCTCCATGGCAGGCATCTAAGAGCCACAGATGTGGCTGTGATTTGGGAAGGGAGGAGCAAGGCGAAGGTGTGGGGGGGAGCATCCTCGGGGCAAGTGAGTGATCACGGTTTATTACTCAGTCATTTCCTCTTCAGGAGTTTTTGAGAAGCTCAGTCAAACTGCTGACCCAACTACACAGAGCTGAGGAAGGCCCTGTGGGTGTTCATCATCTGCCCAGAAAAATTCTCCCCAAACTTTAAAGTGCTCAGAAAACACAAAGTTTGTCTTGGCTAAAATGGGCCAGACCTAAGGAAGTGATCTGGGTCGAAAAGCTTTTACACAATTGTAAGGAATAGGACATGCTGAACCCAGTTGAACCTCATTAAAATGCCATGGCGGGTGGAGTGTTTACGTTTCATGCTCACGATGTTTGAATGTTTAAACTCACATGAAAAACGTAAGCACCGTGATGAAATGACTGGCAGAGCCTGGGCCACTATTTCAGGACGAGGGGTACTCGGTGGTGACAGGAGTGTTGACAGAACCCACTGCCCCTGAAGACACGGAGGCCCCACTTGGAGGGGACTGTGCTCCCCACTCCACTGACCCAGCTATTAGCACGATTTGCTTTTTCTCATGTAGCCCACTGCTGGGCACCACTGCTTGCTCCGCAAAGGCCGGCTAATTTATGACAAATGAAGGACAGAGCCTGTGTGATTTGGGACTGGCAGGCAAAGAGCAGAGTGTAGAGTTTGGTTGGGGAAATTGATTGAAAAAGGAAGGCTGTCCGGGAGAGAAGTAAGACTGTGTTTGAAAAACTGGAATTCCTTCATTATCAGTTCCTCACAGTAAGAGAATAGTATTAGGTCGGCCAAAAAGTTCTTTTGGGGTCGTAAAATAGATTATGGCCTGATCATGCATTCTGTTCCTGAAAAAAGAGTATGAACTGTCTACTGTGCTTTGGGATCCTGTGTCATTAGATTCTGGGATAAAATCCCTGGCGTTATCTTCTGCGGCTATTTAAAATGATAGCTATGGGGACTTATCTGGTGGTTCAGTGGTTAAGAATCTGCCTTGTAATGAAAACAGAAAAAAAAAGAGAGAGAGAATCTGCCTTGTAATTCAGGGGAGGTAGTTTCCATCTCTGGTTGCGGAACTAAGATTCTCACATGTCGTGGAGCCACTAAGCCCGCACCCCACAACTGGAGAGAAGCCTGCGTGTCACAGTGAAGAGCCCGTGTGCCGTGACTAAGACCCAACGCAGCCAAAAGAAATGAAGATACATAAATAAATACTAAAGAGTGAAATATAGCTATGAAGCTCAGGTAACAACAGGGAGAATTCTTATGATGTAAATTTAGCAAAAAAAGCAAGCATCCAAATTTATGTACAATGGGATGACCACTAGATTTTTTTTTTTTTTTAAGGTAGCTGTAGAAAAGAATGAAGTGAGAGGAAATATGGCAAGGAAGTAATGACTGCATTGGGGGGGTGGAGTTATGGCCAACCTGTCTTTATTTTCCTAACTTCCTATACAGTAGTCGTATTCCATTCATAAATTTTAAAAAGTTTTCTTTTTTTTTTTTTAAATAAGAAGGGACATCCTCAGACTGAGTGATCCTCCTGCAGTAACCATAGGTCCAGCCAGCCTTAAGGAATACTTCCCACCAGACCTACCGACTGCTGACCTTCTCCGGGTGTCAGACACTGCTCCACGGAGTCTGAATCATAGATATGAAAGTTTGGGAAGAGTCCGGATATGTGAAAGGACACCCCTCTTCTCAGTGATGGCAATTTCAGCAGCTCTCCAGTGGAAACAGAGAGGCCCCCAATCCAGCACCACACAGGGGCTGGTCCTGGGCACCCATCTACTCAGGGCACGAGATGGAGGACTTGATCAGCTTCCCGCCTTGGGAATGATGGGCCAGGCACAGCCTGCCAAGTCACAGCCAGGCACTCACAGCCAGGCACTCACAGCTGTGCCTACTCCCGGCCCCGGAGAAAGTGAAGGTTCCCTGTTCCCACTCCAAATAGGCCTGCCTGGGGCATGACTCTGGGAGGTAGCATGGAGTCAGACAACCTCAAATTTAAAAGAAAATTTACAAATATTTAATCATGAACTATATGCACATGGTTAGAAAAATGAAATGGCACAGAAGGCTTCTAGTTAACAGCAGATCTCCATTCCACTGTGCCTTGGAGTCAGTCTTGTCCCTCAGAGGCGATGGCTTTTAACTGTTGCGGTTCTTGGTTCTGTCAGTTGCCTTCTATCTCTAAGTAATAGAATATGCCAACCCTGCTGTGTCCTCGTGGTTCTTGAGGAGACTTCACCTCTTGTCTCCCTGCTCGGGTTAAGTAGGATTTAGCTCATCCCTATGCTTGGGTGGATGCGGAGACCGGCCATCCAGATGCTCTATGATCCCTACAAAAACCAACTTGTAGGGACTTCCCTGGTGGTCCAGTGGTTAAGACTCTGTGCTCCCAATGCAGGGGGCATGGGTTTGAATCCTGATGGGGGAACTAAGATCCCACATGCCACATGGCCAATAAATAAATACATAAAAAATCACACACACACACACACACACACACACACACACAAGACCCACTTGTAGCCCAGCCACATGAATAGCGGTCCGCCAGCTGCCAGCTCCTTTAGGATCAGCTTCAGAGGCGCACAGCTTCCCTGCCCAGGCCACACCTTTCTGCAGCAGCCTGTATCCAGTGCATCACATCAGAGAATAAGGCCAGGCCATTTCTGGTCAATGGATTCAAACAGTGAATGCCCACTTCAGTGCTCTAGGTTGGTGGGAGGAGGCTTTGTAGAATCTGCAATGCAGTTTGACTTGTCCCTCTGCCCAACTTGCTTCCTTCCCACCTGGTTAGCTGACATTCGGTCCATGCTAAAAGGTCCTTGATATTTGATCCTGTCAAAAACTGCATGACATGGACCAAATATGTTCATGGATGGTTTGGCTAGGACCAAACTCAAGGACCTTTTGGCATGGACCAAATGTCTGTGGATCAAACATCCTATGGACGTTCTGGAGAAGGACAAACATCCTACACGATCCCACTCTTTTCACAGGTGTCCATTGTAATAAGCATCATGTGTCTCTAATTATCTCAGTGTCTATTCCAGGGACCTCATCCCGTGACAATTGTCCTCGTCCCTCTCTCGGATTTTCAGAGAATGTCAATTTGTATGTATGGTGTCAACTTAGTAGGAACTCTTAATATGCTTCTTCCAATTCCCTCCCCATCACGGTTCCAAATTAGGAATAGTCATGCAGGACGTTTGTGCAAGATTTTGGAAGGTGGAAGTGAGGCAACAGCCATTTTTACTCTCTGAAGGCTGGCACAGGGCCAGGCGCCATTGCAGCTCCCACCTGTCGCTGACAAGCGGCTTACCTCATTGGCCTGCTGCCTGAGGTTACTCCCACTCCTTCCAGGTCTCCTTCAGCTCTTCTATGACCTGGGCTGGATGTAAGTGCAGCTCCATGGCGGGGGCATCTGCTTATCCAGAAAGTCACCATATCATGGCGATGGGAGGTGGAGACAGAAACAGGCTCCAGGTTGTCCTTCTCCTTCTTTGCGCCCATCTTTTCCTCTCTACTGCTAGTCCTGCTGACCTCAGGTCCAGCACCGGACACAGAGGCAACAGGTTTACACAGACTATTTAGTCAGGTCCCATGACTGTGTTATCCCCATAACAGTTTCTGTTTTACTTTCTTGAATTTTAACTCATGCAGTCACTAATTCTGGTTCCCGTTGATAACTTTGTTTCATTAGCTCTCAGTTGTATTGGACACATTCCCCTACAAGGTAGGATATTGGCATTACCATCCTAGTCTCCCCTCTTACCTCTTCTATCAGAGAGTTTTAAATTTCTACATTTGTCAAGCGTGGTAACATTATGTCCTGTCCCCAAACCATAGTGGCCCTTTCCCTTTTTTTTGTTCATGGTCCACTGAAGAGCAATAAATAGCAACTGGAATAGCATATTTTGTGTGGGTAAATGGGCCCAGGGCCTGGTGATGGTAAATGATCACATTTCTTTTCCTGTATATCCAAGGGCAGACCCCTGTGCCACTCCAAGGGCAGTATTCTTAGCCCCGAGATCAAACAGACTTTCCTGTGTTATGTGCTGTTTGCTCAATGCATCTTACCTCTTACGTTGCTTCATTTTTGGACCATGACTTTCTTGTTTGGTGGTTTGTTTTTCACCGAACTTTTGATTGCTTCCCTTTTTTCTCTTTGGGTAAAGAAAGCTAGGTTTTTGCCATCTTGTTCCAATTTTATCATCTAGATTGTTACTAATTTTATGTGTTTCTTGGATCCATTATGTTCTTCTAGAAATTTTTCTCCTTGGGACTCCCTGACATTTTATTGAACACCAATTTCTTTTGAGTATTGCTAAACAGCTGACTTCTGGGCTCATTCCACCATTTCTGTATTCTCACATTATGCTTTTATTGTCTTGATGCTCACTTCACTTTTCCTGGAGAATAATCTCATTTAGTTCATCTGTAAGGTGCACAAGAAGGAAATATCAGGTATGACTGACCCTTGAACAATGTGGGCAATAGGCGCCCCAACCTTCCCTGTGGTTGAAAATCCACGTATAATTTTACCATCAGCCCCCTGCGTCCACAGATTCAACCAGCAATTGTGTAGTACTATAGAACGTATTCGGTGAAAGAAACCTGCATTTTAGTGGACCTGCACAGTTCAAGCCCGTGTTGTTCAAGGGTCAATGGTACTCATGTGAGGATATAACTGTGTGACTTGGACAAGTTTCTAACCTCTTTGTACTTCAATTTCCTCAACTGCAACATGGGGATTATGTCACCTACCTCATGGGATCACTGTGGGATTATATGCGATAACATTGGTAAAGTGCCTGATCCTTGGTGCTGAGCAAATTTTGGTTTATTTCCCTAATTAAACCACTTTTTGGCTAAGATCTTAAAAGGCTCCCATTGCCTGTGGAATACCGTCCAAATTTTTTAGCATGGCCTAAGGCCCACCCTCCATAATTGGATCCCAATTGACCTTTTCAAATTTATTTCTTATTACTCCTTTCATGTACCTTCCACCCTGCCAAACTCTTCTCCTAGCACCTGTGTCTTCCAGCCATGGAACCTTGACCCTCTGTGTTCCCTGTGTCCAGAAAGCCTTCCCATAAGGTCTGTGTGTCCAAGCCTATTTCTCTTTTCAACCACCCCTGCCACCATACGTCTTCCCCTGATCTCCAGCTACATGAAATCCAACACTCTCCCCTGGCTTTTATCCCTTTCTACTGGATATTAGAGCTGTATGGCCACACACTTGGCTGGCTGCCCATGGACAGACCAAACCCTTTCAATACTTCTCTGCAGCTGGGGCTGCCACAGTGGTGAATGACCCTCTTTTAGCAGGCTGGGCAGAATCCAGGATGCCTCTAGGCAACATTTTTGGAGAGCCAAAAAACTACCGCTTCCTTCCTCTCTCCTGCCAGAGCAGCTTTCCTCCCCCATAAACAGCCTCTCCCCACCTTCACCCCATGGAAGGGCCAACTTTCCGTTAGGGAGACCACCTATTTGGTGACATCTTACAGCCACTGGGAAGGTACTCTGCCCTTGGGATTTAACTCCACCAACTAGGTGGTTTCCCTAAAGTAAAAGGCTTGGGTACAAGAGGATCCACAGAGTAGGAGTGGGTACTTGAGACAGATTTTTCTCTATTTCACAGCTTAGCTCTTACGTGTGATGGGGTTTCCCTGGTGGCTCAGCAATAAAGAATTCTCCTGCAATGCAGGAGACCCTGGTTTGATCCCTGGGTTGGGAAGATTCCCTGGAGAAGGAAATGGCAATGGACTCCTCCAGTATTCTTGCCTGGGAAACTCCATGGACAGAGGAGCCTGGAGAGCTACAGTCCATGGGCTCGTGAAAAAGTCAGACATGACTTAGTAACTCAACAACAGTGATGGAGCCCAGCTGGTCACAGGGTGAAGCAGGAGGCTGGGGAGACGGTGGAAGGGAAGGTGACACAGGCTCTGAATTAGGGTTCTGCCCATCCCATTTATGCACCATACTCTCTCCTGACCCAGGTGAGACTTGGGACAGCTCCTTGCAATATCACCTTTGAGGGAACCACAGAGAAAGGGAAATCTTTGAACTCACCCTGCCATTTCTGCTGAGTGCAACCTCCAGCCATTTTTTCCATTTTCAGAAGGGACATGGAAAGCATGAGAAAAGAAGGGTGGCCCAAGATGGTGTGCAGCCCAGGCCCTTCTCTTCAGAGCCAGGCCAGACCCCGCCTTGTGACCGGGATTGATGTGGAGGGCATCCAGCCCTGGAGGTTCAGAATCTTGGAGTCGTATGTTTCTGAGCAGACATTGCAACCTATTAAAGTCTGAATTCCGTCTGGTGGTCACATCCTGGACTGGCTTCCCCATGGCAGACAAAGCTCCTTTTGTAGCCAGTGGGACCAAGGGAAGGGGGACTTAATGTGGCTAACCAACTTCCAGCTTATACCAATAAATTTCTCCTTGGACCTTTCTGAGACAGAGCTTTGCTAATGCAGAATTGCGGGGCTGCGGGAGCTGGCTGAAGCCTGGCAATGCCCACAGCCCCAGATTCTCCTTGCCCTTGGTCAGATCCAGCTCTGGGGCAAACTAGGGCTTGGGCAACAGAGTCTGGGGATCTCAGCCTTCTAATTAGGCTTCTGTGCTGTGTGCCTCATCTTGGAGGAGGGCTGTCCAGGGAGCCCATCCACACTTGAATCACTGACCACAGTTTCTTGTAGCAGGAAATGTCCTCAGTGATGGCAAGTCTAACCCTTTTATTTCACAGGGGATGAGCTGTGTGGATACTGGATCTCTGTTGTCTACAGTGACAGTGAGTGGGCTGGTGCCAGACTCCAGGTCTCCCTATCCCATATTGAGATCTTTTTGCTTACACCATACAAGACTTTTCTTCTGGAAAAGCACATGTTTCAACAAAAGGACAAGAGGAACAGGGCAATGAACTTTAAATAACCAACTGATGATGGTGGGAGCTAACACAAAGTGATTGGTCTTTGGGGCAGGGCTGTCCTGGTCCTCCCCAAATCATGCTATGGATCACACACCAGAGACCCAAGGGAGCTGTCCAGTTGGTTCAATCGCTCAGCTGTTTCTGACTCTTTGTGACCCCATGGACTGCAGCACACCAGGCTTCCCTGTCCATTACCAACTCCTGGGCTTACTCAAACTCATGTCCATTGAATTGGTGATGCCATCCAACCATCTCATCCTCTGTCGTCCCCTTCTCCTCTTGCCTTCAATCTTTCCCAGCATCAGAGTCTTTTCTAATGAGTTAGTTCTTTGTATCAGGTGGCCAAAGTATTGGAGCTTCAACTTCAACATCAGCCCTTCCAATGCATATTTAGGACTGATATCCTTTAGGATGGACTGGTTGGATCTCCTTGCAGTCCAAGGGATTCTCAAGAGTCTTCTCTAACACCACAGTTCAAAAGCACCAGTTCTTTGGCTCTCTGCTTTCTTTATAGTCCAACTCTCAGATCCATACATGACTATTGGAAAAACCATAGCCTTGACTAGATGGACCTTTGTCGGCCAAGTAATGTTTCTGCTTTTTAATATTGTGTCTAGGTTTGTCATAGCTTTTCTTCCAAGGAGCAAGTGTCTTATAATTTCATGGCTGCAGTCACCATCTGCAGTGATTTTGAAGCCCAAGATAGTCTGTCACTGTTTCCATTGTTTCCGCATCTATTTGCCATGAAGTGATGGGACCAGATGCCATGATCTTAGTTTTTTGAATGTTGAGTTTTAAGCCAGCTTTTCCACTCTCTTCTTTCACTTTCATCAAGAGGCTCTTTAGTTCCTCTTAACTTTCTGCCATAAGTGTGGCGTCCTCTGAGTATTTGAGGTTATTGGTATATCTCCTGGCATCTTGATTCCAGCTTGTGCTTCATCCAGTCTGGCATTTCTCATGATGTACTCTGCATATAAGTTAAATAAGCAGGGTGACAATATACAACCTTGACGTACTCTTTTTCCAATTTGGAACCAATCCACTGTTTCAAGTTTGGTTCTAACTATTGCTTCTTGACCCACATACAGATTTCTCAGGAAGCAGGTCAGGTGGTCTGCTATTCCCATCCCTTTAAGAATTTTCCACTATTTTTTGTGATCCACACAGTCAAAGGGCTTAGCATAGTCAATGAAGCAGAAGTAGGTGGGAACTGTGGTGTATTATAACCCAGTAGGATTCCAAAGGCCTAAGAACCAGGGGAGCTGATGTTGTTAATCCCAGACCAATAGCAGGAAGAGACCACATCAAGAGGTATGTACGTGCTCAAACATGCAGGTGGGAAGGAAAAGGGGCAAATTCCTCTTTCCTCCACCTGTTCTAGTCAAGCCTTCAGTGATTGAGTGAGGCTCACCCACACTGGGGAAAGCAATTTACTTTATCAGAGTTCACTGATTCAAATACTAATCTCATGTGTACACACCTTCACAGACACACCCAGAAATAATGGCTAACCAGCTCCCTGGGCACCTCCTGGCCCTGCCAAGTTGATACATAGAATTAACTATCACAGTGTTCTTGCTTTTCACCCATGTCATAAGTTTGCGTTTCCTTCTTTCTTTCTTTTTAAAGAAACCTGGGTCTCAAATTTGAAAAGGAATCAACTACAGTTCTTCGTCCCTGTCTCCTTTGTACCTTCCATAAATGCCTAGGGCTTCCCAGTGATGCAAAGACTGCATGACTGAGAGCAAAACCATAGAGCTCATTTATGATGCAATTACAGACTTCTGAAAAGTTAAACCCCAGGTAGTTGTTCTGTTGCTATGACAGCAAACGACTAAATTGATAAATCATTTCAGGGATTTATGCACACTGGGGGAGGCGATATGGACAAGTCATTTAGAAGAGAGTGGAGCCAGATATAGACCTGGGTTCACATCTCAGCTCTGCCATGACTTGCTGGCTCTGTGACCTGTGTACAGTTACTTAACAAACTTGTGCACTATTTTCCCCATATGTCAAATGGGGATAATATTAGGGGTGTTTAGGAGGGTTGTGTGAATTCATCTGTGTGAAGTACCAGAAGCAGTGTCTGATACCTAAGAAGTGCTGCATATGTGATTGCTATTACTATTAATGGAAGAGTGAGTAAAAATCATAAGCATTTGTTGAGTGTTTGGGTGAGGTATTGTGGATGCCAGGAGCTTTGGGAGATACGAGCGTTCATTCGAAGAATAAGATGTAGGCTCAGTCTGGAGGTTCTCTCAGTCAACAAGAAAGACACTACCATGTCAGACAGAAGGAATGCTGTGCAAGTGAGATCACTGGTAACAACTGAATTTTAAGGAAGGGGACGGGGTTTCAGAAGGGGAAGAACAGAAATCAGTCCAGAACCTGAACATTCTGAGATCTCAGAGATGGGAAAATTACCTTAAGTAATTTGGGGCAGTTGGAAATTGAAAGCTTTTTTGGGGTTAGAGGCTTGGTGTATGTGTGTGTATACACCCACTCACAAAAAGAAAGGCCATTTTTTTTTTTTTTAAGAAAAGAGAGAAAGGAACAGTTCCAACCCCTTCCTGTAACCTTGTTCCACTAGGCAGCTTCAAGAATTCATTAGCACATCGGCTGTGGCACTGTTGTTTCAGCCATCCCAGCTCCCAGGATACCTGGGGTTTTTTTTTTTGTTTTGTTTTGAGAGGCCAGCTGGATCCGTTAGAGAAAAAAGGAGCCAAGAAGAGATTTCCAGGTCAGAGCAGAGTTGGACACTGCTCCCTAAGGGAGTGAACGGAGGATCCAACCTCCTGACCTAGGAGGAATACTGTCCAGGGGCCATTCACATAGAGCCTGATTTATGTATAAATATTGCTAGTATAGTTGTTTTCTTAAATAATAACTAAGGAAAGGAAAGAAAGACTTCAACCTGATTTAGAATCTCTTTACTTGGTTACTTTGAGCCTTATAACCTCAGCTATTTGGAACTCCAAAAGGGATAAGTTATTCTACAGGGTTAAAATTTGGGTGCCCAAACTTAAATCATTTTGATGGGCTTTAAAAATGTATGCATGCTTCTTTTCTTTGCTTAGTAGAGTATTTGGAACCTGATTTAGCCTTTTCTTGATGGCTTAGTATGCCTACCAGAGTACTCCATTGCCCTTATGATCTTGTGTATTGGACAACTTGATCCACACTAAGTATGCCCAGATTACTATATATTTTAAACTTTATATAATTTTATTAAAAAAAAAAAAAGACCCAACAGACTTTTAGAATCAGCCTGGCATGTAAAAAGCTTAGAAGTTGTCATTTCTGTCTTAACAAGAAGAGGCTATACAAATTGAAAATCAGTGACTTTCCTTGAATTTATCAGAATTGGGGTTTCAGGGCAAATCACCACCCTAAAATTTGTAAAGAGATGTGAATGCAGAGGGACACAGCTGGGATCAGCTTACCTGAAACAGGTGTTTCTCGAGTCATAAACTTGTGGGAACACTCAAGTGATAATTCGATGAACTACTGCAGGTTGAATGTGGACTCTCATGAGAGTACAACCTTCTTGGGAGAAACAGATGTAGGGATCCCCACACTCTTGTGGGTTCCCTCCAGGAACTCTACCAGCTTCTCACAGTGAGGAGCCAAGAAAGATCCCCTTGTGGCCCTGGGAGCGAGGGGGGCAAAGTAATCATTTTGAGATACACTCAGAGCATTTTCTGAAACAAAGGATACTTTCCTGGGGAAAATACTTTGCTAGAGCCTTAGGCCACTTGGGGACGTACGCTTACCCAACTCTAGCCCCCTTTGGCCTTCCTATCTCACCTAAAGGGAAGGGGGAGGCGAAGAGACATCTGTGAGCATCACAGCCAAGGACACAGGTCCACTGAAAGACTGAGCCTGGGGACTTCCCTGTTGCTCTTGTCTTTAAAGAATCCGCCTGCCAGTGCAGCGGACACGGGTTCAGTCCCACATGCTCTGGGGCAGCTAAGCCTGTGAGTCACAACTACTGAGCCTGTGAGTCACAACTACTGAAGCCTGTGTGCCCTAGAGCACGTGCTTCAAAGAGAGAAGCCACTGCAACCTGTGCACCACAGCTAGAGAGTAGCCCCTGTTCGCTGCAACTAGAGAAAAACCCATGTGCAGCTACTAAGAGCCTGTGTGCTGCAGCAAAGACCCAGCAAAGCCAAAAAGAAAGAAAAAAAAGAATTTTTCAAAAAAGACAGGGCTTAAATCATAAGGTTGTGTAACACTTCCTCCCTTCACACGTTATCATCACATCAACTGGGCTCCTGTGTGATGACAGTGATTAGAGCTGGAAGAACTCTAAGGTGAAGACTATTTAAGGAGGCGGTCTTACAGAGGGACAAAGACAGCGGAAGAGACAAAGCAAGAAGACAAAGCAAGGACATTAATGAGATCTGGAGGCTCTGGGACCTGCAGCTAGAGCCCAGCGTTACACACAGCTCACCTCCCAGCCAGACTATGTAAGGCCCCACACTAGAGGCTTTTTACTCAGTTCCTATTACTGTGCACTTCACGTGTAGTTTTCAACAAAAAATTATAAGGCAATATAAAACAGACTCAAAACCAACGCAAGCATCAGAACCAGAATCAGATATAACAGATCCTGGAATTAGACAGAGGATTTAAAATACCTTACATGTTACGGGCTCTAATGGAAAAATTAGACAACAAGCAGTAACATAAGCAGAGATTTGAAAACTCTATGAAAGAATCAAATGGAAATTCTGGGAAAAAAATGTTTGCAACAGAAATGAAGAGTGTTTCTAATGAACTCGTTAGCAGACTGGATTGGCTGAGGAAAGAACCAGTGAACTTGAAGACATGTCAATAGAAATGTCCCAAACTGAGGTAGTCAAATCCCTAGTCAAATCCATAGAGACAAGAATGGAATGATGGGCGGTTGCTACTAGCTGGGAGGAGAGAGAAATGAGGAGTTACTGATGAGAACGCACAAAGTTTCAATCTGGAAATCTGCTGCATAACACTGGACTTCTGGTCAACAATACATTGTACACAAAATTTTGTTAGGAAGTGGATCTCATGTTGTGCTTTTAAATAAACAGGGCCAAACAAAATAAATTTCCCAAACTCAAATGCAAAGGGTAAAAAAAAAAAAAAAAGAATGGGGGAAAAAAAAACCCCAGAACATCCAAGAATCATGTAACAATTTCCAAAGGTATAACATACACATAATTAGAATGCCAGAGGGAAAAGAAAGAACAGAGCAGGAGAAATATTTTAACTGATAGTGGCCAAGATTTTTCCAAAATTAATAACAGTCTTCAAACTTCAAAGAGCAGATCAAGGAACTCAGAGAACCCCAAGCAGGATAAATGCTAAACATAGCTACACTTAGCCAAATCTGTATTCACATTGGAGAAAATTAACAACAGGGAGAGAATCTTGAAGGAAGCTGGAGGAAATACACACTTTATCTACAAAGGAACAAAGATAATAATTACGGAGGATTTCTTGACAGAACCCATGCAAGCAAGAAGAGAGTGAGGTGAGATATTTAAAGTATCAGAAACCACCACCCCACACATGCCAACTTAGAATTCTATGTCGAGGGAAATTATCTTTCAAAAATGAAAAAGAAAGACTTTTTTGAACAAACAAAAACTGAGGCAAAATAATTCCAGCAGATCAGTCTTGCAAGAGGTATTGGAAGTTCTTCAGGGAGAAAGGAAATGATATATGATCAGGAGTACATAAAGAAAGGAAGAGCACCAGAGAAGGAAGGAATGAATGAATGTAAAAGAAAACCTTATTTTTCTTACTATCTATTGATATAAAATGTAACTGGGTGGCTACAGCGTATGAATAAGTGAAATGGATGACAACAGTGTTATGAGGACTGGGAAGGGAAACTGCAAATACTGTGTTGTAAGGGTCCTGTACCATATGTTAAGTACCATAGTATTATTTGAGGATGGGCTTAAATAGTTGTAACTGTATAACTCTAGGGCAACCACTAAAAGTTTTTTAAAAGAGGTGTGATTGATATACTAAGGGAAGAGATAAGATGGAATTATATAAAGCATTCATCTAAACACTAAGTGAAGGCAGAGAAAAAGGTGGGGAGGAAGAAAAGGTCAAGAGTAACAAGTAGAAAACGGTTACAAGCATGGTAGATTTAATCCAACTATATCAATAATCACTTCAAATGTAAATGCTATAAATATATAAGGGAAAGGCAGAGGTTGTCAGAGTGGTTAAAAAAAAAAAAAAAAAGACAGTCTATGTTTATAAACAACTGACCTTAAGTATCATGACTCAGATAAGCTAAAAGCAAGGGGATGGAGAATGATACATCGTACTAACATCATCAGAGAAAGTTTGAATAGCTACATTAATTTCAGGCAAAACTGACATCAGAACAAAATAATATATCAGTGATATAGAGACACACCAATTAAGGAGCCAACTGTTGTAGAAGACCTAATAGTTTTTAATGTGTGCACCTAAAAACAGTATCAAAATATGTGTTCCAAAACTGACAGGGCTACAAGAAGAAATAAATGAATCCACTCTTATATCTGGAGACTTTAGAACTTTTATTTCAGTAACTGATAGATCAAGCAGGGAAAATATCAGTAAGGATATAGTTTACCTGAATAGCACAACCAACCAACTTGATTTCATTGATGTCCAGAAACAACAGAATACACATTCTTCTCAAGCTGACATGGAACATTCACCAAGACACTCACACTCTGAGCCATAAAACACACCTTAATACATTTAACAGAATGTAAATCATGCAAAGTATGTTCTCAGCTCACAGTGGAATTAAAGTAGAAATAACAGAATGAGAGCTGGAAAATCCACATTCGGAAATTACATGACACACTTCTAAATAGCACATAGGTCAAAGGAGACTCAAGAGAAATTTGAAAATATTTGAAAATGGAAATATTACTTATTAAAAATGTGTGCAGTGAAAGTAGAGCTTTGAAGGCAATTTATAGCATTAAATACATATATCAGTAAAGAAGAAATATCTAAAATCAACAGAGTAAGAAGAGCAAATTAAACCTAACACAAGTAGCAAAAAAATAATACAAACGATAGAAGAAATAAAGGAAACTGAAAAACAGAACAACAATAGAGAACAATCAGTGAAACCAAAAACCAGTTCCTTGAGATCATAAAGTGGATAAACCTCTAGCCAGGTTAAACAAGAAAAAAAATAGAGAAGACAGAAGTGATTAGGAATGAAAGAGGTGTGCCCGTGGACACAAAGGGATAATGAAGGGACATTAATGGGACACTATGAACAACTCCATGCTCACAAATCTGGTAACTTTGATGAAATGGATCAATTCCTTGAAAGACACAAACTACAAAACCCACACAAGGAAAAATAGATAGTTGAGTAGATATATCTGCTATAGACGGAAGCACTAGGCTTACTTGATTTCACTGGTGGACTCTACCAAACATTCAAGGAAGAAATGATACTGCTGTCTATAACCTCTTCCAGAAAATACAGGCAGAGAGAACATTTCCTAACTCATTCTATGAGGCCAGCATTATCCCAATGCCAAAACAAAGGACAACGCAAGACTATCATCTTTCATGTATATAAATGTAAACATCCTCAACAAAGTATTAGTAAATAAAATTCAACCGTGTATAAAAAGAATTACACAGCATGAGCAAGTGGGATTCAGTTCAGGTTTGTAAGGCTGATTCAACATTCCACAATCAATCCATGTAATCCATCACATCAATAGGCTAAAGAAGAAAAACTATATATACCATTATATCTGCTAATGCAGACAAAGCATTTGACAAAATCCAACATCCACTCATGATAAAAACTCTTAGCAAACCAGGAACAGAGGGCAACTTCCTCGACTTGATGAAGATGTCTTTTAAACTTCCTAGTCACCTCCTGTTTTCTCTTTTCATTTTAAGTTTAGCTATACTTTGTGCCAAGCTTTACAGCTATTCTGGCTGCGGATAAGACAGTTCAGCAAATAGGGTGAGAGGCTGCAGTGAGCAGAAGACAGATGACACAGTCAGAGGCAAAGTTATAGTTCGGACCTTGTGGAGTAAGCCTGGATCCAGTATCTGATCATCTCTCAGCTTTACATGGTTAAATAGTTTGATATTATCAGTTCAGAAATGACAAGACTCAGACAAGCACTGCCCAGTAAAAATATGGTGTGAGCCACAGTATAATTTAAAATTTCCTAGTGGTAATTTTTTTAAAAATGAAAAGAATAATAGGTTAATGCAATATATCTAAAATGTTACCATTCCAATATGTATGCAATATAAAAATTATTCATGAGATACTTTACAGTCCTTTTTTGGGTACTAAATCAAAATTCAGTGTGGATTTCTCAGTTTGTACCAGCACATTTCAAGTGTTCAATAGTCACGTGTACGGAACAATACAGCTGTTAGGCTAGAATTAGGTTTGGCTGCTAATGTCAAAAGTGGTTTAAATAAGAGAGAAGTACATTTGCTCTTATATAATGTTCAATAAAACATTGAGAGCTGTCCTAGATGGCACTGTGGTAATATGCAACACATATTTTATCTAGTTGCTTCTGTCTTCTATATTGTTGCTTTACTCTGCACTGACTTCATTTCCAAATTTCTCAACAGTCCAGTATGACTGTTTCAACTTTAGCCAACACACCCACATTCCAGCCAGCAGAAAGGGGAAAAGGAAAGAGAAGGAAACATTACCCTCTTATAATAGCACTTCAGAGAAGTCACATATTGCTTTGCCTTACATGTCATTGGCTAGAATGTAGTCACATGACCCTACCTAGCTGCAAGGGAGGCTGAGAAATGTAATCTGTATTTTAGGTGATGATGTGGCCATCTAAAATTTGATGGGGTGGGGTGCTGTGACTAAGGAAGAAAAAGAGAAAAAGATATTGGGAATCAACTGGTAGTGTTAGTCCCAGACCATCCACACTAAGGAAATAGAGATTAGAATGCTAACCAGAAAGCCAGTTTATGAGGAGTTTATGAGACTATAATCTCATAAGGAGGTGGATGTGCTTGGGTCTGCTGTTACAATCTCCTCCAGGCTTCCGACATGGCTCAGGGGTAAAGTTTCCACCTGCTAAAGCAGGAGATGTGGGTTCAATCCCTGGGTCAGGAAATGGCAACCTACTCCAGTATTCTTGCCTAGGAAATCCCATGGACAGAAGAGCCTGGTGGGCCACAGTCCACGGGGTGACAGAGAGTTGGGCATGACTGAATGACTAAACAACAGCACCCTGATGGCCTGATAGACCCCTTTCCATTTAAGGGTATTCTGATCTACCAAGTGAACTAAATCATTCCTGCATGACTGTGAGGGAGCCCTCTCTCTGGGATGATGCTGGAGACACTTGGACAAACTCCTGCCCATCGATATTCCTTATCTGAACCTCCTGGGGGCTTCATCCGTGCTTCGTCATAATTTTCCACATTACAACTCTGCTTACATTCGTTACATCTTAGACTTTTGGAGGAGATTTTGAGGAGACTCTAGCTCCTTGCTGTAGGCTTTGGAAATACTATTGTCTCATCAGCACTATTCATTCACCGGACAAGTTTTTAATTGAGCACAAACTGTGTGCCAGATAGTGCATTATGCTGAGAATGAATAAGAACTTCCTTTCTGTCCTGCCAGTGATCACAATCTCTAAAGAATAGGGAAGGTGACGTTGGGCAAGGGCTTGAAAAGTGAATGGATGCACACTGAGTGCTGGGAATGAAAAGGCGTCTGTGATGCTGTGGTTTATAATAAGGAATCTATATTTGGTCTTTGTCCGTTTCTGGCACAGAGCTCCTAAAACCCTTGGAATTTCCTAAGTGATGAGGACAACAAAGGTGTTTTTGTTATGTTAATGAGGTGACTTTTGGACGAACCTTAGGATGGGGGCTGCCAAGAGAACCAACCTTGTAACTGGAGGGCTGGAACTTTCTGTCCCAGGCCCTGTGCTCCCAGGAAAGGAGAGGGGCTGGAGGTTGAATCAACCACAAGTGGCCAATGATTTAAATGGCCATGCATATAAGATGAAGCCCCCATAAACACCCAAAAGGATGAGGTTTGGAGAGCTTCCAGGTTGGTGAACATGTGGAGATGTGGAGAGAATGGTGCGCCTGGAGAGGGCATGGAAGTTCTCTGCTCCTTCCCACACACCCTGCCCTCTGCAGCTCTTCTATCAGGCTGTTCCATAGATGTACATTTTTTTTTTTTAATGACAAATCACTAACCTAGCGAGAGTTCTGTGAGCCACTCTAGCAAATGAATGGAACCTGAGGAGGAAGTCATGGGAACCTCTGACCTACAGCCAGTCAATCTGAAGTACCTGTAACAATCTGGTCTTGGGAGTGGCCTCTGAAGCAGAGGACAGTCTTGCAGGATGGAGCCATCAACCTGTGAAGCTCATGCTGCTCCAGATAGATAATGTCAGCATTGAGCTGAACTGTAGGACACCGCGCTGGTATGGAAACCCGCCCCTGCCCCTGCTTGCCCCCCTCCCAAGCACACACATTACAATTGGAGGCAGAGAATGCAGCGTCCTAGGTGGAAGGGACAGTGTGTGCCAAGGTTTAGAGACATCAAAGGACAGGACAGGTATGGGAACAGGAAGTAGCTGAGTGGGGCTTGAGGGGAGGAGGTGGTACAAGGATGCAAGTGGACTCTGCGGTGGCCTCCTCAACATCCATTCCCTTCTGGTAACTACCCCATTTTCCTTTGGGTATCCACCCTCCCTCCACTTCTCACATACTCTGGAGGAAGTTGACTCCACAACAGAGGGGTGGGGCACATAGATCTAATATAGACTCATCAGCAGAATCCCTTCTTGCCTGAGAATGAGCAAGATATCTAGTTCTGACTAGAGAGACTGGAGACTTTGCTGACAGCTTCGGGGAATGACACTCTTCTTTCTCCTTCAACAGGTCATGGCGTGTGGATGTGAGGCCAGGAATGACTGCAGCCATTTTCTCACCATGAGAGAAGACTGCCTAAGGTTAAATACAGCACCATGGATGGCAGAGAGGAAATCCAGAAAAAAGCAAGCAGGGGTGCTGATGACATATAGAGCCATTAAATCAAACCTACCCTGAAGCCTTCTCTACCCTGAGGACTTAGGCACACTTGAGCTATGATGTGAGGGACCTTGGTGCTTAGCCTTTATTCTTGGGGCAGTGGAAGGTTTTCATCCAGGGGATGAGCTGATTGGATCTAACTGGAGGACATTGACTCAGGGAGCTGAGTGCAAAGAGCCTAGACCAAGTTCAGAAATAAGAACCTGAGCCAAGACAGGAGAAGGCGGCAGTGTGAGGGTTGCTCGAATGACCAGAGCAGACTGACTGGATTAGAGGGTCTGAGGACAAATGCGTGTTTGAAAAAGACTTTCAAACTCTTGGCCTGGAGACACGGATGAAAAAAGCTCTTTCTTCCTCCTTCTCCTCCCTCACTGTATCCCAGGAAAATCATTTCCACCACCAGACTCTTAATTCTCCTTTTTTTGTAGATCTATGTATCTGATTACAGTTCCTCGTGGGCATACCTGGTTCTCTAGAGCAATCTTCATATACCCAGGGACTGGCCTGACACACGGTTGGCACTTGATTAACCTTGAATTGGACCGAGTTGAGAGCCTAGCAATACTTGCTGAGCTAGGTGTTAGCTGCACCCTCCTCCTGCCCCCAAGGCTTAGTCATCTTTTTCATAAGTAGCCTCCAAGAGCTGTAGCCATGATACCCAGCTTCCTTGTTGTTGGCAGGTGTTGGCAGCTCCAGTGCCAGCATGCTGGGGAGCCAGCCCCTGGGAAGAGATAGGGCGGTGGGAGGGGAGAACCATCAGGACTTGTACACGTTCTTCTTCGTGAGAGGTGTGTGTTCTAACTGGTAGATCTGGAACAATACCTCCTCTCCAGGAGGCAGAAACCAGGCCTCTTTCCTCTTTTTTTTTCTTACCTGTTGTGTCTTGTGGCCAGAAGTACATTCATTGGCTTCCTCTGCTTCTAAAATAAATCAGTTTCAGGGCCACACCCTTCCAAGCTACCCCAGGAAGTTTGGAAGATTTGCTCCCTGGGTATTTTAACCCCTTCCCATCCTTCCAAGCATAAAATGCTGGGTTCCACTTCACAAAAATATTAACCCTGTAGCTCCTTTCAGAAGAGGGATCTTGATATTCCTGAAGGTCTGCTCCCCACTGTTTACCCCTCTGCTAACAGTTCACCCCATAGGATATTGACTATATTTTGGGATGGTCACGAGCCTGTGGGGCATTGAGGGGAAGTACATTAATCTTTTACCGACATTGCTGAGCACCCTTTCTTACTCCTTTTATGTCAACCTCCGATGGGTTTTGGGGATGCCCTTTATTCTTCCAGCTCCAAAGTTTTCCTCATCACGTCTCCCAGATTTCAAGCTTTTCCTCTGTTCTGTTTCACCATGGAAATTCCTGGCGCCCCCACTAGCCTGTCTTTTCAGAAGGGCTCTTGAAATCCAGCTCTCATCTGCCCCAATGTTATGTTGTTTTCCCTGTCGCTATGGTAGGCATTAAGACATGCCAGGGAAGGAGGGTGGAGGGAACAAAGTGAGCAGGGAAAAGCCAGACGAGGATGGGGGAAGCCTGATGGGAGGGTGTTGGAGGATGAAACAGAAATATGCTGAGTGCACCAAGGAGGGAAGAGGGATTCCTATTTTGTTTTCCTCTATTTTTTTTTTTTTTTTGGTTTGGGTTTATATTTGGAGGTGAGGAGACAAACATTTAGCGCTGAATTCTGCCCCCAATGCAGTCACAGCAAAAGAAATCCTCTCCTGTAGTCAGTAATCCAGAGGCAATCTCCAGACCCCAGATCTAGTCAGGAAAACTGTCAAAATAGCTTCTTCCAGTTACTCTCAATTCACTGTATGCACAGGCCTGCCAGGTCAGTGTGACAATGTGATCCAGTGACACCCTGAGACCCAGGCAAGTGGGCCCTGACCTTTGGTGATCCCTGCCCTGGTCTCCCAGCATCCCTGGGGTGAGAAGTGGTCAGGACCCAGGGAGAAGCCCAACCAGGGTCTACACCCATGCCCACGCTCACCCGTGTCTAGGTCTCCCTCCTGGTACCCAGGACCGCTGACTCTGCCCAAGTGGCCCATGTTTACTTCCAGGGCCCCGGGGGCCTGTTTCCCCGGTCCGGCGTGCCCTCTGCAGCCAGTGGCCAAGGGGTAGCTGCTTGGGGCACAGGTGGTGGGCAGAATGTGGAGGTACAGGCTGGTGTTAGGAACATCCAGGTGGGCAAGAGCCCTAGCTGAGGGTTGGAACAAAAAGGGAACAGGCCCTAGTCTGAGACTGTCTGTACCTGTACCACCTTTGGTCTGAGGAGCACTGGAATTTTAAAAAGTAAGTATTTATGTATTTGACTGTGTCGCGTCTTAGTTGCAGCGTGTAGGATCTTGCTGCTTCACGCAGGCTCTTCACTGTGGTGCAGGGGCTCAGTCGTTGCAGCTGGTGGGTTAGCTGGCCCATGGCATGTGAGATCTTAATTCCCTGACCAGGGACTGAACCCATGTTCCCTGCATTGGAAGGCAGATTTTAAACCACTAGACCACCAGGAAGTTCCAAGCCTGAGAATTTAAAATTCAAGCTTGGCCTTCCAAGAATGTTAGGAAGGTACATTTTTGATGGTACCTGGAGAAGACATATTCTATTTAACAAGCTGTCACGACTGAAGCGACTTAGCAGCAGCAGCAGCAACAGCAGCAGCAGCAGCAGCAGCTTGACTATTAGATTTTAAATATTTAGATACCTGGTGTGTAGGTCTTGGAATTTTTGCCCCGGTCCCCCAAACCCAAGAAAGAACAAGGATTTGCCCGGTTGGGATGCCTCTTTCCAGTTGTGACTCCAAATCTCTTTTTCCTTCATGTCGCAGGCCTCTGGCAAATGTCTTCATTCAAAGACTCCATACGATGTGAATCAGTTAACAAGCTTGCCTTACTTATAGCGAAGGCAGCAGTAATGGTATTTTGTGTTCTCTCTTTATTTTTTTGTGGTACTGTAGCTCAGCAGTCCCTTTCTGAGTCTGGGAAACATCCCATCCCGCATGCATACGTTTTGATGTGTCTTGATAGGGAACAGAGCTCATATCCTAGCACAGATGACAAAAATGCTAGGAACTTGCTTTGGCAGACACCACCAGTTCCTGCTTTAGTAAGAGAATCTCCAATTTTTAGCTAGGCACATGGCTACCTGGATCAAAGATTACATTTCCCAGACTCTGTTATGTTAGATTTGGCCAAATGATCAAGTTTCAATCATTGAGCTATGAGTAATGTGTGTGTTTCAGGAAGTGGTAAAGAAAGAAATTATTCTTTTTTGTCCCTTAGTCTTTCCTGATGGTTGGGATGTGGACTTGATGGCAGATGCTCAAGCAGCCATATTGGTCCATGAAGCAGTACGCAAAGGCAGAGTTGAAGGAGCTTCAGAGCACCTTGCATTCACTCTTTGCCGTAAACGTTTTTACATAGGGAGAAATAAATTCTATTTTGTTTTGTAGTTTACGTAAAACTGCAAGTATTTTGCACTCTCTATTATGTGGTGTGAAACCCAGGCCTGAATAATGCGTTTGTCTTCCCAGTGTTTCTTGCAGCCATAGGGCAGCATATGACCAGACTCCACCGAGGCAGCCTCTCTGGTCAAGGTAGTCTCAGCAGGGAGCTTGAATTCCTATAGTAGCGTTTGCACCCAAGGTCCAGTGCTGGGGCTGGGGGCAAAGTAGGATGAAGTGCCCAGTGCTTGGTAGTGGCAGCAGGTCCTCATTAGGTCAGTTTTGCCTCATGATTTCCAGCACCATTCTTGGCTGCATGATCTCAAATCCAGTCTGCCAGCCCATGTGATGATTCTATAAGTTTTTCAATACCTTGTCAATCAATGCCCTTTCTGCTCACATCTGCTAGAGTTGGTCAGTAACCCATAGTCAAAATACTTTTCAGCAATAAGAATTCACCAAGATGGTTGGTTTTTGCCATAAGTTTAATTCAGACTCCACATAAGGCACAACCTCATCTAAAAAGAATCAGAATTTTCCAATGCCCTTGTTTCTAAAGATGCTTCTGGTGGGGGCTGAATCAGGCTTCTTGGAATATTTGCTGTCTCTTGTTATAGGGACACATGCCATCTGCTAGTTGAAGCTCTGGTATTTTGGGAGGATACCAGCAACCAAAATTAAACAGGAATTTAATTAAATTTAATACAAAGTTAAATTATATTCAAAGAGCAGCAGCACTTCATTTATCCAGAGGCAGGTTACACAGCAATCTCAGTTATTTGGAACACTGTCAGGAACCAGGAAAGAGGCAAAAATAAACAAAAACCAAAAAACAGGTAAGGAAACCACCAACCACTCTCAAATAAACAAAAAAGACCACTCACAGTCAAAATAAATGTCACAGGATTCCTCTCCTACAGTTTACATACTTACTCACCATAGCCATGCAGACCCTTCTCCAGAGTCCATTCCTTTTTGTGCAGACAATTCAAGGGAAAATCTGGGTGAAGAACTCCCAGTCCACAGCAGATTTGAGAGGACCTTAGAAGGGGAGGGGGGGAAGGCTGCTGGAGACTTGACACTCTGATAGGAATGACAAGATGGTTGTTATTTTGTGTTTAAGGCAGAGACACACCTGTAAGAAAAAGTAGACAGGAGAGCACAGGATGGCCCCTGAGCCCATTTAGTATAACAGGAACAGCTCTGTGTTACAGTCCAGTCCAAGCATGGGGTAGGGGGTAGTGGATGCTATGGACTGACTGTGTCCCCTCAAAATTCATATACTAAATCTTAACCCCCAAGGCGGTGGTATTAGGAGGTGATTGGGTCATGAGGGCAGAGCCCTCAAGGATGAGATTAATGCCCATAGGTGAGAGGCTCTGGGGAGATCCCTGACCCTTCCACCACGTGAGGCTACTATGAGGGGGTCTGCAACCAGGAAGAATGCCCTCACCTGACCACATGAGCACTCTGATCTTGGACTTCCAGTCTCCAGAACAGAGAAGCAACTTTCTGTTGTTTATAAACCATTCAGTCCGTGGCATTTTGTTAGGCAACTTGAATGGACTGACACAGTGTGATTCATGAAAACGCTGGACATTGTGAAAAGTCAGGAAAAGTTACAAAGTGGGCCAGTATCCAGTGTTTGCGAACATGTGGAGCAACAGGAATTCCCCCACTGCTGGTGGGAGAATGACCACTTTGGAAACTGGTTTGGTGGCACCTTGCGAAGCCAAGCACAGGGAGAACCCTTGACTCAGCAGTTCTCCCGAGTAGGTACAAAGAGAACCCTGGCACACAATCGTGGGAGACACATGCCAGAAAATTCAAGGCAGCACTTTTTGTAATAGTATTCAAAATCGCTCACATGCCCAAACAGCAGAGTGAGTAAAGGCATTTGTGGCATTGTCTGAAATGGAATATTATACAGGAGGGAACACAAACAGACGGTGATATGGGTGAATCTAAAAAACACAATGTTCAACAAAAGAAATAACCATGAAATAATACGTAAGTAGAGTTCAATTAATATGAATTCAAGCACAGGCAAAATCGATTATACTGTTTGAGGCTACATTCAAATGTGATAAAACAATAAAGAAAAGCAAAGACATGATCAACACATAACTTGGTGTAGTGGTTGCTCTGATGGGGAAAGAGGAAGCTCTAACAGCAGTGTATTCTTTTTCTTATGATGGGTCCACTGGTATTCACTCAATTTAAATTCTTTAAACTGTATATGTGTGCTTTATTTACGTATGTGATATATTTCACCAATATTATTTTAAAAGAAGCAAGAAAAAAACCAAGAATTAGGTTATGTCCAGTTTGTTCTGTTGAAGAAGGCAAGATAACATTTACTAAGATTAGAAACATTTCCACCAAAAACTATTAAAAGAAAAACAGCTTGGGGCCTTTGGAAGGCTACATTTCAGTGATCTGGAAAGTTCATTTACGCGTGACTACTGATCGGCTTCTTTTCCATACAATGAGGTACTCCGGTAATGACCTGGAGTCCCATCTCTTTTCAGATGACTTTCTGATTTCCTATTGGCTGAGGAAGAAAGAAAGGACAGCCTTAGTGGGGGCTTTTTAGTGGAACAAAGGCCCTTCAGCAACCTGCTATAAGGCTGCATTTTGGCCTCTTTCCCTCTGGCCACCTCCCCATGGCGTCACCTGGGAGCTTGTTACAAATACAGAATCTCAGGCCCCACCCTAGACCTACTGAAGCAGAATTTTCACATGAACAAGATCCCCAGGGGCTCCAAATGCATGTTGAAGTATGAGAAGCACTGTTCAGGTCAAGACCGTGACCAGGGACCAGATACTCAGCTCTTCATAATTTTAGGAAAGCCTGCTCTTTAAACAGTCCCAGCATGGACCCTCCCTGTACTGAATTCCGTGCTGCAGTAAATAGTATTCAGAAAAATTCGAATTCGTTCATTCCATTAATATTAGGATGAGCCATATGAAATTGCTATTCAAAAATGGGTAGCTATTGTCAGTTTGATACGGTCTAGCTCTTAATATTTATTGAGCTCCTATTTTGTGCCAGGCCAAAGATAGATATTGGGGAAACATTAATCATTCAGTCAGCATCAGTTTAGTTGCTCAGTCGTGTCCGACTCTCTGACCCCACGGACCGCAGCACTCCAGGCTTCCCTGTCCATCATCAACTCCTGGAGCTTGCTCAAACTCAAGTCCATTGAGTCAGTGATGCCATCCAACCATCTCATCCTCTGTCGTCCCCTTCTCCTCCTCTGTCGTCCTCTTCTCCTCTTGCCTTCAATCTTTCCCAGCATCAGGGTCTTTTTTAATGAGTCAGTTCTTTGCATCAGGTGGAAATATTAATAACTTCTGGCAAAACTAGCCTTGGTCGCTGCCCTCACAGAGCTTACAGTCCACTGGGATAGGTGGTCTTTAATGTAAAAGCAATTCACTTGAATAGATGGAAAATCACCATCACCTTATAATTGTTACACAGTTGAGATCCCCGGTGCATGCACTATCATAAGCTGATGTATTTCAGGGAGGGGGTGGTCAGAAGCAGTCTCTCTGGGGAGGTGTGGCTGGAAGTGAAATCTGAAGGGTGAGGAGGGGATGAAAATGAGAAGCATGCAGACTCAGAGAAGATGATTCCAGGCCTGAGACACAGCAGGCCCAAAGGCCTTCTGTAAATAATGCAGTGGAAGGTAGAGCCTCCCCTGCCAGCAGGACCCAGTCGGCCAGGGCGAGTCTCTCCTCTTCTAAATGATCTTGCCAGCAAGGAAGTGGAATTTGTCCACAGTAGCTCCCCAGGCTTTCGGCCTCCTGCAGCCTCTGTGTTTAAAGAACCTGCCAGTGCTTTCTCTCCCCCGTGGGAAAGGACTGGAGGACCACGCTTTAATGGTCTTGCTAGTCAAATTTACTCACTCACATCTGTGTGGGCTGCTTTTGATCCTTCTTGTTTGAATAACCTTTGGTGGCCTCGGGGAACTTCTTTCAGTTCCCTGAATGCCGGCAACGATCTGTCTTGCTGCCAGGACTTTGCACGTGCTGTTCCCTCTGCCTGGAACACTGCAAGAGCAGCCGCCCTGCCTCCTCCACTCCAAATACCTGGCTTACTCCCAGTTATTGTCAGCACCACCCAGGAAGTCTTCTTCACCCCTCCCCCCTAAACCTGGTGCTATTCCCACAAAGCCCTGCACATAGATGTGTGTCAACGGCTCCTCACACCCAGCATTAAGTCTGATATGACTCATCAATCCTCTCCAGCACCTAGCTCAGGGCATAGTAGGTGCTCAGCATTCACTTGTTGAATGAATAAATGGAAACATTGTATTTAATCTGATGTACAGCTGTGGCCTGTGGGTTGGCTTCCTCAACTGTCATTTCTTCAGTTCTTTCTCCCTTGCCTGCCTCTACTCTAGAGGCTGGTTTGCTTTCCCATCCTCCCCAGCACATAGAAATGACCACGGGACACAGTCATGCCAATAAGATACCTGATGGGGATTTCTGGGAATTTTTCCCCTTGTTTGTGAAAGGAACTCCCAGCTGGTGCTGGCTCCTTCTTCCTGCCTGGAATTGAGCTGTGATGCTTAGAGCTGCAGCAGCCATGTTTTAACCATGAGGGAAAGGCTAATAGACTCAAAGAGACAATAGTCTGGAAATTGCTGAGTCACAGTACCAGAACAGTGGCTACTTGTCTCTAGATTTCTCCTTATTTGAGGAAAATGAGTGCCTATTTCATCCATTGTTAGATGGATTTTCTGAGAGCTGATAGCATGCCTGATAAAATTTGTCTTGATGGCTGCCAGCAGGGATGTAGGGAGAAGAAAAAACCAGTGGGGAGAACTCTTTCAGCCATCTTGGACCCTGTGGAGGTCTGCTGGGAACAGGACTTCCAAATCAACAAATATGTCTGGAAGGGTGTGGTCCAAGTCCATTTTTGCTGGCTATAAGCAGGTTTGTCAAATTCTCTATATTGTAACCCTGCTTATTTAACTTATATGCAGAGTATATCATGAGAAACGCTGGGCTGGAAGAAGCACAGGCTGCAATCAAGATTGCTGGGAGAAATATCAATAACCTCAGATATGCAGATGACACCACCCTTATGGCAAAAGTGAAGAAGAACTAAAGAGCCTCTTGATGAAAGTGAAAGAGGAGAGTGAAAAAGTTGGCTTAAAGATAAACATTCAGAAAACTACGATCATGGCATCCAGTCCCATCACTTTATGGCAAATAGACGGGGAAACAGTAGAAACAGTGTCAGACTTTTATTTTTGGGGGCTCCAGAATCACTGCAGATGGTGACTGCTGCCATGAAATTAAAAGACGCTTACTCCTTGGAAGGAAAGTTATGACCAACCTAGATAGCATATTAAAAAAGCAGAGACATTACTTAGTCAACAAAGGTCCGTTTAGTCAAAGCTATGGTTTTTCCAGTAGTCATGTATGGATGTGAGAGTTGGACTGTGAAGAAAGCTGAGCACTGAAGAATTGATGCTTTTGAACTGTGGTGTTGGAGGAGACTCTTGAGAGTCCCTTGGACTGCAAGGAGATCCAACTAGTCCATCCTAAAGGAAATCAGTCCAGGGTGTTCATTGGAAGGACTGATGTTGAAGCTGAAACTCCAGTACTTTGGCCACCTGATGCGAAGAGCTGACTCATTGGAAAAGACCCTGACGCTGGGAAAGATTGAGGGCAGGAGGAGAAGGGGATGACAGAGGATGAGATGTTTGGATGGCATCACTGACTCAATGGACATGGGTTTGGGTGGAGTCCGGGAGTTGGTGATGAACAGGGAGGCCTGGCGTGCTGCAGTTTATGGGGTTGCAAAGAGCTGGACACAACTGAGTGACTGAACTGAACTGAAGCAGAGTCTATGGAACAAGAGGGAGCACAGGGCTCTCCTGAAAACTGAAGGGTGTATATGCTTGAGATGAAACTGAATTCTTTCTAGGCAAGAGATGTGCTTATGTATACAAAGCAAAGAACAACTAGTAACTCCTGGTGGAAAATCTAGCAAAACCAGAGTAATCTGGGGAAAGATACTTGAGCTTATAGAAGCAGTGGCATGGTTGGTGCCAAATTTTGAAGCAACCTTCCTGGTTAAGGTCTTTGGACACAGAGTCTGCGTGACCTGTACCCTTCGAGGATTTAAACATACTGAAAAGTGAATAAGTATAAGTGTGGATTTGTAAAACAAAACCACAGTGGGAAGAGGGTACTCTTTGATTTGTCAAAGAAGGAAGTTAACATTTGTCGAGTGCCTGTCAACAAATAGCCAGTGATCTGTCCCTGGTTATTACACGTGTTGCTTCACATCTGTGACATTTAACCTCCCAGTCCATCCAAGTAGAAGTATCCTCTCATTACAGAGATAAGGCAGTGAAGGCTCAAGACCCATGAATCACCTCGGTTGACAGTGGTCGGTCTGGGGTGGGGCCAGGCTCTCTCTGCTTCATCCTGTTGCTGCCCTGAGGTGGAGGGTGATGGCCTTAAGAAAGTCAGGCAAGTGTTGCAGGGACTGGAGGGACCTGGGGGTTTGTCTCAAATCTCAACCTCCCCTCCAGCTGACTAGGATTCTTCTAGCTCAACATTCTCTGTGTCCAGCAGCATCCCTAGCTTTATGAATGTCAGTCCATTTATGGTAGAGATGGTCATACCTCACTAATTTTAAAAGTCACTGCCACTGCCAGAACCAGGTCCTTTGCGTACAGCTCCAGTGTTTTCCTCAGCAGGCCTGGGTCTTGGAGGTCCGAATGCCTGGGCAGGTGGTCCTTACTGCTTCCCCTTCTCTGTCCTCACAAGTACCTCTTCTTTCTTCCCTGCTCTAAGGGCTCATGCTTTCCCAGTCACTCCTCCAGAGAAAAACAAACTTAAAAGCATAACAGCATCAAAATGTTGTCTATTTAACTTGTTCCTTCTTTCAGGTCCCCCTTGCCCCCATTGCCTATCCCTGGTAGCTGGACATAGTGTTACTAATAAACATCCCAGCCCAGGCTTAGACTGTCAGAACCGATCCTGGGCTTTGGCTGCGTTACACAACAGTCTCCTTGTCTGGTCCTACTTCAGGGTTTGAGACACTGTGCCAGGCTCTGTACTAACAGCCATATGACTTAAGATTATGACCCCATTTTACAGACCTCGGAACTGAGGCTCTACCCAAGGTCATATAAGCGAAAGTGAAAGTTACTCAGTCGTGTCTGACTCTTTGTGACCTCATGGACTATATAGTCCATGGAATTCTTCAGGCCAGAATACTGGAGTGGGTAGACTTTCCCTTCTCCAGGGGATCTTCCCAACCCAGGGATCAAGTGCAACTCTTTGCAACTGGATTCTTTAACAGCTGAGCCACAGGGAAGTTCCAAGGTATACAGGGAGGACTCAAATTCAAACCTGTTGGACATTAAAACCTAAGTGTAGTCTTCTTGGTAAGGGTGTTTCTCACCTGGTCCCTCAACCATCTCCTTCCTACTTCCCACCACCACTCTCAGGGAACTTGAAGATTCCTCATTAAGAGATTTATTTGTTAAGCCTGAAAGCATTTTGATTTTCAATGAGTGCATGTTAAGTCACTTGTCATGTCCAAGGTTTTGCAGCGTTATAGATGGTAGTCCACCACGCTCCATTAAATGGAGTCCATAGTCTCCATTAAAATGCAAAAGCCCCTGGAAAGTATAGTTCCCTAAGCCTTTATTTTACAGCACTGCAGTAGGGAGCATTTCATGGACAGGTCCTATGGGAGGACAAGGAAAGGAGGGCCTGGGGATGGGGAGGAGGGGGCAGGATCCAAGTGTCTAATTGGCTCAGGGCCACTTTCCCCCGGGCCTTGGTGAGCCCAAGTTTAGCTTCCTTCTCCCCTGTGTCCCAGGGGCCCCAAGGGTGGTCAATTCCAGCGAGCTACTTAGTGAGACCAGTTATGCTAAACACTTTCATTGCCTTCTAGTAGTCTCTATGGTTTCCAGGAGGCCTGAGCTTGGAGTGCTGCATAGAGATGCGGAGCTGAAGGGCCACACTCTCTCTCCCAACTATGGGACCCAACTTCTGCAGCTCAGAGAGCCAAGGTTCCTGCAAGGTGGATGTGAGCCTGTGGTGTGTGAACAGGCATGTGGGGAGGGGATCAAATGCTACCAGTCCACTTGGCCCCTGAGTTGTCATGGCAACAAATCTTGCATTGGTCGGGTGTTTCTGAAGGCAAGTCTTCCTGGCTGACAGCGCTGATCCAGGCTGGGCTGAGAGCCCTTGCAGATGAAAGGACCATTGCATTTCTGGCTTTGACACCTCAGGCTTCCAGGACTGAGCCTCAAGAATCAATATTTTTATTTCTGGCTTGGCGCGGAAGTCTCTTTGCTGACCTGCAGAAATTAACCTGCCCCTCCACATTCTGAGTCAGGACCTGAAGGCAAATGACAAAAGTCCCTTGAACTGGGAACATCCCCTGGATTCCTCTTCACTGTCTCGCTCCCCTTGCTGCTCTGGTACTGGATCCACTGCTCTCTCTTTCTGCATATTTTCAGAAAATAGGAGGCAGGTTATCCTAATAAGGACTGAGGAATAGTTCATCAGCATGCCAGGCATGGAGATCATACTTTACACGCCTCATTTACCTTCACGACGGTCACAGAAGGTGCAGACGAGGACTCATTTTACACTCGAGGGCACTGATGTGGGAGGAGAGTAAGTGGCTTGCCTGGGGTCACGGAGCCAGGCTGTAACAGAGGCTGGATCAGAGCCCAAGTTGTCTGATTGTCAAGCCCGTGCTGGAACCGCTAGCATACTGCCTCCCAGTCTCAGTCCTGAGAGCACACAGTGGGGAAGTCCGGTCTACCGTGAGAGGTATACACAGTGAAAGTGTTAGTTGCTCAGTCGTGTCTGATTCTTTGTGACGCCCTGGACTGTAGCCTGCCAGGTTCCTCTGTCCATGGAATTCTCCAGGAAAGAATACTGGAGTAGGTTGCCATTCCCTTCTCTAGGGGATCTTTCCGACCCAGGGATCGAACCCAGGTCTCTCAAATTGTGGGCAGATTCTTTACTATCGGGGCCACAAGGGAAGCCCGGGAGCCGCAAAAAATAAAAACGCAGCCCAGGATAGAGAGTCCTTCCCTGTCACTGCCATTGAAAATCATCATGTCTAAGGGAAAAAGAATCCCTCCTAGGATTTAATGATCTAGAAGAAATATCAAACTGACTTCTGAATTAAAATTCACATCTTGTTTAAAATAGCAACACAGTGATTTCCAAGCTTTTTAGACTTGCAGTGCTCTGTTGCTTTTGTTTACTTATTTTATTATCTAAAATTTTAAAAAATTTTATTTTTAGTTTCTTGCAAAAGCCCTCTTAGAACATCAAATCTGGGAGCTTTGAGGTTTGTGTTTTTTTTTTTTTTTTTCTTTCTGCATTGGCATCACTCACAAGATGAAAAAGAGGAGAAAAACTATCCATAGTTTCCTTTTGTGGAAGGGAGGGAAAAGACATGAGAAATTCATGCAATGTTCATATGGCTGGAGAAAAAGGAAAACCTGAGTAAGCCTTGAGCCTTGCCAGGGGATGCATTTACTGTCTCACTGCAGAGTGCCTGCCGAGGTCCTCGGAGAACCCAGCTCTCTGTCCCCAAAGTCTGCGCTCCCCTACCCTCGCAATCAATGCTGCTGTCCACTTTATTATTGTAAATATTCCTTTTGTAAAAGGGCATTTTTACCAGTGGCTGAGTGGTAAAGAATCTGCCTGCCAATGCAGTAGACATGGGTTTGATCCCTGGTCCAGGAAGATTCCCTGGAGAAGGAAATGGCAACCCATTCCATTATTCTTGCCCAGAAAATCCTATGGACAGAAGAGCCTGGTAGGTTACAGTCCCTGGGCTGGCAAAAGACTTAGTGAGTGAACAACAACAGCAAAAGGGTATTTATCTGTATATGAGACTCAGTTTTAAAATGTTTGCTTTGGAGTCTTCAATGAAACCCTTAAGATAACTTGAGATGCCTACAGATGTTACCTAAAATAAGCGGAGCAGGTTACCCTGTGTGCCTGCTTTGTGACCATTCATCGAGCTGTACTTAATATTTGTGTGCCTTTATTGTTTGTGTGTTACGTGTGTTAGTCACTCAGTCATGTCCTACTCTTTGCGACCCCATGGAGAGCCCGCCGGGCTCCTCTGTCCATGAAATTCTCCAGGCAAGAATACTGGAGTGGGTTGCCAGTTCCTGCTCCAGCGTGTGTTACAGTTCATAAAAAAATTCCCTTCAGTATCAGAAAAATAAAAGAGTGAGGGCTCTGTCTGAATGGTGTGCAAATTAGAACAAGTGTGTAGGCGTCGTGAGCTCTGGTTTTTGGTAGAGCTGATGGGTTCTAATTTGGGGCCTCACATACAGCTCTCAGGACCCTTTTATGGGCCGCGCCACCATCACATCCTGTGAAGAGTTTCTCTTAGCCGCCTTCTTCTGGGGGTCCCCATGTCTCTGCCTTTTGGCTTCTGGGGTCTCAAAACGTAGGGTTTGCACAGGGTCGCGCGTAGAGACCTCAGTGCCTGTGTGCATGCAGTTAGGTGGTTTTTATTTGCATAGTGGTTCCAGTATATGCTAGCTGTGTGACCCTGGGTGAGTTTCTTAACCTTTCTGAACCATGTGCGTGCATGCTCAGTCTTTCAGTCATTATCTGACTCTTTGTGATGCTATGGACTGTAGCCCACCAGGTTCCTTGGTCTATGGGATTTTCTAGGCAAGAATACTGGAGTGGGTTGCCATTT
Organism: Aepyceros melampus; assembly: GCA_006408695.1. Classification (NCBI taxonomy): domain Eukaryota; kingdom Metazoa; phylum Chordata; class Mammalia; order Artiodactyla; family Bovidae; genus Aepyceros; species Aepyceros melampus. The sequence continues at coordinate 98,248 of SJXQ01004369.1, read as the reverse complement.
CCTCCTCTAGGGGATCTTCCCTACCAGGGATCAAACACGTGTCTCCTGCTTCTACATTGCAGGCAGATTCTTTACTGCTGAACCGCCAGGGAAGCCCCTAGTTTCTTCATTTACAGATGGAGGAGAAGAATACTGTCTGCATTGTCGGACTGCATAGTTCAGTTCAGTTCAGTTCAGTTCAGTCGCGCAGTCGTGTCTGACTCTTTGCGACCCCATGAATCGCAGCATGTCAGGCCTCCCTGTCCATCACCAACTCCCGGAGTTTACTCAACTCATGTCCATCGAGTCGGTGATGCCATCCAGCCATCTCGTCCTCTGTCGTCCCCTTCTCCTCCTGCCCCCAATCCCTCCCAGCATCAGGGTCTTTTCCAATGAGTCAACTCTTCGCATGAGGTGGCCAAAGTACTGGAGTTTCAGCTTTAAGCATCATTCCTTCCAATAAACACCCAGGGCTGATCTCCTTCAGAATGGACTGGTTGGATCTCCTTGCAGTCCAAGGGACTCCAAGAGTCTTCTCCAACACCACAGTTCAGAAGCATCAATTCTTCGGCACTCAGCTTTCTTCACAGTCCAACTGTCACATCCATACGTGACCACAGGAAAAACCATAGCCTTGAAGGAATGCATAAGGAAAGATTAAATAGGATGCTGCACGTGAAGGGCTTAGCCTGGTGTACAATAAATTAACACCATGTAGGGAATCCATACATCTGGGGATGAGGCTCAGGCATCCAGTTTGCATTTTTTTTTTAACTCTGCAGGTGATGTTGCTGCACAGTCAAGGTGAAAAATTACACTCTGACACGGCCTCTGCCCTCACCTGTTGCACCACGGAAGATCCAAAACATTAATTCTCTTCATTGGCTTCAAAATCACTGCAGATGGTGACTGCAGCCATGAAATTAAAATACATTTACTCTTTGGAAGGAAAGTTATGACCAACCTAGACAGCATATTAAAAAGCAGAGACATTACTTTGTCCACAAAGGTTCGTCTAGTCAAGGCTATGGTTTTTCCAGTGGTCATGTATGCATGTGAGAGTTGGACTATAAAGAAAACAGAGCACCAAAGAATTGATGCTTTTGAACTGTGGTGTGGAGAAGACTCTTGAGAGTCCCTTGGACTGCAAGGAGGTCCAGCCTGTCCATCCTAAAGGAGATCAGTCCTGGGTGTTCATTGGAAGGACTAATGTTGAAGCTGAAACTCCAATACTTTGGCCACCTGATGCGAAGAGCTGACTCATTGGAAAAGACCCTGATGCTGGGAAAGACTGAAGGCGGGAGGAGAAGGGGACAACAGAGGATGAGATGGTAGGATGGCATCACCGACTCAATGGACATAGGTTTGGGTGGACTCTGGGAGTCAGTGATGGACAGGGAGGCCCGACATGCTGCAGTCCATGAGGTCGCAAAGAGTTGGACACGACTGAGGGACTGAACTGAACTGAACTCCTTTTATAGACTAGAGCAGAGGGCAGAGGGACTTGCCCTTTGGAAAGGGCGCAGTGATGCCAGAAGAAAGTAATTCTTTCTCTCTCTTACAGATAATCACTGACTGTGTGTCAGGTGGGGTATGAGGGAAAGATAGACAGACGCCCAGGGGTGACTCCTGTCCTTAGGGAGCTACCTGCTCACAGAGGAAATTGATGACACACACTTTTGGTGAAGAGGCACTGAACTCTTGGGCTCTGGCTCCAGCTTTGCCACATCTGAGTGCCTCTGGGACTCATTTGTTATGTCTGTAAAGTGAGGAGGATGGACTGGTTGATTTCGGAGGTCTTTCCATCCCTGACATTCTATGAACCCACACTTTCATCCTTAAAAATGCTATATGATAAAACTCAACAATAAAAAAACAACTTGACTATAGAATAGCTGAAAGCTCTGAATAGACACTTCACCAAAGAAGATATATCACAATTAACAAAATAACACTACACATTTATTGTGTGTGTGTTAGCCGCTCAGTCTTGTCTAACTCTTTGTGACCCCCTGAACTGTAGTCCACCAGGCTCCTCGGTCCATGGAAATCTCCAGGCAAGAATCCTGGAGTGGGAGCCATTCCCTTCTCCAGGGGATCTTCCTGACCCAGGGATCAAACACAGGTCTCCTGCATTGCAGGCGGATTGATTACTGTCTGAGCCACCAGGACACATTTATTAGAATGGCCAAAATCCAAAATACTGATGAACTCAAATGCTGGTGAGGACATGGAGAAATAGGAACTCCCATTCATGGCTGGTGGAGATCATAATGGTACAGTTTGGTGATTTCTTGCAAAGGTAAACCTACTTTTACTGTATGATGCAGCGACTGTGCTCCTTGGTATTTACCCAAATGAGCTGAAAACATGTCTGCATAAAATCCTGCAGGGGGGCGCTTCCCTGGTGGCTTAGTGGTAAAGAATCTGCCTGCCAATGCAGAAGACACAGTTCGATCCCTGATCTGGGAAGATCCCACAAGCACTGGAACAACGGAGCCCATGCACCACGACTACTGAACTCGTGCCAGAAGCCACAATACTGAGCCCACGTGCTGCAGCTACTGAACCTGCCTGCCCCAGAGCCCGTGCTCCACAATAAGAGAAGGCACCGCAGTGAGAAGCCCACACACTGCAGCTAGAGAGTAACATTTGCTTGACCCAACTGGAGAAAAGCCTATGCAGCAACAAAGACCCAGCACAGCCAGTAAATAAATAAATACGTGTTCTAAAAGCCTAAAGCAAATGTTTACAGCAGCTTTATTCATAATTGTCAAAATTAGGAAGCAACCAAGATGTCCTTCTGTAGGTGAATGGATAAACTGTGGGATATCCAGACATTGGACTGTTACTCAGCATTCAAAAGAAATGAGCTATCAAGTCATGAAATGACATGAAGGAAACTTAAATGCATATTACTAAGGGAAAGAAGCCAGTCTGAAAAGGCTACAGACAGTGTAATTCAACTATATGACATTCTAGAAGAGGCAAAATTATGGATGCAGTTAGCAGATTAGTGGTTTCTGGTGGTTAGTGAGGAGAAATGAATGAATAGGTGGAGCACAGAGATGTTTTAGGGTAGTGAAACTACTCTGTATGGTACTATAATTATGGATATATGCCATTATACATTTGTCTAGATCCCTAGAATGTACAACGTTAAGACTGAATCCTAAAGTAAATGATGGACTTTGGGTAAAGATGTGTCAATGAGGGTTCATCAATTACAGTGTACCACTCTGGTGAGGATGTTGATAGTGGTGAAGGCTGTGCTTGCATAAGGGACAGGAAGGATATGGGAAATCTCTGTACTTTCTGCTCAGTTTTGCTATAAACCTAAAAATGCTCTAGAAAATAAAGTCTATTAAAAAGCAGAAACAAATAAAACACCATAATGTATATGGTTAAAGGCATGTGACTTGGAGCCAGACTGTCTGTGTTTGAGTCGTAGCTTTGCCCCCTAACTAGCTGTGATCTATAGCAAATTAGCTGAACACTCTGTGCTTTTGTTTCCTCATCTGTAACATGGGGATAATAATGCCTGCTTCATATTTGTGTGTGTGTGTGTATGATGATTGAAATAATTAATAATTTTAAATCATTTAGCACAGTGATTGATAATTAATTGCTCAATTAATATTAGCTACTATTAAAAATGTGAATCTTTTTTAAAGAGTTGATTTCATTTGTTTGGCTGTTGCCAACACTGACCATAGCAATCCCTTGTACTCAGGAGAGACAATTAGATGTCTGACAGAATGGAACTTCTCTTTATTGTATGTTGGTATAGAAGATCTTTTTCAGAGCCAGAGCTTTCAAGCCCTCACATGCTCTGAGACCCAGAGAAGATGCTTCTTAATAGGCCCAAGCCAATGGATCAGGCAGGGAAAAACAGTCTGGTACCTACATTTCAGATTCAGGCTCAGCTGGTAAAGAAACCACCTGCAACGCAGGAGAACTGGATTCAATCCCTGGTTTGGGAACATCCCAAGGGAACAGCTACCCAGTCCAGTATTCTGGCCTGGAGAATTCCATGGGCTGTATAGTCATGGGATCGCAGAGTCGGACACGACTGAGCAACTTTCACTTCCAATTTCAATTACCTACATTTCATTTGCTTGACTGACCCGGCAGATCCCCCAGTCTCTATTCTTTCCTTCACCAGCCAAACACTCTTCTGCTTCTGATATCACTCTGGGGAAGAAAGCTCTGTGTTAGAGTAACAAAGATTGATGTTCAAGCTTGCGGTAATTTTATCATCTTTGACCATCGCAAACACTCTTGAGTACCATGACCTTTGAGAGATTGGTTGAGAACAGCTGATGAACTTCGACATTTTGTCACATACTTTCAATGCATTTAATGTTTATTGGACATTCTCCCTAATAGCTCCATTAGCATAATTGAATTTGGAATTTACACATGTGCATTTGCACTGCAATTAGGATTGCTTTTTAAAGGACCTAAGAACTTTAAATGATATATATTGCTTTCGGATAGAGAATGAACTAGGTGTTAATGTAATGAAAATCAAGTAGTATATACAATAGATGACTTCATCCAAAAAGGGTCACTTAGCCACAGCCTATAAAGAAACCAAATGAGTGCCCCTATAGGCAATTCCAGCCACTTCTCCTTCCATGAAGATCCACCTGCACCACCATTTCACTAGTAGTGGTAACTGTGACAGAGGCACCTGTCTCACCGGATGTTAAAGTCTGCCAGGGGCTTTCATGAACATTAAATTATTTCCTTTGACCCTCACAACAGCCTTGTTAGAGGAACCTGAGGCTCTCGGAGACCAAGGATCCCACTCAACTTTTTTCAGTTGGTAAGAGGCACCATTTGGACCCAGTTCTTTGGCTTTAAAGCCATGCTCCATCCTTTAAGTTTTAACACTTTCTTCCTTTGCTGGAAGTTGCAGGTCTAACCCCCCACCTCTGCCTTTTCGGCTGGTAGAGCTTCTACTTAGCTCCGGTACCCATGCAGCCTCCAAGGAATGAGGCAGATCACAATCAACCTAGCACCCTAGCCAAGGGATTGGTCTAGAGATGGGCATGTGACTAAATCTGGCCAATGAGATGCAAGGGGGGTGTCTAAGGAAGCGGTTTTTCTGACCTTAAAAATTGAGTGTGGAAGAAACCTTCTTCAACTGGTGGGCAGAGTGCTGTCTTTCCGCCATTTTATTTTGATTTCTGTTAAACTGCTCCTGATGTCTTTTAAAGAGCATCTGACTAACTTCCTTTAATTGGGCCTATGGGCCCTGGCTCACCTCTGTTGACACAGAGACTGAGTCTGGGATGTAATGGCACCTGGCTACTATTCCACACTAGCCCAAGGCAGGGAGCCTTCCCCCAGGGAGAGGGTGCAGCTGTCACTGCTGGATGGGCATGGCCAAATGGGAGCATATGTGGACTCGGGTCCACCAGTTGCTCGTAGAGGAGGCTGGTAGCCAACCCCCTGACCACACATGTGCTTTACTTTGATGCTTCAGTAACAGTGGTAGGGGGAGGGGTGACAGGTAATGGTGCCTCCTTAAGGGAGCTTTCTCTCTGAGACCATGATTACTAAGCCCTGTGGCTTAGAAAAGCTTTTTCTTCTTTGAGAGGCCAAGTCCCAAATGAGAAACCTCCAAAACCAGAAACTAAGCTTTTACACATAGACATTAACCCCCTGGGACTTCCCTGGCAGTCCAGTGGCTGAGACTCAGTGCTCCCAATGTAGGGGGCAAGGGTTCCAACCCTGGTGGAGAGACTAAGATCACACAGGCAGCATCAGTTCAGTTCAGTTCAGTCGCTCAGTCATGTCTGACCCTTTGTGACTCTATGGACTGCAGCATGCCAGGCCTCCCTGTCCAACTCCCAGAGCTTACTCAAACTCATGTCCATTGAGTCGGTGATGCCATCCAACCATCTCATCCTCTATCATCCCTTTCTCCTTCCACCTTCAATCTTTCCCAGCATCAGGGTCTTTTTTAATGAGTCAGTTCTTTGCATCAGCATCAGGTAGCCAAAGTATTGGAGTCTCAGCTTCAACATCAGTCCTTCCAATGAATATTCAGGACTGATTTCCTTTAGGATGGACTGGTTGATCTCCTTGCAGTCCAAGGGACTCTCTGCCAAAAAAGAAAAAAAAAAAAAGAATATCAACCCCTCAACTCCTTAGTTCCTAGTACCTTGGCCAGCTTCCGAAATGGGTTTAGTAAATCTTAACTGGATATGTAACATTAACAGCATAGAATGATTACATGGTGTTTCTGTTTTCAGAGTGAATCTTCTATTGCTTCCTTCATTCTTCTGTGAACCCCTGGAGGAGGGCATGGCAACCAACTCCAGTATTCTTGCCTGGAGAATCTCCATGGACAGAGGAGCCTGGTGGGCTACAGTCCATGGGGTTGCAAAGAGTCAGCCATGACTGAGCAGCTAAGCACAGTGCGTAGCACGTAAGGAGCTGGAGGTAGATGAGCCCTGCTCAAACCAGGTCTCTGGGCTCCCTTCTTGTAGCTCGAGCAACAGACAGTCAGAATGGCCCCTGATTTAGGGCACTGAGATCCCTGAGATCCACATGCCCCACGTCCAGCTGGCTTCACCACCCTTGTCTATTTTGCTTCCAGGCAGTCTTCATTGCTGCCGGTATCTTGTCTTTTTAAGAAAGGTCAAGCTCTTCTCCCATGCAAGCAGCACCCTGAGCCTCTGACCCAAGCTGGGTTCAGATCAAGGTTGGACACCTTGTCAGGGGAGATTCAAACTATAGCATCCAAGAACTCTCTTGCTGAGCCCTTACTTGTGCTAACCACCGTCCCAAGTGCTTTGCAGGCAGTAACTCTTTGAATATTTATATATTTAAATCTTTATAATACCCCTATGTTTGTGTGTTAGTCACTCATTTGTGTCCCACTCTTTGTGAACCCATGGATTCTAGCCTGCCAGGCTCCACTGTCCATGTGAGTCTCCAGGCAAGAATACTGGAGTGGGTTGCCAGTTCCTTCTTCAGGGGATCTTCCTGACCCAGGGACTGAACCCAGGTCTCCCACATTGCAGGCAGATTCTTTGCCATTTGAACTGCCAGAGAAGTCCCCAGTACCCCTGTGGGTTGGGTTTTATCACACACACACACGCCCCGTTTTAATGATGATGGACTCGAGCACAGAGCCGGTAAGTAACTTGCCCAAGGCCGCACAGTTAGTATGTATCAGAGACATGGACAGTCTGGTTCCAGAGTCCATGCTGTTGGCCAATGTGCTCTACCACCCTGCATGATGCGCTAACCTTTGAAGATCAGATAAGTAGATGAAAACCTTGTGTGTGGCTGGCCACGGTGACAACCTGAGTCTGGGAGAGTTAGGGCTGGGCAGTGGAGTCTGAGGAGACCCCCTGGAGCACTGAGACTGTGACCTGTGGGAGAAGGGAACAAGTTCCTAGGAAGCTTTTGGATAGACATCTGCTCCTATGATGAGAGGAAGAGGTCTGGGGCACCAAGCTGATTTGGAGAAGAGGCTCTGACCAGGAAGAGAAAGGCTGGTTTCTCTGTCTATCCTGTAACACCTCTTCATTCTCCTTTGCACAGTTGTATTTATTTAGTTAATTAGCTAATGACTTATTCACCAAAGAACTGGGCCAGCCTTGTTCACGATCGTATCGCCTCGGTCCTGCACATGGAATCAAAAATTTGTTGAGTGATGAATGAAGGAAGGAATGAAGGAAAATCCAGCCCTGTGGTCTGAAGTATACTTTCAGTCAGAGCGCTGGGGAAGGCTCCTGAAGGGAGGGGGCACAAAAATAACAAGTTGGCATTTGAGGAAGTATTTGAAAGGAAAGGCAGGCTTTAAAAAGGAGGAAGGGGAGGATTAGGGAGGTATATTTAAGAGATAGAGAAACACTGGCGGGAGGCGAGGGTAGGGAAATGTGGGCATAAAACCTGAAAGGGAGCCTGTGAGCCTGGCCGGGGCTACCAAAGGCTCCTTGTCCGGAGGACTCCTCCGGCTGCAGGGCGAGCGGCCCCCCTCAGAGCCTCATCCTGTGGCCAGCCCCAGATGTGTCCTAACAGCAGTGAGTTCTATTTAATGACTGTAAATGTTTTCTCCTCTTTGCCCAGGGACGGCGTCCTCCCCGCCCACCCCCCACCCCCAGGTTCCCAGTGTGGGGAACTCTTCTGGTTCCTGGGTTGAATTTCTGTGAGCTTGGCCTGGGGACAGGTATGGAGCTCTCTGGAAGGCACCCTTGGGCCAACTCAGGGTGGTGTGCTTAGGAGAGTCGGTGGCAAAACCTGGCCTGGATTGCCTGGAGCTGGAAGAGCTTTCCTAGAAGTGAAAAATCCCATCCCTCCCCCCACACTTGGGCTCATACAACAGCCCAGTCATAGGGCCCCCCTCCCCTTGGCTCCTTCCCACACCTCGGTCTGCCACACCACCAAAATTGTTGAGTGTAAGAGGAAACGCCACCTCCCGCAGAAAACCTCGGGGACGTTTTTTTTTCCCCCTTCGATAAACATTTGCTGAAATAACTTTTTTATTGGTGGTTGTTTTAAAACACAGAGCATAAAAAGAGTCCTGAGAATTATTCCCATCATAACTTTTGTTCAGCTGGATCTATGTCATCAGCGTGGGCCTCAATTTCCTCATCTGTAAAATACAGCCCCTTCCTCACTTAAATATTCTGCAAGTGTGTGCTGTATGAGGTGTGACTGACCTTTTACATTCTGCCAGCATCTGTTTGATGAATATTCCTTAAGTGCTGGGAGCCCAGAGTGCTTTCGACATTATTGGGGATACAAAAGAAATTATATTGACTCTTGCCTACCACTTATTTAAGTGGCCGTTAAATGCAAACCTCAAAGTCAGTATATGACAGGTGCTATAGAAGTTTTAGAAGTGTAAGATATCCCTGCATCTCAGGTAACCTCAAGCACACTGGAATGACACGGTGTATATGAAATAAACAGAACACTTTTAGGGACTTCCCTGGTGGCCCAGTGATTAAGAATCCACCTTGCGATACAGGGGATGTGGGTTTGATTCCTGGTCAGGGAACTAGGATCCCACATGCTGCAGGGCAACTAATCCTGCAACTACTGAGCCTGCAAGCCACAACCAGAGAGTCTGTGTGTCTCAACGAAAGATCTGATATGATGCAACTAAGGCCCAGTGCGGCCAAATTAAAAAATTTTTTTAAAGAGAGAACAATTTAAAATAGCATATAATTACTGATAGATGGGTGGGGATATGCTACTGAAGGTTGAAAGAGGGAGAAATTTCTCTGGGTTTGACGAATCTAAGAAGGTTACTTAGCAATAGGGCTTGGGTTGGCTAAAATGTAATGAGAATGGAGGTAAAGATGATAATGATGAATACAGGCAAACTTACTGAACTCCGCATGTGGAAGGTATTAATAATAAGTATCACACTGAATCCTCACATCAACCTTCTAAAGTAGGCACTATTATTGTCCCCATTTAGCAGACAGGGAAACTGAGGTCCAAAGATTTTATGGAGGAATTTGACCAATCCATAGTAACACTTTGTAGGTATGAAGGGACAGGGGTTAAGACGAAAGGAAAACGTGAAGAAGGGTCCTTCATCTCTCTAGAACAGCATTCCTTGGATTCTGAGTGGAAACATTTTCATAGCATAATGTCAATGCTTTCAGATTAAACTCCTTCTTTTAAAAATGACTCGAGGCCTCTAGAGTCTATATCCCTATATTTATAATGTACTTTCCAGATCTGATAATTACAGAGGACTCATCTCAGATCTTCTCTGTGTTACGTGTGACCATACTGACAACCCATTTTGGCTTCCATGGCAGTGGGGAACTCACACCTGTGTCAAGGGAGATGAGATCTGCAGAAACTTGAGGTTCTGTGCTTCTGGGGGTACTCTTTGTCTGCTAATTTCTTTGCCTCCTCTTACAGCCCCAGTTTGTTAATTATCATCATCTCCTAAGACTGAGTCCTAGGCCAGCTTCTGCTTACTCATTCATTAACTCAAAATTTGTTAATCACCTACTATCTGAAATTCAGTATTTCTAAAGATCATCTTTAAAGGAGTCTGGTGATTCTACCTACAATCCTGGTGTCAACTTCAAGGAGCACCTATATATGTTATGAATGACTTACACAATAACATCCCCACATGGACCTTTCATCTTCTCCCAGGTGTTTTCAAGATATATCCTGAAACAGAATATTCTGGGAGCAGAATGCATCAGCTCCTCCCTACATCACTTAAGTCCTCATTTCCCCATTTTAATGAATATCATCCATCTTCCTGGTCCTCTATTCTGCTGTTTTTATGGGCAAGGATGATATCTTCTTTTTGCTTTGCCCCCTCAAATAGAGTAGCATATAGTGTATGCCTCATAGCAAACATTCAAACAAAGGTGTCTAAATTATTTAAATGACTAACTGAACTCGGAACTGTAATAAGGCAGCTCAGTGTACTTCTGTATTTGGTCTCAGATGGTTGAGTGGCAACTCAAATTTTCTTCTTAAATACTTTAGCCATGGATCTATATATACATACACATATGTGGGAAATTTTAAAAACTTTAAGCCAAATACACCCCACCCCAAATCACTACCATGTAGACTTCTCCTCCTACCCTAAGGAAGAGAGTGGAAGGCTCACTTCTCCTGGTCTCTCCTGTAGATATTTCACTGAGCCAGGGGAAGTTAGGAGGAAGAAACTATCATATACAGGTCTCTCTATTTTTTAGACTATATAACAGCCAGTCTCAACTTCTTGTTTGTTTTATGATACCATCATGCCCTTCACCTAAGAACTCTCTGTGGCATTTTTAAAGTTTAGCTGATTTTTTAAAACCTCGTTTTTGAAAACTGTGTGATAACCCCATGGATCGCTAGGGCCACTGAAAGACTGATATTGAGATGATTGGTTTTATTTATACCAGGAGCTGCAAAATCAAATGCTTCCAGAGGCCAGGCAAGCCATGTAAATGCCCCAGCAGGCTGGGTAGAAGCTGTGGCAAACGGGTGTTTAAGTCCCATCCAAGGGGCCAGCTTCAGGTAGGCTGCAGCCCACTGTTGCCATTAGACAGTTCATGATGGGATTTATATTAACCGTTCACTGGGACATAGTTCTCTTCTTCTCCTGGTACATAGGAGGACTGAATTTCTCCACCTCTTTGAAATTAAGAATGGCCATGTGTCTTGTTTTGGCCAAAGAGATGTAAACTAAAGTGAGGTATGTTACTCCAGGAGGAAATATTTAACTGCTGCTGCACGGCCCTCTCCACCTCTCTCTCTTTCCATGCCATCTTGACCAGGGACACATTTGCTGATATGGAGATGCCATACTGAGCCATCACCTGCAGGACAGCTGCCCTGATTGTCACCTCAATCCACAGCAGTCTTGTGTAAGCCACTGAGTTTTGGAGGATGTTTACTACTGCAGCATAACCTGTCCTAACCTATATTTCTGTTTTTGGCTTTTTTTTTTTCCAGGAAATAACTTTTTATTTTCTGCTGGAGTTCAGTTCACTTCAGTTGCTCAGTCGTGTCCGACTCTTTGCGACCCCATGAATCGCAGCACGCCAGGCCTCCCTGTCCATCACCAACTCCTGGAGTTCACTCAGACTCATGTCCATCGAGTCAGTGATGCCATCCAGCCATCTCATCCTCTGTTGTCCCCTTCTCCTCCTGCCCCCAATCCCTCCCAGCACCAGAGTCTTTTCCAATGAGTCAACTCTTCGCATGAGGTGGCCAAAGTACTGGAGTTTCAGCTTTAGCATCATTCCTTCCAAAGAAATCCAGGGCTGATCTTCAGAATGGACTGGTTGGATCTCCTTGCAGTCCAAGGGACTCTCAAGGAGTACAGTTGATTAATAATGTTGTGTTAGTTGCAGGTATACAGCAAAGTGGTTCAGTTATATATGTATCTATTCTTTTTCAAATTCTTTTCCCATTTAGGTTGTTATATAATGTTGAGCAGAGTTCCTTGTGATATATAGTAGGTCGCTCTGGTTACTCACTTAAAATATAGCAATGTGCACACATCAATTCCAAATTCCCTAACTATCCCTCCTCGCTATGCACCCCCAACCGTGTTCGTTCTCTAAGTCTGTATAAAATTTTATTTATTTATTTTTGGCTCTGTTGGGTCTTTGTTGCTATGCAACTTTTCTCTAGTTGTGGTGAGTGAGGCTACTCTTTGTCGTGGTGCGTAGGCTTCCCGTTGCAGCGACTTCTCTTGCTGTGGATCTCGGGCTCCAGGACATGCAGGATGCGGTAGCTGCTGCCTGTGGGCGCAGGGTTGTGATGCCCGTACTTTGGAGCACGGGCTCAGTAGTGTGGTGCACGGGCTCAGTTGCTCCACAGCATGTGTGATCTTCCCCGACCAGGGATTGAACCCGTGTCTCCTGCATTGGCAGGTGGATTCTTTACCGCTGAGCCACCAAGGAAGCCCAAGTATATTTCTTAAACTGATTATTATATGTGACCTTTGTTTTTTTTTTCAAAAGCACAGAAATCGAGATTTTTGAAATCTTCAATAAGTTAAAAAAAAAAAGGAGTTTAAGGTTGAGCCAGCAAAGCCAAATTCACCCTGGCAGCTGTTAGTTTGCAATTTTTGGTTTGTACAGTTTTGAGTAGAGAATGGAACAACAAATGAATGATTTTTCTATTGTGCAACCATCCTCTCTGAACTCCTATGTTGCTTATAGTCAGTGTCACTCAGTAGCTTTTAGTTACTCTCAGTCTAGCAGTTTATCAGTGTTCATGTCATCCTTCCTAACTAGATGGGAGGTAGGGACAGGTGAGGAATCATGTCTTAAATTTGTGTAACTCACAGGCACAAAATATGATTTCAATAAATTCTCAGCATGAAGACTAGTTAATTGGTTGTTTACTCTGAATTACCACTTCCTTCACTAACAGTGGAGGAACAGGTGTGGGCAATTAATTATTTTACCTTGCCGGTTCACTTTTTCCTGTTTGCAAAGAGGTTGGGATTCATCAGGGCTTCCCTGGTGGCTCAGATAGTAAAGAATCTGCCTGCAATGCAGGATACCCAGGATTCGATCCCTGGGTCGGGAAGATCCCCTGGCGACAAGAGTGCTATCCACTTCAGTATTCTTGTCTGGAGAATTCCATAAACATAGGAGCCTGGCAGGCTACTGTCCTTGGGGTTGCAAAGAGTTGGACATGACTAACTAAACACACACAGGCTGAGATTCATCAGTGTCCTTTAAGCTTTAAAACACAATACCTAAATAAGTCAGAAAAGCAAAACAGAGTGTATTAATCAGGACTTTTCTAGCTGCAAGGAATAAGAAATCTAAATTCAAACTGCCTTAGGTAAGATATAATGTACAGCTTACTACAACTAAAAATGCCAGAGGCAGGAATAATGTCAGGCCTGGCTACATTGAAGAACTCAGACAATGCCACCTGAACTTGATCTGCCTTGACCTCCATGGCTTGGTTATTCTCCTCTCTACTCGTCTTTGCATTAGCTTCACTCTCAGTAGACTCTCTTACATGGTAGCTTCTGTAGATTCAGGTCCAACTTTTGGTAGCTTCTCTTTCCAGCAGGTCCACAAAATTGCTAGTCTCATCAGGCTCACCTGGGACAAATGGCAGGCTCTGAGGCAATGCATTGACCAGGGCTGGATGTATTAACCAGGACTTTTTTTAGTTGCAAGGAATAGGAAGCCTAAATTTAAACTGCTTTAGGCTGGGTCACTTGTCCATCCCCAAAAGCCAGTGGTAGATCAGTTCCAACAGCAAGGCAAAGAGAAGCAGACCAACGTGAACATAAATGGGCCAATTTATCGTCTCTCCCTCCAGAGACTTCCGAGGCAATGACTATGTAGAAGAGCCTAGTAAGGGACCATGTGGCTGGAGGTCTTAAAATTTAAAAGCATCCATATCAAATAATGGAGGAGACCTAATGGATATTACAGGGAGATGGAAGGAGCTAGAGACCTCCAAGTTATCGCTTGGTGCCAGCCCTGTAGTGCATTTTATTTGTGAGTGAAGCAGAGGCCCAGTTGGCCTGCCAGTGGCCCAGTCAACCCTGGAGAGGGCTGCTCTAACCACACAAATTATTAGTCCCACACATAGATCAGCATCATCGACTGAATGGACATGAGTTTGAGCAAACTCCGGGAGACAGGGAAGGACAGGGAAGCCTGGCATGCTGCAGTCCATGGGGCTGCAGAGTCGGACACGACTGAATGACTGAACAACACGTAGATCAGTTTGTTTTTCCAAAGTCTCAGATGAAGATGCATAGAGTAACATTCTCCCTGTTCAGTGTTTTCTTCCATATAACTCCAGACTTCAGTCTCGGGGAAACAACGTAAGCTGGTTTCACAGTACCCAGCTTTGATCTACACCAGAAAAGGTGTAGTTGACCTTTCTGGAGCTGAGAGTCATGTTCTTTCACAAGACTATCAAATTACCACTCATTTTCCATTGTACCTTCTTTCAGGGCCTTACTTTCTTTTTACTTGCTAACTTCAGTGCTTTGAGGGAGAGAGCTGTCAGTGAAGGTGAAAATGGTCAGTGTCATGGGGATTTGCTCTGTCTTTCCTGCCATAACACCAGTCCTCTAATCCAGAAATACTTTCCTGCACTGGGGCCATAAGGAAAATAGGACCTCACTGTTCTGTGAAAAGAGCTCCTCGCTGGGCTCTGCTCACTTGCTCCCATCTGTCTTAAGGCTTGTTGTTTCTTTCGCTCTGAGCATCTGCACTCCAAGAAGGCATGAACTTTTTCTTTCACTTCCTTTCTTCTGCGGGTGATGATCTGACATCACCCTGAGAAAGAGGCTGAAGGTCGCCGAATATAAACACTGTCACTCCTCTCTGGCTGAGCAGAAAGGCAGAGGGTTGAGTGAGCGCCCAGGGGTCTGGAGGAAGGGGACAGAAACCACGATGCCAAGGTCTTGGGCGCCACATGCGTGCTTGAGGGCTCAGGGTCTCTGTGCCTTTATACACTGAAGGCACCGGGGAGGACACATCTCCTCTGGAGTCGCCCTTAACCATCTGCCACTCTAGGAGGATGAAGGTAGGAGTTCAGTTGGCAATGGAAGTTGTCATGGGGAAGAAGGCCATTTGGAGTGGGCTGAGGGCTGGGCTGCTTACAGGAGTGTCCCTGGGTGGAAGAGACTAGAGGGCAAACTGTGTGAGCCACTGGGAAAGGGAAAGGGGCTCAGGTTGCTGCCCAAGGAAGGCGGGTCTCTCGCAGTGAGCCACCACCCTGGGGCTTAAGGACAGCTGAAGTGGCCAAGTGGGCTAGTGGGTCGGGGGGAGAAGCACCCAATAAAAGCCTTGGTCCTCTGCCCATCCTTCTATAAAAAAATGAAACAGGCTTGCGAGATATTTCCTCATTCAGTGCTGAAGTGTCCAAGGATGAAAATGTGTTGAAATTCTGTCTGTCTGTCTGTCTCTTTGTCTCTGTCTGTCTCTGTCTCTGTCTGTCTGTCTGTCTCTCTCTGTCTCTCTCGGTTTGGGGGGAAAAAAAAAAAAGAGCTAAGGATTGAGGAAGATGGGTCAACACATGCTACGTCTGCTCTCCAAGGGCCTCTGGACTTGTCCCGCCGCCGCCTTCTCGGCTCTCCCGGCCAGAGCTCCTGTCTCGCGGTGGAAGCGGGGCGGCGGTGCGCGGGGGATGCTCTTACATAATCGCCCGGCCGCGTCCTGCTTCCTCGCGCGCGCTCCTGCACCGCGCGGGCTTGGAGAGCCTGGGGGGAGGCGGGGAGGGACCGCGATGGAGCCGGGGCAGGCGCTGCGGGGCCGGGGCCGCCCCCGCGGGGGGGCGACGAGCGTGAGGAGCTGCGGGAGGAGGGCGCGAGAGGCGGCGGGGGAGGTGAAGGTCAGTGGGTGTGAAGCGCCC
>SJXQ01004369.1:0-81420 GCA_006408695.1 Aepyceros melampus | reverse complement strand
TGGGTGCGAGGTCGCGCGCGCGCCGGGGGGAGCCGGGCGGGAGGGCGGGGTGGGGCGCGCCGGGCGCGGGCACCTGGGACGGCCGCACACCCCACACCTCCCAGCGCGGGCGGAGCGTGCCGGAGCCCCCGGAACCCGAGCCCCGCGGGGAGGCTCCCGCAGCCTTGGGAGCCCGCGCGGCCCCGGCGTGGGGCGCTCTGCAGCCCGGACCCGCTCCCGCTAAGCGCCCGCGAGCGAGTGGCTTTCTCCTTGGTTCCCGCCCTGGGACGGGAGGCTCCGTCCGCTCCCGGGACGGCCGAGGCGCTCTCTCTGCCTCCCTCCCGCGCGCTCCTCCCCCGTCCGTTTTGCAGGGAGGTCCTCTCGCGCGGCGGGGAAGGCGGGTGAGTGGGGAGAAGACCGCCCTGGGTGGAGATGGAGGGTTGAAGGCCCGGGAGGTGCAAGGGTGCTGGTGGTGGAGGGATGACAGGGACCTGCTGGCAAGTCGTGCCCGCCCCTCCCCTTCGCAGGGAGGAAGCGCGGCTCCCTGAGGACCTGGAAGAGAGCGCTGACAAGGGCTGGCTATCGATCAATGAAGAGGGTTTTCCTCAGGGTCATTGCTCGGGGATTCCCCCTCTCGGAGAGGGTGGTGGTGGGGTGTCTAGGGGCGGCCGGGTCCCCTTTGGGCTCCCCCAACTGCCACGCCAGGTTACATAAGGAGTCAAGCAGGCTGCGCTAGGTAACCACCCCCTCCTCTCCGGCCCAGCCCAGTTTAGACGGCTCTCTCTTGCCTCGCCCCTCAAAAGAGCCTGACAGGTTAGGACTTAACCCGGCCTGGACCCCTGATCCAGGGGTTGCAGTCCCAAGTTTTGCCTGGGTCAGTGGTGTGGTCGGGGTGGGACGGGGAGGCCCTCTGCTCTTCAGCAGGGAGGATGGGCTGTCCCTGCAGCTGAAGATGGAGACGCTGGTGGAAGAGCTCGACTGATCCCTTGGGTCAGCCGGGAGGGAAAGGTTGCTTGACCCTTGCCCACTGTACATAGCATCTAGGACACTGGGCTGTGGCCTGACCACACGTGCTCAGAGCAGCTGGGTTCAGGTCAGCTTCTCAAAAAAGAGTTTGCAGGCCGGTGTGTGTTCCCAGGTTTAAATCTCGTGGACTGTCCTCAGGGTCTTGGTTTGGGGAACATTAGAAACTGGAGCTTGGAACTATGCTTGGGAGCCCACTTGTCCTTTAAGACCGTGCAGAAAACTGTTCACATGTCATCTGCCTTCCCCCAGGGTTTTTAAAAACACCTCCCATTGCTTTCATCTTCTCTGCCGATCTGGCTGCAGTTTGGATGGACGCCTTATCTTCCTTCACAGGTTTCTAGGGGAGAGTTTAGTCAAGTATCAGGTGTGAGCATGGCTCTGATTTTATATAAACCTGACGACCAGGGAAGAGAATGATCTGTTTTGTGCCTCGGGCTGGTTAAGATTTCTCCTTGTTTAAAACACGGAGAACTGATTTCTCAAAGACTCTTCTGTTCCCCTTCTACTCTGGCTTTGGTTCAGAGCTGTAGGTAGCCCCAGAATCTTCTTGAAGAGCTGGGTGCTGTGAGATTTGAAGGGCAGCTAGAAGGCATGACTTGGGTGAGATGGTAAAGAACCTGCCTGCAATGCAGGAGACCCAGGTTTGATCCCTGGGTCGGGAAGACCCCCCTGGAGAAGGGAATGGCTATGCACTCCAGTATTCTTGCCTGGAGAATTCCATGGACAGAGGAACCTGGCGGGCTACAGTCCATGGATTTGCAAAGAGTCGGACATGACTGAGCAGCTAACACTTTCACTTTCACTCAGAAGGCATGGATGTAGAGGCTTCTGACTTTTCTCCTGGGTTGGTTGCAGCCACCTCCAAGGAGATGTGTTGATAACAGGTGACAGTGTCCCCCAAGGGAGAACTTGGACAAGAATCTCTCCATTCACTTGCTGCCTAGCTTTTGCAGCCACCAGCATCTGTCGTTGCCTCTCCCACCTGTTTGCAGGATGTTTAGGCATCTTTTCCAACCTGCCAGACCCTTGGCAGAACCCTGAGATGGGCTAGGCTTTCCAGGCCTTGTTTGTTGTGGGGTTGCTGGTGTTGCAACGGGGCTGTCTCTGACACAAGTGTCTCTGTTTCCAGTTCTGCTCTGGAAAGAAGGGGCCAGTGCAGACTCTGGGTTGGCCTGCTCTGTATTCATTCAGGCCCAGCTCAACTTGAGAAGTCAGAGCCAGGGCTGAGGGCAATCTACATTCTTTTCTGCTTTTCTGCTGCAGGATGCAGTTTGCTTTTTTTCCATGTGAATGAATTATGTTGGAAACCGAAATAGGAAGAGAAAGCTAGAGTGTGTATGGGTATGTGTGTGTGCATACCTATATAGGCAGGGGGAAAGCAGCGGGCACATTATTTTTCCATTTTCCTTTAATTAAGGCTCTGTGGAGGTGTGTTTGAAAACAGAGGTCTCCTATGCCTTTGAGGAGGGTGAGAACACTGTTTTGGCTGCGTCCCGGGCCATATGCAGCGTATGGTGGCCAATGAAACTGGGCCTGGCTCATTCTGTTGCTTGTCTTGGCAGTAGGTTCCGTGGCTTGTGTTACCAGCTCTGGAACTTACAGGCTGCCAAGCTCTGTATGCCTGTGTGAGTGTGTGTGTGTGTGCATGCACACACACATATATATGTGTGTGTGTGTGTGTGTGTGTACTCGCTCTTGTGCATGTGTGTGGTTTGGCCTCTCGAAACTCAGCAGAGACAAATGCCTTAGCGACCCAGGGTTGGAATTTTCGGCCTGTGTTTCTTTACACTCATTGCTGGCTGTGGGAGGCCTGGCCAGAGCCCACCATTCTGGGTTTTTTTTCTCTCTCTCTTTTTTTTTTAGTCTGTTTTCTTGCTCCTACCCATGGGATTCCATTTGTGGAGCTCAATTTCTAAAGCTTTAACTGGCCGATGGCATATTTTTTTTTTAAAAAAAAGAGCCAAAGGATCGGTCACAGGCTGTGTGTGTGTCTGTGCTGTGTATCATAATATGAACTCCTGGTGCCGAGGAACAAGACAGGGTGAGGAGGGAAGAGAGTCTAGGAGGCCCAGAGACAATTCCGTCTCAGCTGCTTCTCGCTGCTCAGAATAAGGATCCAGGCAGAAATGACTTACTGTGTATTTATTGAGCACCTACATTAGGCAGGAGAGAAAGCCGTGCTTATAGGCAGGGCTTGTCTAAAGGATTTCCCTGGTCTCTGGGGAAGAACATTTCTTGGGGAGACATTCTAGTTTCTTTCATGGCTGGGTTGGCTACGCAGGGCTCACACTATGTCAGGGGCTTCTTCTGACACCTACCACCCCTCATTTTTTCTTACGAAGATCTGAAGAGTGACCCCTTCTAAGCAATGCAGGGGTACAGTGAGTTGAAAGACACAGTAGATGCTGGCCCTCTTCTTCTGGAGGTGGGCCTGGAAGCCCAGCCATGGGGGGCATCCTGTTGCCAGGATCTATGTAGCTGTTGTCCTGGCCTGTGAGATGGAGAAGCACTTAGGAGAAACCGAGGCAAAGGGCAGGTGCTGGGTCTCATTTCCGCACTTTTGTACCCAGCCCCGATCTGCCACCTGTTGTTTCTCCTCTGCAGTAACTGCCTGGACGCAGGATGGTCCTGCCCTCTTGAGGTTTCGAGTTGGGAAGTAGAAGAGCAGAGAATCCTCTGGGCAGGGCCGGGGGTGATGATGGCGTGGATCCTCTTCTTGGCCGAAGGATAGGGAGATGGGTGTTCGATGGGCACTGGGAACAGTGCAGAAGGAACCTTGAGGGCTCACACAGCAATAGTGTTGCTCCAGGAAGGTAGGTGCTCAAAGCCACACTGACGTCATGCTCACAGGTGCTATTCCAGGTGCTTTCCAAGTGTTAACTAATTAAATCTTCTTAGCCTTACAGGGAAAGTAAGGTGATTAGTCCCACTGTGCAGCAGAGGAAAGGGAGGCACAGAGAGGTTAGGGAACTTGCCCAAGGTCACACAGCTAGTAGGGGCAGAGCTAGGATTCATACTCAGATGATCTGGCTCTGGAGTTTCCACTTTTAACCTGCCTCACTCTCCTGCCTGCAGAGCTGAGCCAGCCTTCGGAGATGGTCTGCTGCTGCTTGCCCTTGTGCTCCATCTTGGAGCTTTCTCCACCTTTTCCTCCTTGCCTCCTGGAAATCTTTGTCTTTTGGAAGCTGGTTGGCCTGCATCATTTCAGAGTCCAGGAGAGAGGTCATCCCAGATAACTCCTTAGCTCTAGGGACAGATCTGGTGTTTAATTTTCCGAGATTCATGATCGTTAGTGCTGTGCCCGAGATTCATGATCGTTAGAAAGGCCTGGCACCTTTCTGGCCTCTCTGCCCGCTACTTGCTGCCATGGACTTCCGCCTTCCACAGCTTCTTCCTGGGAATCTTCCGAGGCTCCAGCTCCTAAGACCTCCAAGTCGCTCTTGTTGATTCCAGTTGCCAGCTGCTTGCTCTTAACTTCCAACCCCACTATGCTCCTGGGGTCTGACCCTGTGAACTCCATTGCTCCTTGACCTGCTCTCACTCACCTCCACTTTCTGCACCAAGCCTTGAAGCCTTGGGCCAGTGGCACTCATTTGCACCCCTATTTCTGGCTCCCGATGCCCACCCAGGCCAGCTATTTGCTTAGAAGGGAGCTAACCCCCAGGGATTCTAGAGCCATCCTTAAACTTTTGTTTTTATGGGCAGAAAGTTCATGAGGCAGATCGTAACCTTTTCTTAACCTGTCTTTTTGGGGAAAAAAAAAATCTGTCTTTGCCATTTTAGATTGAGATGCCCATTATTGGGCACTTTCTAATAAGGCTAGCCTTTCAGAAGCTGGGACTGTTGTTTATTTATAGATACTCCCATTAAAAAATATAATATCTTACAGGTTTACATACAGTAAACAGGAGAAGAAAATAAGAGGGAAAAACGACACTTCCTTCTTTTGGCTGGAATGACTCTTCATCTTAATGTCTCCCATTAGGGCCCATTTTTGGAACTTGAGATGTTTTGTGTTTTTTCTTCTACTTGTATAAGGCAGCGCTCCCAAACCGTGTGCCTACAAGTCCCTGAGGAAGTCAAGACAGAGACATATCAGATCTTTAGTTCTTTCCCCCTTGGATCCACCTGGTCCCTGTTTCTTTCAAGCTGGCTTTTAGGGAGCTGTATCAGACCATCCCAAGTCTTAGGCTCAACAACAGCTTAGGATCCACTGTGACCTCCAGAATGTTTTCTGTCTCATTTATGCCTTGCTTGTCTGTCTCATCTTGGATCTACGCAGTACCCAGTTTTTCCCCACTGGCTAGTTTCCAGGTCGTTCCTGGTCAGTGTCCCAAATTGCCAAAGCCTTTTTAGATTCTAGGCCTGTCTTTTGAGGCACAAGAGCTATTTGCCAATATGGGTCTTCTGCCAGCATATAGGGTTGGCTCTTTCTTTATGCAACCCAGTTACTAATGAGACATGGAGGATGTCCTCCATGTCATGGAAGGCGTGGAGGATCTTTGTCTTCCTATGGACCCCTGGGCGCAAAGGGCAACACTCAGTTCTTCCCCTAAATCTCCTGCTGTGTAGTTCTCCTTTTCCCACTAAATTGTTTATGGAACAACCAGTCTGGGAGATGAGTTCGCCTCTTGTCATCTTCCGTCTGTAATTCCTCCTGACTGTTGTGGGTTCCCTGCCACTCTGCTCCCCCTCCCACACACACACCTTCTAGTTGATCCCTAAATCACTGCAAATTGTTTTCATTTTCAAATTGCCCAAGTTGCCTTTCAGCCAGGGCTTCTCAGCCAGCTCTTTCCAGTTAATGGGGATCCGATTATGAGAGGCAGCTGCTCCAGCTCCTCCGTCTCTGCCCCCCTCACCCCCACCCTGACTCTGGAGCCATGTAGGATGACTTCTTGCTGGTGGATGTCAGCTGTTGTGGTTGTCTTCTTGGAATGGCATGTGTTAAGGACTTTGTGGTTTGTATCTGAGCATTTAGGGGCACCCTTGAGGGGAAGGGCAGGAGAGGGAGGTTTTTTTTTCCACTTCTGCAAAGGAAAGCCTGGTGCCTAATCCCCCTGAGTGAGGCTTGTCCTTGGGGTGGGTTCATAGGGGAGCAGGAATGGCAAGAATTCATGGGGCTGCTGCTCCCAGGGGGTGCTCCCTCTGGCAGGGGTGGGGTTCTCACGGTAGCAGAGAATTCATTATACTTTGGGATCATTTGTTAGTGTCTCATTTATACCATCTGTATGAAAATAAACAGAAGCTGCAAGCTGAGCCTATCGTTCCCGGAACACAGAGGCGTCTGGCTTCCATCTCCTGAGATGGCTTAGGCGAGGAAACATCCAGAAGCCTCTGGCGGATTTTTCTTGGGGGCTACTGTGGGAGCGAATGGTCTGGAGGTGGATGGCGAGCGTCTAAACCTCCAGAGACAGATCCTCAACCGACTCAGTGAATTTGGCTCCCCACGAACGTATCCCTCGTTCATTTGTTCAGTCAAGAATTTGTGGATTATCCTTTCTGTGCCATCAATGATGCAGGCATGGGGTCTATGGGGCAGCAACAGGCATGCCTGTTGCTCACCCTCCACTGGCTAAGTGGCCACATGGCACATTTTGCCACATGCCTGGATCCTTACACTCCAGGGAGGTTCTGGGGCTTCGGGCCAAGGAGAGGACCTTGCACTCTGTTTTGCTTTGCTCCACACCTAAGGCATGGTGCCTCCCTCCCTGTTTAGGGGTTGGTGTGCAGCTGAAGCACCAGGTATAGGACATTTTCAAGTTTCCCATCTCCTGTCCACTTTGACCTGCTCAGTTAAACATCCTTCCTGGGATTGCTGACTCTTTGTAGCATCAGTTCAGGTCTAGAAGGGGTGCTGGGAGTGGGGATGGGCTGTTGTAGGGATTTTTTCTTTTCTGAGAAGAAGATATGAGTTTCCTTTGTCAGTTTGGCTCAGGTAGCCTGAAATTGGGCTTCCCAGGTGGAGCTAGTGATAAAGAACAGGCCTGCCAGGGCAGGAGACGTCAGAGACATGGGTTCGATCCCTGGGTCGGGAGGATCCTAGGTATGGTTTATCCAGACAGGAGTGAGTTCTTATATTGGCCCTTTCTTATTCTCCCTGGAGGAGTCCCCAGAAGACATGTGACTCACCCACTGTGCCCTGGAGCAGCCTTCTGGCCTGGCAGCCTGTTGCCCCCTTTGCACTGCAGGCCTGGCTCCAGAGAGTGGAAAGTGAAAGTGTTAGTTGCTCAGTCGTGTTTGACTCTCTGCAACCCTATGGACTGTAGCTTGCCGGGTCCTCTGTTCGTGGGATTCTCCAGACAAGATTTCTGAAGTGGGCTGCCATTCCCTTCTCCAAGGAATCTTCCTGACCCAGGGAGGATGGAACCTGGGTCTCCCACATTGCAGGTAGATTCTTTACCATCTGTGCCACCAGGGAAGCCTCAGAGGTGGAGGGAGTGACTTTATCACCAAACCTGGATTCCAGTCCAGCTCAAGCATAGGGAGGGTCACAGCACATTGACCAATCACATATAAGAGGTCCCAGGGTCTGTTTCTTCTATGTCTGGACTTTGCCTAGCCTGTCATATAGTTCTTCGGGGAACTTCTTGAACCTGGATCCCCATGGAAAGCAGAGTAGAGGGTCCTCTGTGCAAGAGAATGATCCTCCACTGTGGGCTGATGTCTGAAAATCCACCATTAGAAGGTCATTCCTTCCGCACTAACATTTCTTGGACCACTGGAGGGGAAATAAAAAGAGTGGGGTGAGAAAGCTTTGGTTCTAAAATCCAGGGCCCAGGAGTCCAGCTCTGTCTCTCCATAGCTATGTGACCTTGGGCAAGTCATTGAACCTCTGAGCTTGTTTCCTCCTGTACAAAATGAGGATGTGGTTTAGATGAGCACAGGGCCTCCTCCAGCTCTAAGACTGTAACTTGATGTGAATGAGCCTGAGATCCTTTTCTGAGAATGGCCCAGGGGGACACTGGGTGCTGAGGAAGGGGAGAAAGGATGTGGGGTTGGGAAGGGGTTTGCTGAGAGGCCAGGTGTGGGAGGCAGAGTAGGCAGAGCACAGAGGATAGAGCCTGGGGCCCAAGTGTAAACTGGGGTGCGAGGTGGGGCACTGTGTGCAGAAGGCTTCATGGCAGATGCGGCTGGTGCTGAGGATGAAATGGCAGGTCCGCTGTCTGCTCACAAGTGCCTTTCTTTCAAGAACGTTGATGTCCGTGGAAGTGTTGGTGGTCTCAGAGTGCAAATCACCAATATATTTCTCCCCCAAAAGTGCAGAACCAATTGAGAAGGAAACACAGGGTTGGATAGGGAACCAGATTTCACCTTTAGAAGTGAAATGGAGATGGAGAAGGTGACTTGGGCTCATGACCTGAATGGCCTCGCTAATAGGCTGCTCTCCTTGAAATCTAGACGTGAGAGCCTGAGACCCAGACAGCGTGGCCACAGGAGGAACTGCCCAGCAGAGGCGTGAGGTCTGGTGGACGTCCCATCTTCCCTGTCTCGCTAAATACACCCCTCTCTGTGGGAAGAGAGGGAAGGTAGAGAGATGGGCCAGAGCTTCTCCCCCAGGATTTCCAAGACAAATGAGTGTTGATTTGATAGCCCTGTGCAGAGATGCAGGAAGAGGTTGGGGGGCGGGGAGAGGGCAGAGAAATGATTTTCTTTATAGAATTAAGTCTAGAAGCAGTTTTGTACTAAAATACTGCTTACAAGGCTGCCTAGAAGCCAAGAATGTGTACAACTGATCTCCACACTATTCTCAGTGCCTCTCAGCTCATAGTAGGTAGTTGACAATTGGATGGATGGATGGATGGTTGAATGGATGGATTGGAGCCCCATAAGTGACCGGAAAGTCTGGTGTTACTGGCAGACAAGGTTTCTTCCTGCCATCTGTGCCTTGAAGTGATTGTTTCTTATCCATGAGCTTCCCCCAGTGAAAGGAAGGAAGAAATAAGAATTCCCTGGGTGCTGACCTGTCTAATTTATGTCTTTCTTTCATGCCTGAATCTGTCTTCCTTTGCACACCTTCTGAGTCTGGAGGAGCTAGAATATGTGTTTGCTCTGAGAGTGAAGAGCCCATGGAAGACTTATCTTGTCCTGGGCTCCACGGGGAAAGCACATGCTAATTAATTCCATCTCCTTTGCCTCAGTCGCTTCCTCATAGATGCCAGGTGCAAGAACTCACACACACACACACTGTTAACTTCAATTTGCTTCATCTCGTATTCAGGGTGTCTTAACAAGTAGGCAGAATGGGATGTGTGATTGGAGGGGAGGCACCATGCCAGCCTCAAAATAGCTCCCTCTTAAATATGTGCAAAGGTGCTTGATGTGCCTCCATTCTGATCCATTCCCTTTGGAGGCGGCAAGCAGCAGTTTAAATCCAGCTCTACCAGTTTTAAAGTGTTCAGTCTGGAGTGAGTTCTCTTTCTAAGCTTTCCTTCTCCCTCCATGTCTTGGGCTGTGACCTAGTCTTTTGGGGCTGATGGAAGGATGACCAAAGTGCTTAGAGCAAATGCTGAATCCGTGTGGCCTAATCCGTGGGTTAAGCGTTGCCTAGGTGCCAGTGATAACCTTGGTGTGAGTTGATTAATCAAGCTTCTCTCGAAACAGAATGGATGTAAGGGAAGGAAGAGCAACTTGGGGTGAGAAGGGATTTGGGGGACACTGGTGAAAGAAAGGGCGGGGTCCAGGCAAGACTTGGGACTTAAGCCTCCCATAGAAGCTCTCGCCCAGCTGACAGTGCCTGTCCTGCTCTTCTGTCCACTCCAGGCTGGACTGCCACTCCTCCTGCTATGATGCCTGGGCAGATCCCAGACCCTTCCGTGACTGCGGGCTCTCTGCCAGGGCTCGGCCCCCTGACTGGACTCCCCAGCTCGGCTCTGACTGCAGAGGAGCTGAAATACGCCGACATCCGCAACATTGGGGCCATGATTGCCCCTTTGCACTTCCTGGAGGTGAAACTGGGCAAGAGGCCCCAGCCTGTGAAGAGTGAGGTGAGCGAGCCTTCTTCCCCCAGGCAGGATCTTGGGGAGGGTAAGATGCCTGGCTTAGCATCCCAAAGTGAAAGCGAAAGTTGCTTAGTCGTGTCTGACTCTTTGCGACCCCCGTGGACTACAGTTCATGGAATTCTCCAGGCCAGGATACTAGAGTAGGTAGCCTTTCCCTTCTCCAGGGGATCTTCCCAACTCAGGAACTGAATCAGGGTCTCCTGCATTGCAGGTGGATTCTTTCCCAACTGAACTAGCATCCCAGGTCTAGCCCTAAACTTGCCATGTGACCTAAGCTTTGCTCTTTAATGTGGGGTCTGAGGACCAGTAGCATCCATGTCATCCTGGGGTTGTTAGAAATGCAGAATCTCAGGCCCCATCTCAGATCTTCTGAATCAGGACCTGTATTTTTAACAAATTGCCCCCCACCCCTTACACACACCAGGGTATTCACGGCCACGTTAACGTCTGAGACGCACTGGGCTAGGTCAGTGTGCTAAACCTGTCTCTGGTTCTTCAAGGGGCACGGGAAGAGTGATTAATCATGAAAGTATTGAATAATAACATCTGACCGTCACTCTGGAGTGTTGAGGGCGGTGGTCAGCAGAGACAATGGAAATGTACACATGCTTTGAAACGTTATAAGGCAAAGCCAATACTGGGTTAGTTTTCAAAAATTGTTATCATTGGTCATATCATCGTCTTTATTGCTCTTGGCTCCAGGCTGGAGCTGAAAGCAGGAACTTGGAAGAGGGTGTGGGCTCCCTTCCCAAAGCGCTGCCAGAGCCCGGCCTGGCCTCAGTCGCCCAGCGTCGCCCGCGTTAGCTGGTGTTTGCAGAGGACCCACCGTGCCGCATGCCTTCCTCAGGTCCCTTGCAGCTCCAGCGCTCATGAGCCTTCCTTGTGGAACAGCAGCATTTCCCTGGGGACTAGAGAGAAGCAGAAGTCCCCAGGGTGGGTGATCATCAGTGCTGGGCACGCCCTGGGTCACTGCCCCAGGGCTGGCAATTTGTCCAAAGGCCTGCCCTTGTGAGGGCCCCGTCAGGGCCGTGTTTTCATAGGCCAGACTGAGTAGCTGCCCACCTGGAAGGAAGAAGGAGCTGGTGGTGGGAGCCATGCTAACCATGCTAAAGTCGCTTCTGTCGTGTCCGACTGTTTGGTGATCCCATGGACTGTAGCCCGCCAGGCTCCTCTGTCCATGGGACTCTCCAGGCAAGAATATCGGAGTGGGTTGCCATTTCCTTCTCCAGGGGACCTTCCCGACCCAGGGATTGAATCTACATCTCTTGTGTCTCCTGCGTTGACAGGTGGGTTCTTTACCACTAGTGCCACCTGGGAAGCTGGAGAGGTACCAGATAGCAGGGAGTCGGGTTGGGGAGCTGAGTCTCAGATGCTGGGCCACTCCCGGGGAGGAAGCATTCAGAAACGTGCTCCGGGATGGGGGCTTATTCTGTAGGATGGAGCTCACAGGGCTGGACCTCCCAGAGAGGGGGACTCTAGGTGGAGAAAGGTGTCTGGGTACTGGCGGGGGGGGCGGGAGTTGGGTATTTCATGGTGCTTCTGCTGTGTCCTCTGTCTCCCCGAAAAGCACCGTAAAACTGCACAGAAGTTCTGCTGGGCGCTCAGCTGGCGGGGGCGGTGTGCTGGCCATTGGCGGGGCTGCCACGGCTCTCAGGTGTGTTTGGTTTGGCCTGCACCGTGTTTTAAAAGAAGCTGGAACCAACCTTTCACTTGAAAACTTGGATTTTAACCTTTGATTACAAAATGGGGCGATCTGGCCACAGCGGGCCCTGTGCTGGCGTGGCCATGGCTCCCTGAAGGGACCCTCTTTGCTTTCCTCTCTCTTGTCTCCCACGGGCCCCTGAGCCTCCCTGTTAACTCTCAATGATTTCGCTTCCCCTTGTTGGCTTGACTTTCACTGCTGCCTGCAGCTCTCATCTACCCTGGGCTACGTGGCCCCTGCTGTAGACATTTGTAGTGGAGACACCTGGGTTAGGTGGCCTGTAGCGGCTCCCTAGAGACTATTGATGACAAGATAAGAGTGGATGGTAGTGATATTCTTCTAAATTGACTTTGTCCATGTGCTGTGGAACACACTTCCCAGCTTAGTTGGTGCTCTGCATTCTTCGTGGAGAGACTTGTCTTGGTTTTCTTTTTTTGCTATTTCACTTCCCCAGGCCCAGAACTTGAAAGTATCCATTTCTGGGTCATTCCACAGTATTTAAAACCATTTAAAACCAGTGGCTGAGCAGGGGGCACTGAGGCTGTTGGGGTTGATGAAGAGCCGGGTGCCTTGGTCTCTGGGATCTGCCCTGGGGGGTGGGGGGGCAGGGGCTGAGTTACCACCTCTTCCCTCCACAAAAGGCGCCAGAGGAGCTTTCTGTTTTGGAAAATGCCTTTATTTGGATTGCATATTTTTGCATTTCACAGCCTCCCCCAGTTGGTGGCATATGCCCTGTACCTGACAGTGACGTGCTGTCCTCACAGGCACCCACAATGCGCACCATCCAGGCTGTGAAAATAACAAGCCTTTTTTTAGGGTATATTTGCATGTCCTCTCCCCTGCTGTCAGACTGCAGTGCTGCGGGGGCGACGAGGCCAGATGGAGGAGCACAGAGGTGCTGGCGTGGAGTAAGGTCAGCCCTGCACTGGGAGCTGACCTGCAATGCGCTAAGTCAGACCCAGGTGGGTTGGGGGTCCCTTCTGAGAGCAACTGAAAAATAAAGGGAGTTGAGAGAGAACCTTGCCACTGGGAACCTTACATCCTGATGAGTCATTTGCATATGGCACACTGCCTTTGGTGAATTTTCACAGTGGCACTTTGGACTCGTAAAAGTTTCTTGAATAACTGTAAGATACGAATTTACATCTATGGAGTGTTTCATACATAGCAGGCCTTTTGCTAAGGGCATAACACCTATGATCTCTTGTTCCTTACCTGGTCCTGCTGATCTGATTCTCCTCCAGTTTAAAGAAGAAGAATATGGGCCTTCTCTGGCAGTCCAGTGGTCAGGACTCCATGCTTCTGCTGCAGAGGGCCACGGTTCAATCCCTAGTCGGGGAACTTAGATCCCTCAGCCCAAGAGGTGTGGCCAAAATAATTTTTTTTTATAATTTAAAAATAAAAAAATAAAAGAAGAGGTAGTTGAGATCCAGGGAGGAGGAAGTCAAGTCATGCACAGCTGGAGGATGGCAGAGCTGGAAGCTGCACGGGGAAGACGCTGCTGCTGTAACCGGCGGGGTGCAGCTGGCACAATGCCGGGCATGCCCTGTGAAGCATCTCACCGAACCCCCTTGAGAACCCTCTTGAAGTCATTATTATTACTGTTGTTATTGTTATGCCCACAGTATGGATGCCGTCAACAAGTCTTGGGGACATCCAAGGTCGCACAGCTGGGAAACAGGCCTAGGCAGTCTGGCTTTTCAGCCAAAGCTTTAACCTCATGCTCTGTTGCCCTTTGTGCTTCCTGCCTGCCTTCCAGGCTTCTAATCAGTGCTCTAGTAGGCTGGGGAGGCAGATGAACCTGATCCCAGAATGTTCCATCATTTTGATGACGTGGCCCGATTAGCGCTGAGCCCGGCAGTTCTGCAGCCATCTCATCTCCCAGGCCCCCAGAGAGCCGACAGGCCAAGCCGCTGTGCAGGCAGCTCCGTCCCAGCTGGCTCTTGAGCGGTCCGCCTGTGGAGGCCAGCAGCCTCTTGGGCCGGTCCAAATACCCAAAGCAGTTGTGTAAGAGAAAATCGGAGGAATTAAGTTAAAGGACAGGTTTGTGCTTCGTGCTGTTGTTATTATTATATGGTTGACACATCATGTGAAACTATTTTCATGCCAGCTGGTTTCCTGCAGTTTGTCCAGGGATACTTGCAAAGCACCCACCATGGCCAACCACTGGGCTAGACACTGGATACTGAACCGTAAGCCAAGTAGACAAAACCCACCTTCTCTTGGACTATGTATTTAGAGTGGGGACATCCAAAAATAAGCAAATTCACATACAATATAAAAGGCCTGGTAGTGGTCAGTGTCATGAAGACAAATTCAGTAGACCAAGTGGATAGTCAGTGGCCAGATTGCGTGTTGGCTAGGGCATGTGAACATGTTATATTGTGACTTATGGCATTTTTAGAGCTGAGGCTTCTCTCTTGCCTCTTTGTTTTTCTTTGCTTTCCAATATTCCTTTTCAAGGCAGCTTTGCTCCCTGGCTTTCTCCAGAGCTTTCCTTCCTTCTTCCATTTTTTCGTTCTGTAGCCTCTTAAAGCTGGACTCCTCCACCAAGCACTCTCTATTGTCCTGGAGGTCTCGGCCTTTCCCAGCTGGGTCATCTCTGAGTGGGCTGCTCCGGTTGTGGTGGCCACACCCTGCCTCTGGGCCTGGAATGCATTTCCAGTAGTGGGGGAGGGAGACGAGAAGCCCTGTCCTTGCAACTGCTGCCCCCTCCAATAACCCCCACCAAACACTGCTCTAGCAACCTGCTGGATAGAACCCCTCACCCTCTGTGCCACTCTGGGGTGCTCTAGTAGGGACTCAAGTTCATGGGAGGTTAGCCTGGATGACCTTTTAAGAAAGAGATTGCAAACTGTCATTCCATGGGCAGGAGTCAGCCTACAGATGAATCTTATTTGGCCTTCACCGTGTGGGTTTTTTCCTTGCTGCTTCTTTTTTTTTTTAATTGAAAGAGTTGCTATATTTAAAAGCCAGGAAATATGGACTTTTTGGCTTCTTTGAAAACCCAGAATATGTGGCCCCTATAGGCCAACAGCCTTATATGCACCAGGAAGTTGGAACTGAGTAGCAGACACTCACTGTGTTGGCACGTGGGCCTCAGTTCTCCGCAGTCCCCACTGCCCCCTATTGCCTTCTACTCAGCCCATTTCAAACCCTGTCACCAGCCTGCTTTTGAGCTTGTGTCCTGTGTTTAGATTCCAGGGATGGGGACTACACCTTTCATTCCTTCTTTTTGATTTCCACCAGACAGAGGACAGTGCCTGGCCTATGAAAGTGTTAGTTGCTCAGTCATATCCAACTAGTTGTGACCCCATGGACTGTAGCCTGCCAGGCTTCTCTGTCCATGGAATTCTCCAGGCAAGAATGCTGGAGTGGGTAGCCATTCCCTTCTCCAGGGGATCTTCCCAACCTAGGGATTGAACTTGGGTCTCCTGCATCACTGCAGGCAGATTCTTTACCATCTGAGTTACAAGGGAAGCCCGCCTGGCCTATAGATTGTATGTTAAGACATGCTTGGTGGTTTGAACATTAACTAGCTGTATTGACTTGGCAAGTTACTTAAAGTTTCCATCCGTTAGTTTCTATATCTCCCAGTTCTCACCTCCAGGTGTTTGTCTTTTTTTTTTTTCTCTGTTTGTGAGCATAAGGGACTTCAGGCTACAGGCAAGACGACACAATGAAAATCAAACCAGCCATTCCCAAACTTGGTTGATCATCAAAACCACTTGGAAAGCTTCTTATGAATTCAGATTCCCAGACCCAACCTTAGGCCCAGGTACTCAGAATCTCTGAGGGTCCAGAGAATCTGTGTATTTAGAGGACCCAGGGAGTACTTGGCTACATTTGGGAACCTGACTTTCTGTTTGTACTTCTTGTACTCTTCTGATTTCCTAGGAATCAGTGTCTTCATTCCATCATGGTCTGCCTTTCCAGCAGAATCCATGTGGTGACTAGATCCTTATCCTCACCATCTTGAAAGCAGGAGAGGAGACTTACCTCTTTGTGGATTTCACTTTGGTTGCCTCCAGCTTCTCTAGGGGACCCTCGAGAACATTTAGAAGTGGGGCTTTGAATCAATGAACTATTGTGTGCTCACTCTTAAGAGCTTCCTCACCAAAAAGACCAAAATGTTCATCCATGTTTAGCCTGAGCAAAAAATTGCCCCAAACCAGCTGATGTGCTGGGTAAGTGTTGGCCTAAGCATGCTTGTGTTTTTAGTGATTTAAAACATAAAGGCAGCCCACTGACATTTTTTTTGCAAGCCTTGCATAATTGGTTTTTAATTTGTGGCTCTTTGGAATAGCGTTGGCCTTATTCCCTCTGACTCAGATGCTTTTTCTGTCTCGTACTTGCTTGGCAGAGAGATCCAATCTGTCCCTTCTTGGAATAGAATCTCCCAACTCATCTTTGAAATCCTAAGTTTCCACTTTAGTTCCGTCACTCTTTGTTAGCACATTTTCCAAAGCTATTAGCTCTCCCCCCACCCCCGCCACTTTAATCACTGAATTTGAGGGCGAATGAGTGATAGCTAAAGATAGCCATGCATGTGTTTAACTTTGGCCCCTGTGGTATTTACTCTTATTTCATGCCATAACCTGAGCATTCACAAGGTTCCAAACTTTTTTTTTTTCAAACTTTAAACTTTTAATTTACCTTTGGGGTATAGCCAATTAATAATGTTGTGGTAGTTTCCGGCGAACAGCGAAGGGACTCAGCTGTACATATATACATATCCATTCTCCTGCAAATCCCCTGCCTCTCCAGGCGGGCACATAACTTTGAGCAGAGTTCCATGTGCTTGTTAGTTATCCATTTTGAATATAGCTTCCCAGACTCCCTAACTGTCCCTTTCCCCCAGCAACCGTAAGTTCATTTTCTCAGTCTGTGAGTCTCTTTCTGTTTTGTAAGTACATTTGTATCATTTCTTTTTAGATTCCACATATAAAGGATGTCATATGATGTTTCTCCTTCTCTGTCTGACTGACTTCACTCAGTATGACACTCTAAAAGCCCATCCACATTGCTGCAAATGGTATTATTTCATTCTTCCAGTGGCTGGGTAATGTTCCATTGTATGTATGTACCACATCTTTATTCATTCATCTGTCCTTGGACATTTAGGTTGCTTCTGTATCTTGGCTATTGTAAACAGTGCTGCAATGCATGTTGGGGTGCATGTATCCTTTCGGATAGTGTTTTTCTCTGAATATATGCCCGGGAGTGGGACTGCAGGGTCATGTGGTAGCTCTATTTTTAGTTTTTTAAGGCACCTCCATACGGTTCTCCATAGTGAAAGTGAAAGTCACTCAGTTGTGTCCGACTCTTTGCGACCCCATGGACTATACAGTCTATGGAATTCTCCAGGCCAGGATACTGGAGTGCGTAGCCTTTCCCTTCTCCACGGGATCTTCCCAACCCGGGGATCAAACCCAGGTCTCCCGCATTGCAGGCAGATTCTTTACCAGCTGAGCCACAAAACGAACTCAAATGGCTTACAGACAAATATATGTACGTGAAAATCGCTTAGTCGCGTCTGACTCTTAGTGACCCCATGGACTATAGCCCCCCAGGCTCCTCTGTCCATGGGATTTTCCAGGCAAGAATGCTGGCGTGGGGTGCCATTGCCTTCTCCAGTTCTCCATAGTGGCAGTACCGATTTCATTCTGACTAGCAGCGCAGGAGTGTTCCCTTCTCTTCACACCCTTTCCAACATTTGTGGTTTGTGCGTTTTTTGATGATAGCCATTCTGATTGGTGGGAGGTGATATCTCATTGCAGTTTTGATTCCAAACTTCTTTCTTAACATCTAAAGAATGTTATCCTAGCACCAGGCCCCTTGGAGAGGTGGTGGTGGGGACATGGCTGGATCTGTATGTTCTTAGCAGAAATCAGACACTTCTGAAAAGTTCAACGAGTCCCATGCTGCCTTCTTAGATCTCTGCCTTGAGATGGGGATAATAATAGTTCCTACCTTCTAGTGTTGCTGTATAATTAAGTGAACTAATGCAGGTAAAGAAGGGCTTCACATAATGCCTGGCACTTAAGAAGATACACAACAAATGTAAGACAGACTGCAATGACTTTTCAAATGAGTCAATCAGGCAAGTTAGTTTTTATCATTGATTCAAAACTTGATTCTTGGACTTTCATTTGCTTGTGGTATTTTCCCCTTGGAAGTGGTGAGTGGCCTGAGTGTTTTGGAGGAGTCCAGGTGTCAGGGGCAGAGAAGGCAATGGCACCCCCACTCCAGTACTCTTGCCTGGAAAATCCCATGGATGGAGGAGCCTGGTGGGCTGCCGTCCATGGAGTCACTAAGAGTTGGACTGAGTGACTTCCCTTTCACTTTTCACTTCATGCATTGGAGAAGGAAATGGCAACCCACTCCAGTTTTCTTGCCTGGAGAATCCCAGGGACGGGGGAGCCTGGTGGGGTGCCGTCTGTGGGGTCGCACAGAGTGAGACACGACTGAAGCGACTTAGCAGCAGCAGCAGGTGTCAGGGGAGTGGAGGAGCAACCTGGCTGCCTAAGCAAATGGGCTGCTTCTTGGGCCTAGAAAGAGCTTTGGGCTTGAGTTCAAGCTTCTGGCTTCAGAATTGGCTCCATCGCCTACTCCCTGGACAACTTTGGACAAGTCGGCTGATCTTTTTGAGTGTAGTTTTTTTGTCTGCAAAAGGAGGAAACTAAAACTTTTGAAGTTTCATGGTTGACTTAAAGCGAGGTGCTATGTGTAAATAGTCATCACACCCTTATATCACCTTTACTAGGGACTGAGTCCACTTGCAGTGAATCACACTAGTTTCTGACAGCAGGGGTCTTTCCAATGTGTTGTATCCATGACCAGGGTTTCAGAGAGGCAAGCTGACCTTCCTGTTTCTGGTTGTTACATTGTTTAAACACAGCCAGAGTTTTAGTTACCATCACAAACTGTGAATGAAAAGGCCCTTCAACCCTCAGGTCTCCACTAAGTTGCCCTGAGTGACCTCTTATCTCATTTCCTATGGTGTTAAGGGCATTGCTAGTTTCCCAAGAATCCTCGGTATTTTTAGCAGCCCTGTCAACGCTGGTCATCTTATGTTGGTGTCCCCAGACCTCTGGCAATATGGACTCAGAGTTGGGAAACTGAGTCCGCTCACGGGTCCTCCTCTGGCTGAACAATTCTGAAAGTGTCAAAGTGAAAGTGTTAGTTGCTCAGTCGTGTCTGACTCTTTGTGACCCGCCAGGCTCCTCTGTCCATGGAATTCTCCAGACAAGATTTCTGAAGTGGGCTGCCATTCCCTTCTCCAGGGGATCTTCCTGACCCAGGGATTGAATCTGGTTCTCCTGCATTGTGGGCAGATTCTTTACCACCTCAGCTGCCAGAGAAGTCAACTCTGAAGCCAGCCAGATCTCTTTCCCCTCTATTGTGCCCCAAAGATACAAGACAACTTCAGGAAAGCTTGAGCTCAGAGACCTAGAAGGACATTGGAGCAGATTGGGGCTGGCTGCAGAGATGCTTGGAATGACGCTGATGGGCTGAGAACCTGGGCACATGCTGGCCTCTGGGGGGCTCGTTGGCTGTGCTCTGCTGTTTGACTGCAGTGTCCCCGTTTACTAAGTACGGTGCACGTGCATGTCCTGGGTGACAACTTCCTCTGTGG
Organism: Aepyceros melampus; assembly: GCA_006408695.1. Lineage (NCBI taxonomy): Eukaryota > Metazoa > Chordata > Mammalia > Artiodactyla > Bovidae > Aepyceros > Aepyceros melampus. The sequence goes on along the minus strand of SJXQ01004369.1, from coordinate 62,072 downwards.
CTTCCCTCCATGCCCCTGCTCCCTGTCTCTCCCCCGAACCAACCCCAGTACAGAACCTTGGCTCTTTGGAAGCCATGTAGCCAAGCAGGACTGCTGATTGGAACAGTCTGGCCCTAGATAGGTTACTAGACATTTGAGCTTTAGCTTCCTCCTTGTCTCACAAGAGATACAAAAATTAACTCAAATTGGATCAAAGACCTATAGTAAGAGCTAAAACCACAAAACTCTTGGAAGAAAAAGCCACAAATCTATGTGACCTTGGATTAGATATGACACCAAAAGCACAAGCAATGAAAAATAACTTGGGCATCATCAAAATTAAAAACTGTCATGCTTCAAAGGACAAAAAAGTGAAAAGACTGTCCAGAGAATGAGAACTTTTGCGAATTATAGGCCTAATAAAGGATTTGTATCCAGAATATATAATGATTAAAATTCTAATCAAAAGACAAATAGCCTAATTTAAAAAATGGACAAGTATCTCAATACACATTTCTCCAAAGAAGATATATGAATAGTTAATAAGCACATGGAAAGATGCTCAACATCATTAGCCATCACAGAAATGCAAATCAAAACCACAGTGAGGTACCACTTCACACTCACTAGGATAACTGTAATAAAAAGGGCAGATCATGACAAGTATTAGTAAGAATGTGGAGAAGTTGTAATCCTCATACACTGCTGTTGGGAATGTAAAATGGTGCAGATGCTTTAGAAAACAATCTGGCCGTTCCTCAAAAGGCTAAACATAGTGTTACCATGAAATGAAAGTGTGTTAGTCCCTCAGTCGTGTCCGACTCTTTGCAACCCAATGGTCTGTAGCCACTCTCCTCTGTCCATGGGATTCTCCAGGCTAGAATACTGGAATGGGTTGCCATTTTCTTCTCTATATGACCCAGCAATCCCGCTCCTAGGTATATGTGATCAAGATAAATTAAAACAGAAACTTACACAGGAGTGTTCACAATATCTCAAAAGTGGAAACAGCCCAAATGTCCATTAGCTGATGAATGGATAAATAAAACGTGCCATATCCATATCATGGAATATTATTTGGCCGCAAAAAGGGATAAAGTACGTACCACAATGTGGATGGACCTTGCAAACATTATGTGAAAGAAGCCTGTCTCAAGAGACCACATGTTGCATGAGTTCATTGTTATGAGATGTCTGCTGCTGCTGCTGCTAAGTCGCTTCAGTCGTGTCCGACTCTGTGCGACCCCATAGACGGCAGCCCACCAGGCTTCCCTGTCCCTGGGATTCTCCAGGCAAGAACATTGGAGTGGGTTGCCATTTCCTTCTCCAATGAGATGTCTAGAAGAGGCAAATCTATAGAGACAAGAAGGAGAACTGGTTCCCTGGTGCCTAAGGTCGGGGGAGGGAGATGGGAGAAGTTGGAGTGATGGCTCCAAGGTATGGAGTATCTTTCGGGGGTGATGAGAATGCTGTAAAGTTAATCATGATGGCAGCACAACTTTGCGAATCTACTCAAAGCATTGAACTGTGCAGTCTAAGTGGACTGACTTGTATGGTATGTGTGAATTTTATCTCAGAGCTATTGTAAAAATGGGCAAGTGTAATATCTACCTCACTTGGGTACAGGGAGGATTAAGAGGGATACTGTCTGTTAATCGTATAGCGTGTGTGATGCAGATGCCACAGCCGTGACTCCACACAGCGTGTATCGATGCTCCAGAATTAGTAGCTAAGATGATTAATACCCCCACCACTGCTCCTTTTAGGCCAATAGTGGTGAAAAAGCCAGGGTCTAGTTAGAGATATTTTCTCCTCTCTCTCTTTTGTTGCTAGTGGCCCTGCAGAAGCAATGGGAGCAGCCTGGCAGGGGTTTGTATGGAACTTGGGAGGAAATATGGCGTAATCCTGCTTATTCATTAGCATCCCCTGGAGAGTGTTTAAAAAAAAAAAATACTGAAATGTATCCCAATGATTCTAGCTCAGTTGGTCTGGGTGGGGCCAGCAGGTGGTTCTAATCTGTAGCCATTGGTTGAAACCCACGTTACCTTATAGACTGGCTCAGGTCTTTGAAGGAGTAAGGACATTTGCCTTCAGGACAGAAGGATCACATGAGCAGTGGATTTTATGGTTTGAAAACTGCTTTACATAGATTATCTCCTTTGATCTCTTAAAAAACCTTATGAGGTAGATTTTTTTTAGGACCACTAGTTGTTAGGGAACCAGCAGCTCAGAGAGATTAACTTGCCAGAGTCTCATTTTTAAGGTATAATTTTATCTAATCTTTTTTTTTTTTTTAAAGAGCAAGTGCTACACCCATGCTCATACTTGTTAATGATCAAATCTGACACTTTGGAGAGCACTGCCAAGGTGACATCTGGTGCCAGGTGGGTCTGTTTTGTTCAGAACAAAGCTCTTTCTGCTACTTCTCTTTACTGCTGAGCCTTGAGAGTGCAGGGCAAGCTGGAAAACCATTATTTACGTATGTATGTCTGTGTGTACCTATATAACACATACACACCTGTTTGCAACTACCAATTTGTGGTGCAGGGGAAACATAAGACAGGAATAATTTGGATCCTGAAGCTATCATAAACCTGCAACTTTCCCCCATAACCTCTGAGTTAAAGATTTTGCATCAACCGGAATTCATCTTCATATTCTTATTGAATGACTCTAATAAGTATATGATACAATTTGAACCTCTTAATAAAATACCACCTTTATCAGTTTAGTATATCGTTGTTGCTGTTGTTCAGTTACTAAGTCTTGTCCAACTCTTTGTGACCCCATGGACTGCGGCACGCCAGGCTTCCCTGTCCTTCATGATCTCCCGGGGTTTGCTCAAAGTCATGTTCATTGAGTCAATGATGCCATCCAGCTTTCTCATCCTCTGTTGTCCCCTTCTCCTCCTGCCTTCAATCTTCCCCAGCATCAGGGTCTTTTCCAATGAGTCAGCACTACTCAAAGTCAGGCGCAGACCCAGTGGCATCTGGGAATGTGTGAGAAGCACAGACTCTTGAGTCTCACCCTAAACCTACTAAAGCAGATGCTCTAGAGGGTGGAGCCCTTAAATCTGTGATATCAGAAGCCCTCCAGTAGGTTCTGATGTTCTCAGAACTGAACATTGCTTCCAGCTCTGACTGGTGATGGTTCTCTCGGAGAATGGCTACAAGGGCTTGAAGCCACACTTTTCTCCAAACCTATCTCAAGTTTCCTGGAGGAACCTGCATGCCATCATGGGGTATCTGAGTCTGCATAAGGCAGGGTTGTTCTCTGAGTCTAAGGTGAGTCAAATACCTTAGCATTTCCAAAGCAGTTATTTTCAGGTCTTGAGATGCTCCTGCTGCCAGCATTCACACCCAAAGGGACTTCCCAATTAATTAAGCTGCTGAGCTTGTCAATAGGCCAGCTCCTTTATTGTTGTAGAAGGGAGAGAATCAGATACACTGTTCTGATGCCAAAGGAGCATTCACTTTCTGTATCTGGCCCAGAGTTCTCAGCAGCTCTGGTCTGAGAACTGGGGAGGGGGAGTCTCAGCCCCCATCATCTGTCTAGATGCTACAAGCCCCGCCTTCACCCACTATGAACTTTAACTGCAACCATTTAGTTGTATAAGTCATGCATGGTGAAATCACCCTTCCATGCTCCAGGCCAGGCATCCTTGGCTGTCAGTTCCTTTGACCACTGTCATCTGGATGGGATTTTTATTAGCTGGTTTTCTGTTCCCTCAAAGTAGAGGTCTCCATTTCAGCGATTTGTTATCTGTGCCTCGTGTCTGAAAGAAATTGGCTGAAATCTGTATTTTCAGCTATACACCCTGCATACAGATTAAATGGAACTGTGTTGGTGGAGAATAATTAAGCCAAGGACCTTGTTTTTCACCTTCATGATGAAAGACGAATGATTTCCAATGCTTTAATAGGATGATGGCACTTGAAATGTTCTTCTACTTTGGCCAACTCGGGACTTTCAGAACAGACCTGTTCATAAATATTCTTTGCAACAGCTGCATTTTCATTTAATTATAAACTGTCATTCAGTCACTTGCAGGGGCTCTTATCTCTCTTTTTTTTGCCTTGTGCAATCAAGGTATATTACACAGCTCATTTTTATTGCTATTGTTAAAGACCCAGTTTCTATTGTATGATTAACTCTTTTTGTGAAGAAAATGGATTTTCCCCCGTCAGGTATATTCTGCTTCTGACCATTCTTTTGAGGGTGGGGAGAATCTCATATGTGGAGGCCACTATTTCTGTCCTTTTCTCATCTTTTTGAAGTGAATGTCAATTGGGCAAGAAAATTGATTGATTGCCTAGTGGGAAACCAAACCTCCCTAAACCATAAATATGAAACAGGCCTGGAATAGACAGATTTCATCATTCTTCAAATAGCTCTTGTCCGCAAAAGGATTTCCTTGCAAACTTTGTCCCTTTTCTCTTCCTCTGCCTGAGCCAAGGTGATTTTTGCCTCTATCTCCCAGCCTCCCCCTCACTTTCACAGTAACAGAGTTTGCCCTTCGCTCAGCAGGGCCATCCACAGATGGGTGCCACCCTGCCCAGCCGGCTATTTCAGGCTTTGTTCCAAAACAATGCTGCCTTTTCTTAGTGGTAGAAACAGGCTGTTCTCCACTGCTTTTGATAGAATGGCCCTTTCCTACTCTGTGCATATAAACCAGCCTCAGGCCTTGGGTGGCCTATTTATTTAGAGGTTCTCTTAACCCTGGAGAAGGTTTTGACTGAGGCTCATGAGGCAGGGGTCGCGAGATGCTTCCTCTTACTGAGATGCAAGACCTCAGAGAAGTCTGTTTGATTGGATCCCCTATGGCTCTAATGCGACAAGAAGAATAGGAGCGGGCTTTCATCCTAAAGGAGGTATTCCCTGCTTCTTTCCAGAAAGCAGTGGGGTTCTGGGTGGTCTCACCACTGTGTGACCCAGAGACCTGCGTGGACTCACTCCGCTTCCCTGAACTTGAGTTTCCAGGCCTTCGGATGCAGCAGGAATCAAGGATCTTTAGGTCTTCTTAGTTCCAGCACCTCAGGATAGAGAGTAGCTTGCTGCCTTGCTGTTCCCCACGCTTTCCCGCAGAGGCCCAGTGCCCTGAGCAGTCACGTCTCCACCTGTGCTCGCCCCCAGCCAGGAGAGCTGAGTGCAGCGAATTGGCAGGTGCAGCCGTTGCCTCTGCCAGCTTCTGTTCAGAGCCTTCACCTGGTGGTTGGCTGGGCTGGAGCTTTGAGTGAGCATGGCATCCAGATGTGTGGGTTTGCTTATAGGTGAAAGTATTGGATTACAGCCTGACACTGGGGGCAGTTGGAAAGGGCACTGGATTGAGAGTCAGGCATCCTGGGTTCTTGTCCAGGTCCCCAGCTCTGGGGATCAGGCTTCCCTTAAGCAAACATTTATTGAGTGCTACTGATGGCCATAAACTCTACAAGATACGGGGCACACAGAAAGTCAACAAAATACAGACTTTGCCCTCATGGAATTCCCATTTTAGTGGAGGCAGAAACTGGAGCTAGAATACAGCACGTTAGAGGCCAGGATAAACTCAAAGTTCTATGAAAGCTCAGAGCAGAGCAACACCTCCCCCGCTTGGAGGGGATGAGAATCGGGAGGACTTCCTGTAGGAGGTCACGCTTGAGCTGAATGAACAGCAATGAAAGTAATCCAAGGGGACAGCAGAGGCAAAGGCATGAGGCCAGGGAAGTGTGAGATATAGGAGAGGCTCAGTGTTGCAGGACTAGGGTGTGCAGGATAGGGATAGATAGGGGTTGAGACCAGGGCAGGTGGGGCCAAGTCATTGGACGCCTTGTTGGGTGTATTAAGGAGCTTGGGCTTTATCCTGAGGGTAATGAGGAGCCCCTGAAGGTCAGTAACTGGATCAGATTTGCATTTTAGAAATTTCCCTCCAATGGCTGGAGTAGAGGATGGTTGTACACAGTCAGGAGGCCTCCCTGGAGGTGGAGCAGGAGAGAGAGATGGAGAGACAGAGAAACAGAGACGAGAGAAGAGAGAAAACCTGGAAAACGGCAGCGGGGTAGAGAGTGGAGAGCAAGTCTGAGGATGATATAGGATGTAGAATTGAATGGCTTGTCTGGTCAAAACTGGAGACACGGGGACGGACAGGTGAGCGAGCGAGGCCTGTAACCGGGTGGGCAATGGTGCCAGCTAGGATGAAGAAGAGAGATAAAACCACCAGTTGAGGACAGTCTGGATCGAACATCCAGCAGATAGTGGACGTTTTGCCCTGAAAATAAAGACTTAGTTGGCACTCGAGAAGAGGTGGTGGCTGAAACCACTCAGGGCATATAGAGGGTCCTGGGCAGGGGGCTGGGCAGGGCCTGCAGCCCCTGGCTCCCAGCAGCTGTGTTTATGTGGGAGGATGTCTGGTATGTTTGGTATCTGGGTGTTTACTTCCCAGGGTGCTTGTGGGTCCCTGGTGCTGAAATGTGTCTCCTCCACGGAAGGGGGAGGGTCCCAGCAGGCACGGCCAGGGCTCGACTTGGAGGCCTGAGGGCGGTCACTCAGGCCTGCCCGCTGACAACTCATGTGCCCTGAAGCACCCCCACCCTACAGTCGGCCCCCAGGGATCCTTTTATGCCAGGTTCTCTCTGTGTGGGAGGTGGGCCTGGGCAGCATTGACTTCACCTAGAAAGACAGGGCAGCTAGAATTTTCAGAGCCCTGCCTGTGTCCCCAGCTCTGGGATGAGACTTAAGTTGTCATGGCAACTGTGTGCAGCACGGCTCAGCGTCCTCCTTGTACAAGTGATGCTCAGAGAGGTTGAGGGACTTGCCCCTGAGCACTTAAAAAAAATTTTTTTATAGAAAATTTTATTCAACATATAACATTTTCCAGCAAAAAAGGCAATATGCAGGAAGATTTGGTGTACAGAGCTGCCAGGGTGGACCCAGGCCTCTCAGACCCCAAAGTTCATGCTGACAACCTTGATGCCCCAAGTCTCAGATAAGCCTGCTTCTCTCTGCCTGGGAGACAGTTTTCAGTCTGAGATAAGTCTTTCAGCCCTTCACTACTCTGCTTAGCACTGTGGGTTTGACTTGATTTTTCCCTCTCAGTTTTGGCTGGGCACCTGCTTCACTGTCCTTTTCTCTATTGCTTGTCCATGTGAGAGTTTCTGTGTTTGCTGAGCCTGGGGTTACCAAGTGTCATTGCTCTTTCTCATCCTGATTCTTTGCGGGTGTGTAAGAAAAGACCCTGATGCTGGGAGGGATTGGGGGCAGGAGGAGAAGGGGACGACAGAGGATCAGACGGCTGGATGGCATCACTGACTCGATGGACGCGAGTCTGAGTGAACTCCGGGAGTTGGTGATGGACAGGGAGGCCTGGTGTGCTGTGATTCATGGGGTCGCAGAGTCAGACACGACTGAGCGACCGAACTGAACTGAAGATACGTATTTGGAAATGCTTATGAAAGGTCAGGATTCAAAAGTCACATCTGGGTGACTGGCCACCGTGTGAGAGCCGCGTGGCTGGCAGACGGGGCCTGAGAATCATGACTGGAGCGGGGTGGGCCCCCCTCCTGTGAACTATGCTGCTTTCGTGCTACACTCTCGTGCTAATTGTGCAACAAGTGTGCTTTCCTTAAACATACCCAGGCAGATATATGAAATAAATAGCCAGTGGGTATTTGCTGTGGACCCAGGGAGCTCAGCCCAGTGCCCTGTGACAGCCTGGAAGGGGTGCCATGGGGAAGGAGATGGGAGAGGGACTCGGGGCGTGGAGGGGATACATGTGTACCTGTGGCTGATCCATGCTGTTGTACGGCAGAGGCCAACACAACATTATCCTCCAGTTAAAGCGATTAGCCTTCGATTTAAAAAAAAGAGAGAAATACCCAGGCAGGAAAAAATAAAACAGTCACCTGTCCTCACAGTTAGATGCTTAATAGTTCCATCCCTGGGCATGGAGCTGAAAGGGTCAGTCGGGGTCTTGTTACCCAGACCACCTGCCCTTCGAAGAGCAGAAGATGCTCAGGCCCTGGGCCCCAAAGGCCTGGATTCGAATCTGCCACTGCCCTTTGGGCAGCCTTGATGTCTTGATATCAAGCTTGATATCATGAGTTTGCGCATCTGTGAAAGTGAGGAAGATAGTAGGCCCGTCCTGCTCGGTTTCCTGAGACCATTTAACCCCCAGGGCCCCGAATCCCCAGGGTTTCCTTCCTGCTGAGGTGACCCACCTCTGTTTGCTCAAGAGCTCTTCTGCATCCAGGCTCTGCCGCTTTCCCAGCTCTTCTAGAAGCATTGCTCCTGGGTAGGCTTTCTCTCCTGGATTCCTGGGGACCACCCTCTGCACACCTGGCATCAGCTGACTTCACAAGAGCGGGACCCTGGTGTCACACGTATCTTTCAGTGGCAAGAGGCAGAAACCTTCTCCAGCTCCCTGCAGGCCAGTGGAGGAATTTCCAGGGTAGATTCAGACATATCCATCATGGACCCCAAGGAGACGAAGCACAGTCAGGCCCCTGCAGGGGTGGAGTCAGCATTCCTGTCTGTCTGCTGTCTGTCCCTCTGTCTGTGCCATCAGCCTGTGGCCACGTCTCTGTGTTTCTCTTTGCGGCTCTGCCCCATGCTCTCTGTCTCTCTCTCCACCCATCTTGTCTGTCTGTCTGTCTTCCCTGTCTGTGTCTCTACCTTTCTCCGTCTGGAGCTCTCTCTGTCCTCGGGATTTGGATAGGATGCGGCAAGCCAGATGCCCAGCGTGTGACATTTAAGGAGACACCCGCTCTTGGGTGCTGACCCTGCCCTGGCACAAGCTCCAGAGTTGAGCACCTCCTTAAATCTGTGCCCCGGGCCCTTGCTCACCACATCCTGTCCAGGCTGTGCTTCTCTCACTCTCTCGCCCATTCCCTCTCTTTGTCCGACTCGCTCCTATAGCCGAGTGTTTGTTTCTCTCTTCCCGGGTGATCTCTGCTCATCTCAACACATTAGCAGCCTGATCCTTCTGCTTCTCTGGGTTGAAATTGATTGCCCAGCCTGCATACCCACTGGCCCAGCAGTTTAGTTTCAGATTTCCTGTTGGCAAATACAGCCCAGCTCGGGTCAGCCACTCATACCACATACAGCCAGCTAGAGCAGGGGCCAGGGTTGCCCTGGGCTGCCTCGTGGGGCTTGAGAACAGGCTGTCTGAGGATGGACTGCTCGACAGTGAGGGCCTCCTTGGCCGTGATCCGGACTCCCGGGTCTGGCCTTCCAAGGTGGAGGATGGTGCAAGGGCCCCCCACCATCACTGCCAGAACACAGACAGCTTTGTCCTCGGGCCGTCCTGGGAATTGAAGAAACCCAGAACCAGAACCCAGCTGGAGGACAGGGAACGATCTGCTTGCTCCACCCGCCTGCCCCTACTCATCCCCACCCGACTATGGTTTTTCAAAGTCTTGAAGCTCAAGCTGCCTCCTCCTCAAACATGCAGGATCCTCCAGCTGTGTCTGCAGAAAAAGTCATCTCCCGTTCAGGGTTCCGGTTTTAGATGTTGGAGCCGTGTGCGGCGAAAACACGGCGCTGTCTCTCACCCACGCGGGACCAGATGCCGAGAGGATCCAGGGAGCGTCTAGGAGAAGGCAGCGGGCTCAAGTCTGGGGGAGGGCTGAGCTGGTCTCCAAACAGCTCCAGGCAGAGGGCGCAGCCCATGCAGGCCCTGCGAAAGGAGCCAGAATGAGCCCATGGGGATGCGGGGCCCCAGGCACTGCCCAACCCTTGTCTTCCTTCAGGCAGGAACTCAGCCTCTCTTTCCTCCGAGACCTCTGGGGGTCCCTTAAAGAGCCGCAGGAGGACTCGGGGGAGATGCAGCACAGTTTCAAAGGGGGAAGGGGCTGTGCAGACATTTCTTCTTTATTGGGTCGTGTGAGCCAAGGCAGGACACAGGCATGGGAGAGGCCCAGGCATGGGCTTGGAAGCCAGCGGTGCTGTGGGTGCTGGGGCTTAAGTACACACAGCCTGATGCTTTCAGGTCCTGCTTGGGATTCATGCACTCGCCACAGCCATAGGGAGCTTCCCTGATAGCTCAGCGGTAAAGAATCTGCCTGCAATGCAGGAGACCCCGTTTTGATTCCTCAATCAGGAAGATCTGCTGAAGAAGGGATAGGCTACCCACTCCAGTATTCTTGGGCTTCCATTGTGGCTTAGCTGGTAAAGAATCCCCCTGCAATGTGGGAGACCTGGGTTGGATCCCTGGGTTGGAAAGATCCTCTGGAGAAGGGAACAGTTACCCACTCCAGTATTCTGGCCTGGAGAATTTCATGGACTGTCCATGGGGTTGCAAAGAGTTGGACACGACTGAGCGACTTTCACTTTCTTTTACTTTCACAGCCATAGGTGGCCTGCACCCCAAATCCTGACTCCATCTTCAGGCCAGTGTGTTTCTGGGGAAGGCAGGACCCAATTCCCAAGCTTTGCTGGCCTCCTGCAGACAGAAAGATGAGGTCATCCCTGGTGGAGAAGGCTCCTTAGAAGCCCTGGAGCAAAGGTTATACAGATACAGGCAATAAATCACTTTTGTAATTATCGAATTTAAGCCTGTGGCATCTTTGTCAGAATAAAAGCCTGTGGCATCTTTCTCTGAATCTTTCATTCCTTTCATTCATTTGACTAACATTCGCTGTACCCCTCCTAAGCGCCACGTTCTGTGCCAGGGGCTGGGGTTACCCGGGTCCCCCCGCTGCACCCCTCCTAAGTGCCACGTTCTGTGCCAGGGGCTGGGGTTACCGGGTCCCCCGTCCTCCAGACTAGCAGGGAAGGCAGCTGCCTACAGAAGCTGAGAATTATGGTGGGATGTGATAGAGGTTCTTCCAGCGGGGAACTCAAAGAGCTGTAGCACTGAAAAGGCAGTTAATTCTTTTTCTTTTTTTTAACCAAACTTTAGACTTTTTATTTTGTACTGGAGTATAGCCGATTAACAATGTTATGGTGGTCTCAGGTAAACAGCAGAGGGACTCAGCCATATATATACTTGTATCCATTCTCCCCGAAACTCCCGTCCCATCCAGGCTAGCACATATCGTTGAGCAGGGTCCTATGTGCTACACAATAGGTGCTTATTGGTTATCCATTTTACATGTATCAGGGTACACATGACCATCCAAAGTCATTAACTGCCTTTACCCGCTGGGTACTATAAGTTCATCTTCTAAGTCTGTGAGTCTTTCTGTTTTGTAAGTAAGTTCATTTGGATCATTTCTTTTTAGCTTCCCCATATAAGGGATAGCATATGATATTTCTCCTTCTCTGTCTGACTTACTTCATTCGGTATGACACTCTCTGTGTCCATCCATGTGGCTACAAATGGCATTATTCCATTCTTTTTAATGGCTGAGTAGTATTCCATTGTATATATGTACCACATCTTCTTTATCCATTCCTCTGTCGGTGGACATTTAGGTTGCTTACACGTCTTGGCTCCCTGGAGGAGGGCATGGCAACCCACTCCAGTATTCTTGCCTAGAGAATTCCATGGACCGAGCCTGGTGGGCTACCATCCCTAGGGTTGCAAAGAATTGGATATGACTGAAGCAACTGAGCACAGCACAGCATGTCTTGGCTATCATAAACAGTGGAAAAAAGCAGTTCATTCAATCTGGGGAGTCAAGGAAGTCTTCCTGGAGGAGGTGGCATTTGCTCTTGAGGGTTGTAAGAGTTAACCAATAGGAAAGGAAGGTTATCTCAGGAGGCCTGGCAGACTTGGAGAAGGTGAGACATTTGGAGTCTAGAGTGAAGGTAGGAGGGGACCGAGTGGCTGCAGAGGGCAGGAGGAGCGGCCCCCCATCTAGGTGTCATCCTGGCTCAACTGATCTCTTAAACTTCCAGCCCTGAGCCTCTTTGCATCTGCTGCTAGCACAGCTTCCGTTGGCTTCCAACTTTATGTAGGATGAGGCCCTGCACAGGGGTGGGGGAGTGAGCTGGCTCTTGGGGGACAAAGGCTGTATCTCCCAGGCTCTGCCAGAACCCAGGGGTTGCTTTGGGAGAGGGGCCTGGCAGGGCCCAGGTTGCACACATCACCTTGGCAGTTTGTGGGCAAACCCTCTCGGCCAAGGGGAGGTTGCACTGCCAGCCACTTCCTCCAGTTCCTTCCCTCTGCCTGTCGTCACGGTTACCTCGGCCTTGCTGGGGGTGAGGTAGAGGTTGGGCAGAATCAACTTTGTCCGGGTTTCTATTTCCCCAGATGCGGGTCAGCCAGAGGAGCTGTCACTTCTGGTTCGGTTTCAAAGGAGGCCAAGGGGCTGGGAGGTGCTTGGGTGCGGCCGTGTTGACAGGGCACCTCTCCAGCCAGCCTCCCAGGCCGAGAGGGCGTGGGTCGGGGAGAAGCTCCAAGGTGGTGGACCAGGAGACGGGGTGGCCCCTGCCAGGGCCTGTGCCGGGGGCTGTGGGTGCTGGTCTCCGGCTCACCCGTTGGTCCTGAGCTCCCGGAGCATGCCGGGAATGCAGGCAGAGAGACTGTTTATTTTCCTGGCCTGCAGCCCTTTCGGGCCGAGACCTTGTTCCAGGCCTCAGGCTGCCAGAAGCATCCCCACCGGCTCCAGAAGTGAGAGGGTTGGCAGGCCCAGGGCTGCCCGACAACTTCTCCAGTGGCCTTGGACTCTGGGTCGTGTCCAGCCCGGCTGATCCTGTGTGTCCTCCAGAATCCCCTAGCAGGCAGTGGACCGTGAAAGGCTTCATGCGAAAGTGATCCCGGTGGGCTGGGGCTGTTGTCAAGATCAGGGCGGGTAAAGTCAGAGAAATCGAAGTGGGAAGCCTGACTCTATCATCTCCTTGCTGAAGGCCTTGGGCAAACTGAGCGGGTGAACCTTAGTCTCACTGTCTGTGAAATGGGGCAGTCATAGAACTTCCTCATTAGACTGTGAGTGTGAGGATTATAGGACCTGTGTTGAAAGCATTGAACAAAGAGGGCAACAGATGGCAGCTCTTATTATTATTAACAATATTAAACAGTAACAGCCACAGCTCTGAAGTCCATATTGGCGGGCAGTGAGCCTCTTCTTTCCCATTCACTGGGCCCTGTTTCACACATGATAAGATTCCTAGTGTGTATGTGTGAAAGTCACTTAGTCATGTCTGACTGTTTGTGACCCATGGACTGTACCCAGGCTCCTCTGTTTGTGGAGTTCTCCAGGCCAGAATACTGGAGTTGGTAACCATTCCCTTCTCCAGGAGATCTTCCCAACTGAGGGACTGAACCCAGGTCTCCTGCATTGCAGGCAGATTCTTTACCAGTTGAGCCACCAGGGAAGTAAGTCTAGAGATTCAGAAGCCTCCTTTGCCTAGGTCCTGAGAAAGACACTTTGGGGAGCCCCTGGGATCTTGGGGTGCAAGTGGGTATCCTGGAGAAAGAAAATGCAGAGGCAGCGTGCATATGTGATCAGTTGTCAGCCGTGTCTGCTCTTTGTCACCCCAGGGACTGGAGACCACCAGACTCCTCGGTCCATGGAATTTTCCAGGCAGGAATACTGGAGTAGGTTGCCATTTCCTTCCCTAGTGCATTGGCAGAGGGAAGGATGAACCTGGTGAAGGATGGGAAGACTGCTCCATCATCAGGAGAGAGCTGAGAGTTCTGAAGGACCTGAGAGGGAGGACAGGGAGTAAAAATGGGTGGAGCAGAACGTAAAATCAACACTCATGCTCAAGGTGTTTTGAAAGGAAATGCCTGGGAGCTGCTGGCCTGGAAAACAGTGCCCAGAGGCCTCTGGCCAGGCCAGAGAACAGACCGCCTGTTGGGTGTCACCTCTGAGTGAGGCGATCGCCAGGCTCCAGGCCTCCTGAACTCTGGCAGAACCCACGTGCCCTGCCCTCCTGGGGCTCTGACTCCTCCCTGGGATGCCCACCTGCTCCGCTAGCATCCTTGGGGCCAGCGGGGAACCGCTGCATCCCACCTGCCGAGAGGCCAGTGGGCTGGCAGGGCCGCTCACTCACGTCTGGATGTGGGTTATGTCATCCGTCTGTCCGTCTATCTGAGTCTCGGGAGGGCAGCCGGCCGCCAGGCTTGCCTTGGTGTCTCATCCGTGGCTTTTCGCCCCTACAGCTAGACGAGGAAGAGGAGCGCAGGAAACGGCGTCGAGAGAAGAACAAAGTCGCGGCGGCCCGATGCCGGAACAAGAAGAAGGAACGGACAGAATTTCTGCAGCGGGTGAGGCGGGCAGTGGCCAGGGTGGGCCCCGGCCTTGTCCTTTAGAGGCTTGTGTGCTGGTAGCCCGGGAGACAGCATCCCAGGCCTGCGGAATCAATGCATGCTCACTGGCATCAGCCCAGGCGGCCAGGACCTCTTGGTTCCTACCCCCCACTCCTATCCAGTACCCCCTCCCTGAACTGAGACGACTCAGGGGGCAGCCTGATTGCAGGAAGGCCAGAGCCGATGGGAGGAGCCAAGTTCCCTGCCTCCAACTGAGGTTTAGATCCTCGGCGCTGAGGGGCCCAGGTGGCCCAGGACGGGTACTCCCCATGCTGGTGCACCGAGGGCTCCCAAACTTGTCTGGCGTGGGTGCAGATGAAGCTGGTGATAGTTCTGTGCACAAGGGGCAGTGCATGCTGCCATGGGGCAGAAAAAACCCCCTCCCTCGAGTGCAGAAGGCTCTTCTGGCCCTGACTCCCATCAGCCCGGACTCTGTCCCACCAAAGCTGACAGCCCCCAAGTCACCCCCAGTTCTTGGCTGCTGCCTCCAGGACCACAGAGGTCAGCTCTGCACGCTGAGGCGAGTGGAAGGCTGCCTTGCCTCATGGCCCTCAGAGCACACCCCTGCCCTTTCATTTGGAATGTGTCAAACAGACGTTTGTTCCTTCTTCTGTCCCTTAGGAGTTCCTCCTATTTTGTTTTTCAGAAATGGTTGATGACTTTGAAGGGACATGACCAAAACGCTAATTGGTCCTAGCCAGTGGTCTCCAGCCTCCCCACTCCCAATCTGTTGTTGATTTCTAAATAACAATAGTGACACTACAGAACAGTAATGTCCCGGGTCAGGCCACCTTCTACACTGAGCAGCAGTGAACGGCGGCTGCTGACGTTTGTGAAGGGCGGCCCTGGGCAAGGCGCAGTGTGTGTTTTATCGGCGTCATAGCTGTGTGAGGTAGGGGCCTGCGTTATTCTCAGTCTGCTGATGGGGACACTGAGGAAGGCACGGGGGTTGAGTAACTGGCCCAGGTCACTCAGCAGTGACCTGGGAGACCTGAGGTTCGGCCTGAGGCTAACCTCAGAGCATCTGTCTTCAGCACTCCGTTCTCCTGGCTCTCGTTCATTCATTCCTGGGCTTGTTCATGCCTTTGCTCATTCATTCTTTTGCTTGTCTGTTGATTTGTGGACAAGCAGTGTCAAGCGTATACTGAGTGCCTGGCCCTGTGCTCGGTGTGCTGGGGACACACCTAGGAAGGACTAGTCGTGGTCCCTCCTGTGGGAGTTGGAGGGACGAGGCCAGGTTGGCCTGGGTTTTCTCTGGAGATCGATGGGTCTCTTCTCATTCTTGCAACAGAGAACAAATCAGAGGTCATGGGTGTCACCGCCTTGGAGCTGTGTGTGCACCTCTGGCTGTGAGCGTTTCAGCAGGGGAATGGTCAGTACAGTCGGGACTTAGACTTTGGAGCTGGAAACCCCTCGGAAGGGATGGTGGACCGACACCAAGAGGGAAGGTTTCCAGAAATTTCTAACACACGGGTCTCACATAAGCCTTTAAGATGGATGGAGCGTCACACACCTCATTTCCAGCCCTGAGAGCCTGCAGAGCTGGGCGGGGCACAGAGGGAGCACTCATATTCCACCCTTGCCTTCTAGGACCTGTCAGACAGCCAGCAGGCAAGCTGTGCCACGTGAATGCACACCAGTGACACACCAGTGTCGCAATGGTCAGTGCCAGATGAGTGGGCAAGCTGCTCTGTGCATTCCAGTGACATGGTCTGAGCACCTACTGTGTGCCAGGCATTTCCTGAGTCCCATTTATTCTCATTCCACTGAACACCCTGCTGATCCCCCTTTTAGACACGTACCTGTAGCACAGAGAAGTCAAGTTCCCTGCCCGAGGTTACCACTGCCAGCATGCAGTGGAGTCAGGGTTCATCCATCCATTTGCTGACCCATCCACCTGTCCTCAGTGCCGAGTGAGCGCCCGCCGCACAGTGGGCTGCAGGCTGTGGCTGTGGGGGCGACAGGCAGAAAACAGGGATGGGATGTGTGCTGAGCCTGAGGTTGGGCGAGCCCGGGGTGCTGTGAGCACAGATGGGGCTGGGGAGGGGTGGCTGTCTGAGTCGAGACTGCAGAATGACTCCTGATGGACACATAGACCAGGGGCGGGAGCCCCCTTGGGGAAGGACAGTGCTGGAGGGGTCCCCACGAACAGCCAAAGCACAGGCCAGAGGCCGAGGTGTCATTTAAGGATGCAGTGATGGGATCAAAAAGAACGCCGGTGTGGCTAGAGTGCAGGGTCCAAGGAGAGAAAGGGGCCCAGAGCCTTCCTGTGTGGGGTGGTCCCTATGCCGGTTATCCAGGGCAATCCCGCTTTAACTAAGCCTGTTGTCCTGGCCTGGTTATTAAGAGCACCTTCTTTCACTCTCATGCCGTGTCCCCATTAGGATGAAGAAGTGTGCAGTGCCAGAGAGCCATGGGAGGGTTTTGGGAGGAGAGGGACACACCCTGTTGCTGTGGTTACAGCAAGGGGCGTGAACTTGGGGAGCCCCCCACCCCGGGGCCTGAGTGGGAAGATCGGTTAGGTCGCTGTGTTATCCCCAGGGGAGGAGAAGGCAGCTGTTGACCAAGAGAAGTGCATGGCCTTGGGGTCTGGAAGGGGGGCCTGGGCAGTTCTGTCGTCGCCCACGCCCAGCCCCTCACCATGCTCCCCTCCTCCCCTCTGACCATGGAGGCTGAGGCACATGCAAGGGTTAGGGCCCAAAGGTGGAGGCTGTGTGGACAGTCCATGCCTGATGACATGAGGGATTCTCTTATCGTTTATTTTTTAATATGTCAAATATATACAAGGCTCAGAGGTACAAAGGTGTGTGTGTGTACACACACGCACACACACACACATGCATACACACATATGGGCTTCTCAGGTAGCGCTGGTGATAAAGAACCCGCCTGCCAATGCAGGAGACGTAAAAGACGCAGGTTTGGCCCAGGAAGATCCCCTGGAGGAGGGCACCGCAACCCACTCCAGTATTCTTGCCTGGAGAATCCCATGGACAGAGGAGCCTGGTGGACTGCAGTCCATAGCACCGCACAGACTTGGACACAACTGAAGCGAATGAGCACACGTGCACGCATACACACGTATATGTACAATATAAAAAGTCACCCTCCTTGACCCCTGGGGACTCATATCCAGGCTAGGCGATTTCTGTGGCATCTCAGACATCATCTGCCTCGACCAGGCAAGGCCCTGAAGGAGGCAGGAGGCAGGCCTTTGGGTCAGATCCCTTGCCCTGCAGGCCCCAGGGCCACCTGAGCACCTCTGCTGTCCACGGGCAGGAGCAGCGGCTGCTGTGGGGCCGCCTCTGCAACCCCACTGGGCCGGACACGGTTCCCTGGGAGTGGGCAGCAGTTAACACCATCACACGCTCCCCTGCTGCATGTGGCCCCTTCAAGGCCACTCTCTCCTTGACGGCCACAGTGACTCTGGGAGGAGGCAAGGCAGCCGCATCCACTAGTTCAGATTTTGAGTGGAGAGATTCACACAGTGGCCGAGTCAGGATGGGGACCCAGAGCTTCCTCCACTGCCCTCCCTCTACTCACCCTCCCCCGGGGGATCTTGTTCACAGCAGCCTAGCTGGCAAGCGGCAGAATCAAGATTTTAATTCAGACGGGGCTTTGGGGCTCAGAAGTCTGCATCAGGCTTTTTCTTACAGAAAAAAAAGTGTCGGGAAGTGGAGCTGTATTTGAAGTGCATTAGGTAACTTTGAAAAATAAAAGTCAGAGAATCTTCATGCTGGAAGTCCCTGGGCCAATCATATTTTCTGTAGGGGTTGGGGGAGCTGAGGCCCAGAGAAGGGAAATGACTTGGCCAAGGGCACACTGCCGGGACACCTCAGCCCCTCTCCCTGTGTTTTCTCTACTGCCTTCCCTGATTGCCACGGAGGCGACAGAACCTCCTTCACGTGCATTAATTCCATTCTGAAATGACAAATGGTTTCACTTTCCCTAGAGGCAAAATGATAAACAAAAGTGCAAGCAGAGTTGTTCACTTCCTAATTAAGGTGTGAAGATCCTAGCCCATGTTGGTTGAATTAATTAGGAAAACAGATTAGGTAATTGTTATAAAACCACAAACCACTTCTACAATCACAGCTAAAAAAAAGATTTTTCGAAACTCAGTTTATACTTACCCAGTAAATAAGTATGTAGCATTGACTAATAAAAACAGAAGAAAATCAAACAACAGAGCAGCTAGTTACAGCCTGACAGTCAGACTGTCAAAGCTCAGGCTATTCCATGATGTACCTGTACATTTTCAAACCAGCAGAATGTCATGCCGTTGCTTTGATAAATGCATGGGGAAGCCAGTTGCTCACTCCCACTTGGTCTTTTTGTATGATACAGATGTGAGGTGGGTGTGATGTCTTTTAAAGGGCAAGGATGTGTGTGCAGGCCTGCCGGACCCTGCCCCTTGCATGTCCCGTTCTAACTTCCATTTCCAGCACAACCCAGCCCTTCCTTGTCCTGCCCACCACCCTCCAGAACAGCTGCCACCTTCCCACTTCCTTGGACCCTCCCCCATGCTCACAGGCTGCTGTCTACCCACCACCCACTCTGCAGACACAGGCAGTCTCCCAGACCTGCCAAGTTTTCTTGGAAATGGCCTCCTCCTCTGCTGCTTCTTCTTCCCTTGCTCGTGGCTTAAAGCAAAAATTCCTTAAGCCTCCATAACCCTTGGTTTACAAAGTACCTTTCCCACGTGAAGTCATTTAATCCCCCAGATCATCATTTTTTTATGGAGGAGATAACTGGGGTTCAGGGAAGTTAAGAAACTTGCTCTTGACTCTGATTTCCAAACCCTGGGTCTGGCTCTAAATCCACCTTCCCAGCTTGGTACCCTAATAGGTCCAAAAGTGACATGTGGTCATCGGGGAGGATTTTTAATCTCTTAAATGCATCTGACTCCCATGTCTGCATCCTGGTTCACTCAGAGCTCGCTTCTTGAAACATCTTCCCAGTCTCCCACGGACTTTCTCTGCTCAACCAGAGTCAACCCATTTTTCCAAGATCAGACCCGGTCATTCAGCCCACTCTCAGAAGGTCTTCTAGACCCCGGAGGGCTGATGGCACTTGATAAGCTCTGCCTGGCTGTCTGTATCCTTCTCTCCCTTGAGTGGAAGCTGCACACGATCCGTGTTAGGGGCTCATGAACCTCGGGGCCCCTTAGAGGGTTCACTGTACAAAGCAAGTTCTCAGCACTTGTTCCTGGGTGGGTGGATTGAACCGAGACTCCTAGAGGCAGCAGCTCAGAGGATTTGAAGTTGGAGCTCAAATGGTCAGAGGGGAAACCAGATGGTCAGAGACATTTCCATGGTCACCAGCTTGTAGACCCAGTGAGCAGGCAGCGAAGATTAGCCCCTACCTACCCCAGACTCATGGTTCCACGTGGGGTCTCTCCTGCCCTCAGAGGCTCTCTTCTTGGGGTATTAGGAGAACAGTGAACCAGCCTGGCCTCCCTGTTGCTCCTCGTCCCGCTGAATCCCAAACCACCCTAGCTGGCTTTCGGTATTTCCCGCTTCTGAGCATTTTTTCCTTCTTTGAGGCTTTTCTCCCTCAGTGTCTGGTCCCAAGGACTGCACATCTCAGCAGTTCTGAGTCCCCAGGCACTGTGCTGCTCCAAAGATATGAGTACAAGGAACAGCTCAGTCCGCCTGGCTGGTGTGGGGAAGACAGCAGCCCTGAGGCCAGAGGCCCCAGAGGGATCTCTGAGCCCCAGCAGGGAGGGACCACTCAGCCCATCACGCCACAGCCCGTTCTGTGTCGGATGCAGGTTGCCCGGGCTCGGCAATGGACCAGATGCTTCTTGTGTGCCAAAGGATGTCTAGGAGCATCCCTGATCCCTACCCTCCGAATCCCAAGGGCACCCACCCTCCCCAGCCGTGACAACCCGAAATGTCTCCAGGTACTGTCAAATGTCTCCTGGGAGGCAAATCGCTTCTAGTTGGGAATGACCGGCATCAACCTCTGCCAGCCTTTGGGTGAATTCCAACCTCCACACTGGTTATATGTTTTTAGATAGAATCCAGGAAATACCAATTCAGGCGCTTCTGTATTTTACCGTGTTGACTCCCAAGCATTGAACTGGTGTGCCCATCACCTCTCCACAACACGAACTTGTAAGTAAGTAAGTGAAAGTCACGCAGTCGTGTCCAACTCTTTGCGACTCCATGGACTGTACAGTCCATGGAATTCTCCAGGCCAGAATACTGGAGTGGGTAGCCTTTCCCTTCTCCAAGGGATCTTCCCAACCCAGGGATAGAACCCAGGTCTTCCGCATTGCAGGTGGATTCTTTACCAGCCGAGGCACAAGGGAAGCCCAAGAATACTGGAGTGAGTGGCCTATCCCTTCTTCAGCGGATTTTCCCAACCCAGGAATCAAACCAGGGTCTCCTGCATTGCAGGCAGATAGATTCTTTACCAACTGAACTCTCAGGGAAGCCCCATGAACAAGAAAACTCCCCATAAATCAAGTCAACATCCCTTCCTCACCCGGGAGCCTCTCCAACTGAACTGGAAGTTCTCTGGAAATCTCACTTGGGATTGTTTAAAACCACATTTTGGATCCAGAAGGAAGACTGTTGATTGCCTCCCAGTGGGCAAAGATTCTAGCTAACAGGGGATAAGGAAGAGACTGCTTAAATAATTATAGACCAATACCCAGGAAGCACATGTTTTAGGAAGAATTACATGACCACACTGGGCTTGTGGATGCCACAGGCCAATATATCCCCAACATGCATTTATCACACATAAAGTGCTTTCTGGGCACTGCTGTCGTGGGCCACCTCTAACCTCTCTGTGGACCCTCCATGCATCTGCTCTGGATCCACTTGGCCTCCATTCTTCTCCCACCCTTTGTTTCTTGTGCAAAGGTCCTGAGGCAGGAGAGTGTTTGGCATATTTGAGAACAACAAAGAAGCCACTGGGCTTCAGTGGCTCAGTGGTAAAGAATCCACCTGCCAGTGCAGGAGATGGGTTCAATCCCTGGGTTGGGAAGATCCCCTGGAAAAGGAAATGGCAACCCACTCCAATGTTCTTGCCTGGAGAATTCTATGGACAGAGGAGCCTGGCAGGCTACAATCCATGGGGTTGCAGAGAGTCAGATACGACTGAACTAAACAACAGTAACAACACAAAGGAAGCCACTGTGGCTGGAGTGGATTGAGTGGGGAAGGGAGGGGGAGCATGAGCCAGGCTGGCCCCAGGGTATACGCTGGATTCACCCCACTAGTAACACAGGCCAGTGTCCGGTATGACGGGCAGGACCTGAACAAGGCCAGTTACTCCAGGGGACTTCGTAGCAGATTCTGGGCTTCTCCAGGGGGAAACTGACAGAAAATAGACAAAGACCAGCCTGGAGCGCCCTGTGACTACCTAGGTGGAGAGCTTCTCCCTGAAGCTGGTCCCCACTGAAAGCTGAAAGCCTCGTCTCTGTTTTTGCATGCAGGAATCTGAGCGGCTGGAACTCATGAACGCTGAGCTGAAGACCCAGATCGAGGAGCTAAAGCAGGAGCGGCAGCAGCTCATCTTGATGCTGAACCGGCACCGGCCCACCTGCATCGTTCGGACCGACAGCGTCAAGACCCCCGAGTCAGAAGGCAACCCTCTGCTTGAGCAGCTTGAGAAGAAGTGACCGTGGGCTGGGAGGAGGAGGACAAAGGAAGAATGAGGCGTAGGAGATGACAAGAGGGAGGAAGAGGAGGAGGGCACCAGAGGGCTCTTCCTTGGTGTGTGAAGAACTTTACACCGGAGGCTCAGCACAGCCAGTAATTGGCTGGGCTTTTTTTTTTTTTTTTTGTGAAACTCAGATCAGCCACACAAGGGGAAGAGCCAGCTGATGAAACCCAGAAGGACCAAGCGCTGAGACCAAAGTAGACTCGAGGGTGGGGCTGTCCCGCTGGGGCCCAGCTCCAGGGAGATAGGACAGAGGCACCCAAGGCCGGAAAGCAGCCTCAGGCACTCCTCTGGGCTCTCCGCCAGGGTACCCACCCCAGGGACCTCCATGCAGCCAGGAAAAGCCATGAGTTGCAACCAAACGCGCGGCTGAGGATCGAACTGAGTGACACTGCCATCTGCTTGCCGACCTTGATGCGAGGCTGGAGAGAGAGGGTCGCGATGCGGGGCCCAGTGGGGCCCTGCTGGGGAGTGGCAGCTGGGTGCACCCTGGCCGGCCCTGCTGGAGTTTGCTGTGGGCACGAGGCGCAGGCGCCCTTCCAAAGCACATACTCACTGAATGTTTACAGACTGGCTGTCCTGGCAGGGCTTTCAACTGCACATGTTTTTTATACTTTCTTTTTTTTTTTTTTTAATATTTTTTACAAAAAAAAGATTTTATACAAGCAATATATATATGAATTTCTATAATCACTCGATGTGATACAGTATAAATATGCTATGGTTTGTTTGTTATGAACAAATATCCAGCAGTTATGGTCATTGTGTGTAACTTCTAAGTACTGTAGTCTCTGGGTGTTAGGGGGTGGCCGGGGAGGGGGTAGGGTGTGTTTCCATCCTGGTAAGCCCTTCATAGTACTCAGTCCTGTATCACTCAGTAAATGTTACTCTTACCCAGCCACCTCTTGTAGTGTCTGCCTGGGGAATGGGGGTACAGGGCACACTTGGTCACCTGTGGTGTGCGGTGTCAGAGAATGTTTGGAGCATCTATCGTGGGCCGTTGGTTTTCACAACAACCCTTCCCAGGTTAGTCTTTATATGCCCATTTTACAGATGAGGAAGTCAAGGCTCAGAGAAGTTATTATATATATACACAGTACTTCATTTATTCACTCAGCACACGTTTCCTAAGTGCAGCTGGGAGTGCCAGGTACTCTCACAAGGTGCTGAGTAGTCGCTGGGCCCTGCACTTATGGAGCTGATGGTCATGAGCTAGGTCTTGGATGTGCTCCATACACCGTTCATTTTCACAACAGCCTTGACAGGGAGCAGCAATGGTCCCAATTTGTAGATGAGGAATTTGAGGCCCCGGGAGTTTAAAACTTGCCCTGCTGAGGACTTAACAGAGTGACTAGCATATATAATCTCATTCCCTTCTCTCCAAACATGAAATAGGCATCGTTGCCCTTCATTTTGTAAATAACTGAGGCTCAGAGAGGGTAGGTGACTCATCCAAGGTCACCCAGCTAGTGAGGAGCAGAGCTGATGCTTGAACTTTGCTTCCCAAGGCCCGTGACTCTCCCGCTGAGGCCAGCTAATTGTGTGATTGCCCCCGTGAGGGAACATCCCACCTGATTAGAACAGGAGGCTGAGGAGGCCATGGTTTCAGGGCCAGTTTCTGGGAGGGCTGGATGGAGTTCCAGGCTGTGCCACGATCGTGGAGGGGACCCGTGCTGTGAGCAAATGGTGTGGCTGTCTCAGCCACGCCCTCACCTTCACAGTTGAACACTCGCCCTGAAGAGCAAGAAGGACTAGAGGCCATAGGCAAGAGCTGCCATTCATGTGGCACACGATGGCCCACAAGGCAATTTTATGCGTGTTGCTCATCTGATATTCCAGCTCCAGGAGGTAGATGGGATAGGGTTTCAGTTCCATTGTACTAGCTGTGCAAGCTGAGGCTTACAAAAATTAATGTTTGACTTCCCTGGAGGTCCAGTGGTTAAGACTCTGTGCTTCCAACGTAGGGAGTGTGGGTCAGATCCCTGGCCAGGGAACTGAGGTCCCATATCCTGCGTGGTGTAGCCAAAGAAAACCCCAAAATGATGTTTACGCAGCTGGAAACAGGTAGAACCAGGAGCTGAAGCCTCCTTTTCTACTGTCTACTGGTGTGTTCTTTCTCCTCCATCACCGGGGCTAGATAACTAGTTGCTGCTGGTAGGCTTCATGTCAAGGACAACAGTGAGCTTGGGTTGCTTCTCACGTCTTGAATGAGGACTTCCAGGATGGACAGGGGCCAAGAAAAGGTCATTAAAATGCCTTTGGTCCCTTACTTCCTCGTCTCAGGTCCCTCTACCCAACCCACTTGGTGGGCCACCCCTACCCACCCGGCGACCCGCTCCAGGCTTCACCTTAGAAGCAGGGCCTGTCAGCTCCCTGGCGGATGTGGTGGCACACAGCAGCCCCCAGGCTGTAAACCTTTGACAGTCTCCAAGCCTTGAGAGAAGCAAAGATGTGGACTTGCAGGCCCCTCACGTGAGCTGGTGCCCCTTCTGGCAGGACCACCGCCCACCCCTGGCTGTGGTTCCTCTGGTCTTGTCCTGAGAGCTGCCAGCCTGTACCTACCAGCCTGTATCATCCTTCGCCTCCGAGGACCAGCTGTCTCCCAGCATCAGTGGCACGTGCTGTGCGGAGACGCACCCTTCCTCACCAGGACCCCTGCTCCCTGCCGCGGGAAGCCAGAGGTCGCGGTCGCCTGTCTCAAAGAGCTAACGTGCTTGGGCTTCCTGTGCACCTGGCCTGTTAGTGGGCTACCGCGGCCAGTCTGTATGACCTTGTCAGGAGGTAGGTACCATCGTCCCCATGTTGCAGATGAGAAAACCGAGGCATAGAGAAGAAGGAACTTGCCAAAATTCACAGTCCTTTGAGTGGCAGAGCCAGAATGTTCTTATAATCTGACTCCAGGTGTAAAAAGCTGGACGGGACTTCCCCCTGGGGGAGACGCTCTGTGTTTGTGCTGTGACCTCAGTTTTGTGTGCGGAGGCCAGAGGAAATGGCATGGGTTGAGGATTCCCAGCTCTCAGACACCCATCTCCAAGTATAAATACAGAAGACCCACTTTAAAGGCTACTAGGTTCACGATCCAATCTTCTACTGACTAGCCACGAGCCTCAATTTTCTTATCTGTAAAGTGGGAGCAGTAATAATCTTTTTTTTTTTTTTAAATAGGGTTGTTGTCATGTCAAATACGGAATGCATGTAAAAGTGTTTTCAGAAACACAAAGCTCCACAAAGTGGTAAGTCTCTTGCCCTCTGTTAGCATGAACAGTTGTTAATTACCACACAGTACAAATCACTTGAATATCTTTTATTCCCTAAAGGTGGCTACAGCGTTAGTGTTCTGGCCATGTATCCAGTCCCCATAGCAATGGACACTGGGACATGAGAGTTTGCTCGGCTCCTGAACAGTCACAGCCAGCTTTGTGCCTTCCTGCCCAGTGGTCATAAATGAGATGTGTACCACCTCTGCCCAGGGTTGCTATGAGAGTCAACCGGGCAACCTGAGAAGGATAAGACCCATTAGCAGATGGGCAGTAACCAGTGGTGCTGGTCAGGATTCAGATTAAAGGGAACTAACCTGTGTTGTCAGTGGGAAATTGGTGCGACTGTGCAAAGCAATTTGGCAATAACCGGTGGCACTAAAGCTAAACTCATCCTTTGACCTAGCAATTTCCCTTCTAATTATACATTTTTGGAAGAACTCCAGCATAGGGGCACAAGGAAAAGTACAAGCACATTCACTGAAGTTTCATCTGTATTTAAGAGAAGTTGGAAACAACCTAAATACTGATGAACAGAAGAGCAGATAAACTGTGTTTTCATAAAATTGAGTAGTATTCTGCAGGTAGCTAAAAAGGATGTGTCAGAACTACAAGCATCAGTGTGGATAAACCTCAGAAACACACTATTGAACTGGAGGATGGGAAGCAAGTTGCAGAAGAATATATGTGGTGTGCCATTTATGCAAAGTTTCCAAACATGGAAATTGATCCTTTATTGTTTATGGGTACACATAGACCTGGATGATAGAGGTGTAAAAGCATGCATAGGAATGCTATTAATATAAAAATCAGTAACCGGGAATTACTCCTGAGAAGGGGAGGAAGCATTTTGGGATGGTATCTCCAAGGCTATAGAGGACACTGGGTTTCAATTGTACGTGTAACATTTCATTAACTTTTAAAAATCTGAATCAAATGTAGATAATGTTTGCATTTGTCAATGGTGCTGGGCACACACATGTGGGTTATCTTTTTCACACTTCTCTGTATGCTTGGTGTATTTCCTAGAAAAAAAAAAAAAAAAAAAGAACAAGCCACAAACAACACCAATAGAAGGTTTTGTTTTTCCATCCTTTCCTTGGCAAGCTCAGGAAATAAAAAAATCTGAAATTACAAAGCCGTCGCAGCATATGCTCTCTGAATTTATGCAAATTTTAATTGCATGCCTTGAGGGAGAGAAAGTTGATACAAAGCATGTGATTTGTTTACCTGGCCCTTCTAGTTAACAAGCGGTGTGCCTGGTGGTGAGGGTGCCCCGCGGTGAGGGCACCTTGGGGATAGTTGATCTGTACCACTTCAGTGGGCCCTGGTACCTGTTCTCTACATAATGAGCCATGGAAGGCATGTTCAAGGTTAATTCAGACTCTGACTTTTCTTGTTATGTCCTGAATTTTCAACCGACCCAATCCCTGTGGAAAATGCACCTCCACCTTTAAGGGCAGCTTTAAAGCAAAGGGGGAGCCTTTTAAAGACCCACTTGTCACAGGGTATTGGATTCCTGTTGCTGCTATAACAAAGTGCCACAGATTTAACACAAATCTTATCTTAGAGCTCTGAAGGGCAGAAGTCCAAAATGGGTCTCGCCTGGTTAAAAGCAAGGTGCCAGCAGGCTGCATCCATTTTGCAGGCTCTGGGGAAATCCATTTTCTAGCCTTTTTCAGTTGATAGAGGCTGCCCACCTTCCATGAGCTCGTGGCCCCTTCCATCTTAAAAGCCATCACTGGCTGGTTGCGTCTTTCTCCTGTCAATCACTCTGACACTGACATTTCCTCCTCCTCCATCTTTTAAAGATGCTTGTGATTATATTGGGCCCACCTGGATAATGCAGGATGCTCCTATTTTAAGGTCAACTTTAACTTTCATCTGCAACCTTACATTCCCCTTGCCATGTGACATAACATATTCAAAGGTTCCGTATTTGGAAGGCATTATTCTGCCTGTCACATAGGAATCTAAGTGTTGGAGATTCTAAACGCCAGCCCTCCTCCTTCCCTGGCAAAGAGAGGCTGTTTTCTGTGTAAGTGCCATGAGGATGGCGTCTCTACACAGGCAACCCCAGTGCCTGGCACCTAGAAGCAGTCTTAGAAATCAGACCCTCGAGGACATTTAGGACGAGATATTCAGACCTGAGTCTATTTGCAGTGACAGTCAGTGGGGTGGCGAGAATCCCTGACCTATTGTAGTTCCTCAGACTCTTCTGTGTGGATCGAGATGTCATATGTGATATGGGTAGAAAGGCAAGTGATCTCTGGGGCAGCTGGATGGTATGGGGATAACTTAGAAAGTTCAAGTCAATTGGCTTTTGTTAACCATTTTGAAAGCCTCAGAAAAAGAAAAAGCTTCAGTTCAGTTCAGTTCAGTCTCTCAGTCATGTCCGACTCTTTGTGAACCCATGGATTGCAGCACGCCAGGCCTCCCTGTCCATCACCAACTCCCAGAGTTTACCCAAATTCATGTCCACTGAGTCAGTGATGTCATCCAACCATCTCATCCTCTGTCACCCCTTCTCCTCCTGCCTTCTATCTTTCCCAGCATCAGGGTCTTTTCAAATGAGTCAGCTCTTCACATCAGGTGGCCAAAGTATTGGAGTTTCAGCTTCAACATCAGTCCTTCCAATGAATATTCAGGACTGATCTCCCTTAGGGTGGACTGGTTGGATCTCCTTGCAGTCCAAGGGACTCTCAAGAGTCTCCTCCAACACCACAGTTCAAAAGCATCAATTGTTCGGCACTCAGCTTTCTTTATAGTCCAACTCTCACATCCATACATGACTCCTGGAAACACCATAGCCTTGACTAGATAGACCTTTGTTGACAAAGTACTGTATCTGCTTTTCAATATGCTGTCTATGTTGGTCATAACTTTCCTTCCAAGGAGCAAGCTTGAGTTAGGCAGCTATAAACTCAAGATGCGCTGTGAAAATCAGAGTGCCTTTTTTGATAGTATTTAAGGAGACACTTGTCTCAGCACACTGTGCTGAGAGTCAGACCCAGAATCTAACTGTAAGGGTGGCAGACCCATTAAGAAGAACCAATGTCCATCCTGGAACTGGTAACCCCCTCCGGTACTCTTGCCTGGAAAATCCCATGGACGGAGGAGCCTGGTAGGCTATAATCAATGGAGTTGCACAGAGTCAGACACGACTGAGCAACTTCACTTTCACTTTTCACTTTCATGCATTGGAGAAGGAAATGGCAACCCACTCCAGTGTTCTTGCCTGGAGAATCCCAGGGACAGAGGACCCTGGTGGGCTGCCGTTTATGGGGTCGCACAGAGTCAGACACGACTGAAGAGACTTAGCAGCAGCAGCAGCAATGTCCATCTCTGAGAAATTTTCAGTCTCAAAGTCAGGATGCTAAAAGGGAAACATGTAGAACCTTGAGACCTAAAATGGGGCCTTTGGATAAATGAGACTCTGGAACTCTAGAATCCCTTGAGCCCTCTGGACTGGCAGAAGCAGTCCGCTGCCCCTTAAAATCAGCCTCCCCTTGCTTAGAGACCATGGAAGGATTGCTCTCAGAACAGCATGATATTTACCCTCAAGACCCACCTCTGCTATACTCATTACTGCCAGGCAGGTAAACAAGGTCACCTCTCAGTTCAGTGCAAGCAGGGGAAAAACAGTCCCTGCTCCAGAAGGACATCACTTATCTGTTGAAAGAACTTCAGGGCATGGCTGATCTGTATTATCAGGCATCAGGGAAAGACAATAAGGATGATCGGGTCTTTATAAGTGAGTTAAACAGCCACAAGGGCATGACTCAGCCATCCTCTCTCTCTCTGAGACTGCCTGTGTCTATCCATACATACTGTACTCTTCTTTCCTCCTAATAAATACTTGTTTCACTAAAAGAGAGAAGAATGATTAGGTCTTGAGGGACCCAGAATACATCTGAGAAGGGGACGATTTTTTTATATGGAAACACTCACCTGTGACCAAGGTTCAATGCCCTGGCATTGATGTTGGAATGTACGTTAATACATGACTGTGTGGCCCCTCAAGGCTTTTATAAGATATGTGCATGTGTGCTAAGTCGCTTCAGTTGTGTCCAACTCTGTGCGACTCACTGTAGCCTGCCAGGCTCCTCTGTCCATGGGATTCTCCAGGCAAGAATACTGGAGTGAGTTGCCATGTCCTCCTCCAGGGGGATCTTCCTGACCCAGGGATTGAATGTGCGTCTCTTATGTCTCCTCTTTGTTACCACTAGGCCACCTGGGGAGCCCATAGATGATATGAACCTACAGTAAATGAGGTAGAGATGCTCAACTTGCCTTGGCAGAGAATTAAGGAAGTGTCAGAAGGTCCAAAGGTCCTGGGAGGGGGCCATGGTCAGATGAACTGATCTGCCATGGTCAGATGGATTTGTTATGTGAGATGTCACCTGACCATGCTTCTCAGGAGGGCTGGAACATCACTAAGATAGTGATGACATACTGGAGAGGGGGCCACTGGCATCTTGGAGAAGCCCTGAACTGGCCACCTTTATAGGCCAGGCTGAACAACAGATGTTGCCATAGAACTGGAGTTCCCTAGTGTCAGTGGGGATTATGGAATTCCAGAGTGGTAGAGGCCTAAAGGAGACCAGTCCTGGGTGTTCATTGGAAGGACTGATGCTGAGGCTGAAACTCCAATACTTTGGCCACCTCATGCGAAGAGTTGACTCATTGGAAAAGACCCTGATATTGGGAGGGATTGGGGGCAGGAGGAGAAGGGGACGACAGAGGATGAGATGGCTGGATGGCATCACCGACTCGATGGACATGAGTTTGAGTGAACTCTGGGAGTTGGTGATGGACAGGGAAGCCTGGTGTGCTGTGATTCATGGGGTCGCAAAGAGTCGGACATGACTGAGCAACTGAACTGAACTGAACTGAGAGGCCTGGTGAAGGCAATTAACTGGTACCATGGACAGCAAGAGCCTCATGTACTTTCTAGATCTAAGTCAGTTCCCAGACCCAGAGCCCACTGACTGAAGGATAGGCAGGGTCCTCTTGAGGAAAACCCATATGTACCATCACATGTATTCAATAAACATTTTCCCAATCCTTCCTTAAAGAGTAACTATACAGGAGTGAAGGGAATTCTCACATCTCTTGAGGACCATTGAATCAATCCCAGCACCTGCATTAAAACTAAGGGTATGAGATGACACTGATACCAGGACTCCTGCTATCATGCTCTTCTGGCTGGAGATGGGTTTCTGGAGGACAGGAGATAAGAAATGTCCTGGCCCATGTCTGCCTCCAGTGGGTTTTTGGGCCCACAGAGCCGCCTTATGGCTCTGTCCCCAGCTCCTGACTGATAAAGAGGGTTTTGGTAGGAAAAACTGAATGGGAGTGCTTGAAACTATAGCATCCGCAGCCAAGACAGAAAATCAGAAATGACTCTACATCCGAGGTGCAACTGCAGGGAACAGCACTGCCAGCAAAGACTTAAAGGATGCAAGAGGGTGGTGGTGGTTTATATCATATAGGACACACTTGTTTGATCTCTGAGAAATCAGATGGATGGTGGTGAGTGATGATGGAACAGTGTAAACCTTACCAAGTGGTATTCCCTCCCACAGCTGCCATGCTTGGGGTGTTATCATGATTAGAACAGGTTACACTGCTCCTGCTAGACTTTGGTAAGTGAAAGTGAAAGTCACTCAGTTGGAAAGTCGCTCACTCTTTGTGACCCCAGGGACTATACAGTCCATGGAATTCTTCAGGCCAGAATACTGGAGTGGGTAGCTGTTTCCTTCTCCAGGGGATCTTACCAACCCAGGGATCAAACCCAGGTCTCCAACACTGTGGGCAGATTCTTTACCAGCTGAGCCACCAGGGGAAGCCCAAGAGTACGAGAGAGGGTAGCCTATCCCTTTTCCAGCGGATCTTCCCAACTCAGAAGTCGAACTGGGTCTTCTGCATTGCAGGCGGATTCTTTACCAACTGAACTATCAGGGAAGCCCCAAGCAGCTATTAATTGATAAATGCATTCTACTCAATTCCCATCAATAAGCAAAATCAATTAAACCAGCTCACTTTTACATAGAAAGGCAGAAGTGCCCATGTACTGTCTAGCCCAAGGGCTGTATTAACTCTCTTGCTCCCCATAAGAGTCTAATCCACAGGCGCTTTGATCCCTTGTCATTCCAGAGAGTCCAGCTGCTCCCGTCATATGGTTGGCACAGTGCTGATGGGACCTGAGAGCAGACAATGCTCTAGATGCCAGTGTAAGGTGCATGAGCAGCGGAGGATGGAAAGAGTCCCATTCAGGAGGATTTAGGGACCTGCATGTGGCTGCTTATTTAACTTCTATGCAGAGCACATCATGAGAAACACTGGGCTGGAAGGAGCACAAGCTGGAATCAAGATTGCCGGGAGAAATGTCAATAACCTCAGATATGCAGATAACACCACCCTTATGGCAGAAAGTGAAGAGGAACTAAAGAGCCTCTTGAAGAAAGTGAAAGAGGAGAGTGAAAAAGCTGGCTGAAAGCTCAACATTCAGAAAACGAAGATCATGGCATCTGGTCCCATCACTTCATGGGAAATAGATGGGGAATCAGTGGAAACAGTGTCAGACTTTTATTTTGGGGGGCTCCAAAATCACAGCAGATGGTGACTGCAGCCATGAAATTAAAAGACACTTGCTCCTTGGAGGAAAGTGTCTAGATAGCATATTGAAAAGCAGAGACATTACTTTGCCAACAAAGGTCTGTCTAGTCAAGGCTATGGTTTTTCCAGTAGTCATGTATGTATGGATGTGAGAGTTGGGCTGTGAAGAAAGCTGAGCACAGAAGAATTGATGCTTTTGAACTGTGGTGTTGGAGAAGACTCTTGAGAATCCCTTGGACTGCAAGGAGATCCAACTAGTCCATTCTGAAGGAGATCAGCCCTGGGTGTTCTTTGGAAGGAATGATGCTAAAGCTGAAACTCCAATCCTTTGGCCACCTGATGTGAAGAGTTGACTCATTGGAAAAGACCCTGATGCTGGGAGGGATTGGGGGCAGGAGGAGAAGGGGACGACAGAGGATGAGATGGCTGGATGGCATCACTCACTTGATGGACATGAGCTTGAGTTGACTCCAGGAGTTGGTGATGAACAGGGAGGCCTGGCGTGCTTCAATTCATGGGGTCGCAAAGAGTCAGACACGACTGAGCGACTGAACTGAACTGGTGGTGTTTGTTTGTAAGATTTTTTTTTTTATGTGGACCATTTTTAAGTCTTTATTGAACTTGTTACAACAGTGTTTCTGCTTTTTATGTTTTGTTTTTTTGGCCGCAAGGCATGCAGGATCTTAGCTCCCTGACCAGGGATCGAACCCACACTCCCTGCTTTGGAAGGTGAAGTCTTAACCACTGGACCACCACAGGAGTCCCTTGGGATGGTGTTTTTAGTGGTCCTGTGGTCGGAGGCATTTGGAAGTTCCCCTTCAAGATTCCTCGGTGGCTCAGCTGGTAAAGAATCCCCCTGAGTGTGGGAGACCTGGGTTTGATCCCTGGGTTGGAAAGATCCTCTGGAAAAGGGAACGGCTACCCACTCCAGTATTCTGGCCTGGAGAATTCCATGGACTGTATAGTCCATCGGGTCACAAAGAGTTGGACCCAACTGAGGGACTTTCACCTTTAAAATTAAGGATAGACAATTGCCCCTGGCACTCCTTCACTAAGAGGCACAGGGCCTGGTAGACTGCTTCAGACTTTTGGAGGCAATACATATGTACATCTCACTTAGGACTACTGCTAACTGCTACTGCTAAGTCACTTCAGTCGTGTCCAGCTGCTCTAACCTATTTATCAGTGGCTTAGAAAGCTGCTAGCTTTGAACGGTGCCTGGAGCAAGAAAGTGCTTACCGCAGGGCCAGCCTGCAGCACCAGCTACTCTGCCACAGATACCATATCGCCATATATGCTGCCACCATAGCAGCTGGCAGATCCAGTGAGGCTAAGAGGTACCATGGACTGAAAGGTGCTGGCTATTGTGAATGCACAACTCAAGCTAAATTAAAATACAGCTTACTATGTTGGTGAAGGTGAAGTCGTTCAGTCGTGTCCGACTCTTTGCGACCCCATGGACTGTATAGCCCACCAGGCTCCTCAGTCCATGGAATTTTCCAGGCAAGAGTACTGGAGTGGGTTGCCATTTCCTTCTCCAGAGGATCTTCCCAACCCAGGGATCGAACCCAGTCTCCCGCACTGCAGGCAGACACTTTAACCTCTGAACCACCAGTGCGGATACCTTACTATGTTATCTCCCATGATCTCTTTGAAATATATCCAAAAAGGAGCATCTTTCCTTGCCCCGGGGTGAAAATTCCAGCAGGCCTGGGGCTTTCCCCCTGATTCTCAGGTAAGAGACAGTCCTGTGCCATTCTAAGTGTCAACTTGTTCCTTAGAAACCCCAAGCTTCATTGGCTCAGGTCTTCTCCCTGCACACTGGCACAGGCCTGCTTCAGGCTGAGAGCAGGCAGCTAGGAGGCACAGCTGGGGATCTCTTCTACGCTTCTCCTCCCTGTCTTTTCCCTTCCTTTACCCCAGGTTGGCTGGCCAGTTTCTGGCTCCTCCCAGGGATGGAGCCCAGGGTTGAGGCACTGATGAGGGGTTAGGAATGGGTTCTTGACCTAGAACTGTTAGGACCCTAAGCTGACTTTGGGTGCGCTGGATCTGGCAAATATTTAAAGCAAATTCTTTCTTCCTAGGTTATGTCTCCAGGGAACTCTCCATCTGTATATCCCTCCACCTGGGCAAATATATTTGCAGGAAGCACTTTTCCTGGGGCCCAGGAGACTGTCTCTCACCTCCAATTTCTTGCTGGTACATCCAGGATTTTCTAGATGGCCTTATTAGACAGACCACACCGGCCTTAACGAAGATCTCAGTCATCCCTTGCCCAGAGACACTGGGGCACACAGACCCGGCCCGGCACAACTACTTCCTCAAGGGGCTCCGGGGCAGCCCCCTCTTCAGCTGGCTTGAGGAAAAGGAGGCAGCAGTCCTCCCTGCAGCCTGCTGGAGATGACTCAGCACCACAGCAAGGTTTCTTTTCTCCAAGAACTGGCTCTACAAATGCTTTCCCCATTTCTCCAAGCCTAAAAGCCCCTTTTATATTCACAAATTGGATAAAGGTCCAGCTACCTTGAAACCAGTTCTCTAAAATATGTAAAGTCTGCACTTGGTGATGTGCAGATATCACCAAGTATTATGCTTTGGTGTCTCAGTGAAAACTTGAGTTTTAGTATCTTGATACATTGTTTTCTGAGTTAATGGGTGCATGCGTGCTAAGTCGCTCCAGTTATGTCTGACTCTTTGTGACCTCATGGACTGTAGCCCGCCAGGCTCCTTTGTCCATGAGGATTCTCCAGGCAAGAATGCTGGAGTGGGTTGCCATGCCCTCTTCCAAGGGATCTTCTTGACCCAGGGATCAAACCCATGTCTCTTATTTCTCCTGCATTGGCAGGCGGGTTCTTTACCACTATGATTGTAAAGTTTAATAGACTTATGATTATGTAGCTGTGAAAAAAGAAATTATCAAAGACTTGCCTGGTGATCCAATGGTCAGAACTCCAGGCTTCCAATGCAAGGGGGCATGGGTTTGATCCCTGGTCAAGGAACTAAGATCCTGTCTGCAACAGAGAGTGGCCACAAAAAAAAAAAAAAGGAGATTATTACACAATTGCAGCAGAGAGTATGACTTCACAATGAACAAAGGACATATATTAATGTTTATTGAGTATTTACCATGTGCTAGCTTCTTGTTATAATTTTAAGTTGCATTTTAATGATGAGGAAACTGAGGCAGTTAGCACCACCAGATTCAGTCCCAGCGACATTTTATTGAGCCAGGCTGGAAAACAAATAGGGACCTGATGGAATCCCTGCCTTTGGGGAGTCTCAGTCCTTTGGGCAGGTGACAGAGGCAGGTCTAGGGCTACAGGTGGGGAGACTCTACCTTGGGTCCGGTGACCCTTGGGTCTGCGCTCTGCTGAGCACACATCTTGGTTGGGTGACCTTTTCATCATTTTGCTCCCCTAAAGGTAGTTCTCATTTCAATGCTTTAATCTTTGACAGCAGTCCTGGCCCCTTTGATCCCCGATGGTCAGCGGACAGGGAACATTTCTTCTCAGCCATCTGCTGCTCTCAGGTGACAAGGGGCTCCCAGGCAGCAGTGGCTGTGTCCCTGGGGCGGTCATTCCAATCAGTATCCATTCCAGTCCCTCAATCCGGCTCCTCCAGTCCTTCCTGTGAGAGTACTGCTGAAGCACCAGCTGTAGGCCTCACAGTGGGTACAAGCTCCCCAAAGGCCTCAAATCCTTCCCCTCCAGCCCTATTTACTGTGGTATTTATAGTCCAAATGTGAAGGGTCTTATTTCTCCTTCCCTGTTTTTCTTTGCTGGGAATAAAGAGTCAGTCTACTCTTCTATTACGTGAGATTTGCATAACACTGCCTGGGAAGAAACCTCCTCTGGGCCCAGGGACCAGAGCCTCTGAACTCTCCGTCTTTACACCAGGTTTCTGAAAAAGCTCTGTTCCTCTTTGAAGGCACAGGGGAGACTTCCCTCAAATGCTTTCCCTTCAAGTAGCTGAACCTTCGCATTTCTAAGCGGCTTCCAGCCAGAGCTCTAGAGAGTCCCTTTCCTCATTACAAAGGGAAGAAAGGAGTCCAACCAAGGTCATTGCTGTGAGTCTCCTGAAATAAACTCAGGTAAAACATTCAGCTTTTCAGGGAACTGACTTGGAGGGGCCTGGTCAGGTACACCCCCCACTTTCTGCATCTGGGAGGCAGCCCCTCATTCACACTCCATCCCTGACTGGGCGCCCCCACCACGGAGTAGCTGACCCACAAAGGTGCCCTGGAGTCCAGTTTCTGCCGCTCCCACATACTGAATAGCAGTACTTTAATTAGGCCTTGCCAAAAAAAATGGGGGGGGGATGGGGATGGGGTTTTTTCTTCATAAACTATAGATAAAAACAATGAATGGACTTTTTAAAATTAGTTACAGAAATACAAAACTGTTCAAAAGTATAACACGTAGGCGTGGATTCCTCTTCATTAGACTTGGTTCTCGTCCTCTAACCAGGCAAGAGAGGCTAAACTAAGTCATTCCTGTTCACTGTTGTCTTCTTTATTTAAACATTCATTTGAAAAACATGGAAGTGAAAAATGGCCTATAATTTTTATTTATTTAGTTTTATTAAAGTATAGTTGATTTACAATGTTGTACTAGTTTCAGCTGTACAGCAAGTGATTCAGTTACATCCATGAATAAACATATATCTTCTTTTTCAGATTCTTTTCCCATCTAGGTCATTACAAAATATTGAATACAGTTCCCTATGCTATCCAGTGGGCCCTTGTTTATCTATTTTATATTTAGTAGTGTGTGTATATTACTCCCAAACTCCCAATTTATCCCTCCCTGCCATCTTTCCCCTTTGGTAATCGTAAGTTTGGTTTTTGTGTCTATGAATCTGTTTCTATTTTGTATATAAGTTCATTTTAATCATTTTTTTATTCTACTTGTAAGTGATATCATATGATATTTTTCTTTCTCTGCATGACTTACTTCACATAGTATGATAATCTTTAGGTCCATGTTGCTGCAAATGGCACTGTTTCATTCCTTTTTATGGCTGAATAGTATTCCATTGTATATATTTGTGTATATATATATCCATTGTATATATTTGTGTGTGTGTATATATATATTTGTGTATATATATATCCCATCTATATCTATATACCACACTGTATTTATCCCTGAAAAATAGCCTGCAATTAAAAGAATAAAAAAGACACAGACTGGTAGAAAATATTTGCAAGACAAAAATCTGAGAAAGGACTTGTATTCAGTATATACAAAGAATTCTTAAAACTCAACAATAAGTAAACAAACAACTCAATTAAAAAGTGGGCAAAAGATCTGAACTGGTACCTCATCAAAGAAGACATACAGATGGCAAATATACATATGAAAAGTTGTTCCACATCACATATTACTAGAGATTCACAAATTAAGATAACAGTGAGATAGAACCATACACCTATTAGAATGGCCAAAATCTGAAATAATGGCCCTACCAAATCCTGGTGAGGATGTGGAGAAAAGAACTCTTATTTAGTACTGGTGTGAATGCAAAATTGTATAGCTTCTTGGAAGATGGCTGGGTGGTTTCTTACAAAGCTAAACATACTCTCACCATATGATCTGGCCATTGCCCTCCTTGATATTTACCCAAATATGTTGAAAACTTATGTCCACACAAAGTTGAAGCAGCTTTATTCACAATTGCCAAAAACTGATCACAATCAGATGTCCTTCAGTGGATGAATGAATAAACAGACTGTGGGACATCCTGACAATAGAATATTATTTAGCAATAAAAAGAAATGAGCAATCAATCCATGAAAAGACATTGAGGAGCCTTAAGTTCATATTACTAACTGAAAGAAGCCTGTGTGAAAAAGCTACATATATATAGTTTCAGCTATAGCGCATTCTGGAAAAGGCAAAAGAGACAGTAAAAAGGTCAGTGGTTGTCAGGGGTTCATGTAGGGTACGGTGGGGAGAGATGAATAGGCGAGCTCAGGGGATGATTAGGGTGGTGAAATTATTCTGTATGATATTTAATGGTGTATATATGACATTATACATTTGTCAAAACTCAAAGTACTGGGACTTCCCTGGCAGTCCAGTGGTGAAGATTCTGCATCACTCCCAATACAGGGGATGCCAGTTTGACCCTTGGTTGGGAACTAAGATCCCACACCCCATACCACACGACCGAAAAAAAAAAACCACCTCATAGCACCGTACAACACAAAGAGTGAACTCTATTGCAAACTAGAGACTTTAGCCATGAGCAATATATCAACACTGGCTCATCAATTATAATAAATATACCACACTAATACAGGATATTAATAATGGAGGAAAGTGTATGGCAGGGGACTCTGGGGGAATGGAAAGGGAACGTATGAAAGCTCTATACTTTCTGCTCAATTTTTCAATCCTAAAACTGCTCTAAAAAATAGTTTATTAATTTTTAAGAAATCTATAATCCCATCTTTTTCATCACATAAAGTTAGATGTTCAAGCCTATTTCATTCCCTACTCTACATATTCCCACGTATTTATATTAATGCTCACACTTCCTGATTTTTTCCCCAAGTTTCTACAAATATATTGATATTTATACATAGCATCACACATCAAAAAATAAAGACAAATCATGTTTTACCTATTAGTCTGAAACTTCTTTGTTTCACATACATTTAAGATCTCTTCCAGGCAGTACATGTAGATCTGACTCTTTCTTGGCAACTACAGTTGTTACCACCTCAGGGACATTAAATGTGGTCATTAGGCAGAGTTTATTAAAGAAGATTCACAGGATCCAATTGACAGTGCTTGCAAACCTACAGCTTATTGCAGGAAAAGCATTAAAAGCTCTCAAGTGAGGCAGCACAAGATCCAGAGAGGCCAGCTCTAAGCTCTACGCTCCTCCTCTTACAAAAGCTTGGCTCTAAGCCTCTGTAAGAACCGTACCAGAC
Organism: Aepyceros melampus; assembly: GCA_006408695.1. Lineage (NCBI taxonomy): Eukaryota > Metazoa > Chordata > Mammalia > Artiodactyla > Bovidae > Aepyceros > Aepyceros melampus. Next base: position 23,431 of record SJXQ01004369.1, on the reverse strand, counting down.
TCACTGCCTCTCTTGGGTCACAGGTTCATCACAAAGCACCTCGGACCTAGGAAGACCCCAGTGGAAGACCTCCCAGGGCTGCTTCTACCCTGCTGGTCATGTAGGCATATTACTTCCTGGTTTACCAGCCCCAACAGCAAAGACCTTAAAGGGTTTCATCAAAACCAGATACAAATCATCAGTATCACTACTGTCAACAAATAGTGATAAAGAAAGAAAAACAAAAATAAACTCTGCTGACAAGTTGGTACAAACCACCCCAAAATTCTTCAGACCCATGGTTACAAACCAGCACTATTGATCAGTACAGTTAATGACCTGACCGGGGGTCTGTGCTATGCACAAATGTCTCCCTTCAGTAAATCAGCCTGTGCCAGTTCCAGTCCTGCTGAACTTTACCCTCACAACACACCATGGTATGTATGAACATACTCTATTCAACCATTCTCATGTTGATGGGTATGTAGGCTAGTCCTCTCCCCCATTGCATGCCCCCTCCCACTGCTACTGTAAATACGGCCACACAAACACCCTCATGCGTACACGGCTACATGTATCATGTGTTTATTTCTGTAGCATACAGTTCTCAGATGAGGGTACCGCCATTCATGTTCCTTCGCCCTTGTTTTTTCTTTAATATTTATTTATGTATTTCGTATCCCTGGTGGCTCAGAGGTTAAAGCGTCTGCCTCCAATGCGGGAGACCCGGGTTTGATCCCTGGGTCGGGAAGATCCCTTGGAGAAGGAAATGGCAACCACTCCAGTATTCTTGCTTGGAGAATCTCATGAACTGAGGACCCTGGTGGGCTGCAGTCCATGGGGTCGCAAAGAGTCGGACACGACTGAGTGACTTTACTTACTTACTTATGTATTTCGTTGTACCAGGTGTTAGTTGCAGCACGTAAGATCTTCATTGGAGGATGCAAACTCTTAGTGCCACCATGTGGGATCTAGTTTGAGGACCAGGGATTGAAACTGGACCTCCTGCATTGGGAGTTTGGCATCTTAGCCCCTGGACCACCAGGGAAGCCCTTCTTTCGTCCTTCTTGATCTATCTTTCCGGCCTTGTTTCCCTGTATTTTAGGAGGATGGGGACCCACTGTGTGGCACTGCTGAGCTCAGGTGCTCACGCTCCTGTTAGGGTTTTGCTGTGCTCCACAGATTCCCTGAAGTGCCAGCTTTAGCTTCAGCTTCAGCTCTCTGTACCTGCACTGGGATCCTGTGTCCTCTGGCTTTCTGCCCTTCAATTCTCCTACCCTTTCCCTCCAAAGAATGTGATTACTTCTCTCTGGGGTCGGGGCTCTCTCAATCTCTCTGCACAATAAAAAGGATCATTTCTCTGAGGCTTTTTATTATTTTGAAAGCAGATTTTCCTGATAGAACATACACCCACAGGCATAAGCCTAAGGAAAACAAAACGAATCTCTTATTTTATGTGCTAATTAGCTGCTGTAACAGATAAACTCTAAATCTCAGTGACTTAACAAAAGGAGAGCTCAATTCCCCTCTTCTCAGCCCACATGACTTCGGAGCTCTCTATACCCTGCTCAGGGACCCAACCTCATTCCTTTTTGTGCTCCTCTCTCGGAGTTGGTGATGGACAGGGAGGCCTGGTGTGCTGCGATTCATGGGGTCGCAAAGAGTCGGACACAACTGAGTGACTGAACTGAACTGAACTTCCTCTAAGAAGAGAAGCCCTTTCCACTAAGGGCTTCCCTGATAGCTCAGTTGGTAAATAATCTGCTTGCAATGCAGGAGACCCTGGTTTGATTCTTGGTTGGGAAGATCTGCTGGAGAAGGGATAAGCTACTCACTCCAGTATTCTTGGGCTTCCCTTGTGGCTCAGGTTTACTGCCTGCAATGAGGGAGACCTGAGTTTCGTCCCTGGGTTGGGAAGATCCCCTGGAGAAGGAAAGGCTCTGGCTTGGAGAATTACATGGGCTGTAGTCTATGGGCTTGCAAAGAGTCAGACACGACCGAGAGACTTTCGCTTTCCACCAAACTAGCAGATAGAGGAAGAAAAATAGGGGAGGACCACACAAGCCTGAATGTGCAGCAGATTATGGTGGTTCAAAAATATATCCGGGAGCTGGTGATGGACAGGGAGGCCTGGCATGCTGCAGTCCATGGGGTAGCGAAGAGTCGGACGTGACTGAGTGGCTGAACTGACTGAACTGAAAAATATATCCACAAATTCTTTTATACTCCTTCCTTCAAGAAGTAGAGCTTAATTCTCTTCTCCTTGAGGGCAGGCTGGAATTAGTAACTCACTTATAACAGATAAAATTCAGAAGTGATGGTCAACTTCAGGATTAGGTTATCAAAAAACTGCAGCTTCCAAGTGCTGTTACTCTTTCCTACCCTCACTCACCCTGGAGGAAGTTCCTCCTTAAGCAATTCCATGGAAACGCATTCAGCAAGGAACAGAAGCCCCCTGCCAACAGTCCCGTGAGTGATCTCATGAGTGATCTTGAATGCAGAAGCCATAGTCAAATCTTGAAAGACCATGAGCCAGAACCAACCAGTTAAGCCACTCCTGAGTTTCTGACTCTCAGAAACTGTTTGAGGTGAAAATTATTTGTTGTTTTAAGCTGTTAACTTTGGGAATGATTTGTTATAGAGCAAATAAATAGCTTTTTAAAAATTGCTATGTCTGGGGATATTTTGTTATGCAGCGATAGATAACTAACACACATATCCACCTGCCTTGCATTGGCCAGAGCTCAGTCACATGGTCACATAATCGTAAACGAGGTCGGGAAATACAGTCTAAGTGCGTCCGCAGGAGAAAAGAGAAATGATTAGCTGATTTATGTCTATTACTTCATAGAACTTCCGGGATTTCTCTCCCACTTGCCAGAGACAGACGTCAAATCCATTAATTCCTGGGTCATGATAAGAGCCAAAGGTCTCACTTTTGACTACTCCTTGCTTGTTTTATGCACATTACAACAGCCTTTGTTATCTACAAGAAAGTAAGGAATGCTAAATTCAGATTTACATTTCATTGTATATAGTTTAATTTTAGACCAATAATTTTAATGGTTTTGTTGACTGTTTTTCTTAAAGATTCTACCAAGTTGTTTACAAAAACAACTGTATTGTTTATGATCTCAGTGTTGCAAGAATAAATATGTATTTATATGCCATGAAGAATTGGAAGAAAATACACAAAACATTAACCAACATAATTCCCACGTGGTGAGATGATCACTGACTTTCACTTATTTTGCGTGCATGTGTATTGGTATTTTCCAATTTTTCTAAGATGAAGATATGTGTGTTATTTTGCAATCAGAAAAGATCATTATTATAAAAAAGATAATTATAAAAATAACGATGATAAAAACAATATAAATAAAATATTAAATAAATAAATAGTACAAAAAGCCAATTCCTCTGTACATGTGCATGCATGCTAAGTCACTTCGGTCCTGTCTCACTCTTTGTGACCCCATGGACTGTAGCCTGCCAGGCTCCTCTGTCCTTGGGATTCTCCAGGCAAGAATATTGGACAGGGTTCTGTACGTGTGAGAGTCACACCAAGTGAGCAGGCTGCGGGGGTAGGATGACAGATGAGAAGCACTTGATCTGTTCAGATTGAGTCTGGACTATACTTGGCCTCTGGGCTTGTCAGTTCCCCTACGGCAGGGATACCTGAGCGGACCAGCTTCCCAGGGTGTCTGAACCACTCGCTGATTCACTGTGGGGACAATCACTATTGTGCTTGATGTGGTCAGATTATTCTATCTAAACTTTCCCTCTTCATGAACAGGAAGCATTTGTCTATGAGGAATTCTTCTTCCTAATGACTTCCTGTCCCTGAATTTCCAGCCACCTAACTCAGGAACAAATCTTTGTTTTAGTTTATCAGAACTGCATTGAGAGGTGGCTTCCTCTGGGCCGTGCATTCCTTCAGTTCAGTTCAGTCCCTCAGTCGTGTCCGACTCTTTGCGACCCCATGAATTGCAGCACGCCAGGCCTCCCTGCCCATTCCTTAGGTACCTGCTTCTTTCCCTGTTTTGTCTGCCAGGCTCTGAGCTCCATATCACAGTGAAAGGCATGGTTAAGATGAAAGGTTCAGGGGTTTAAACACTCATACACACTCACACACACATTGCCACTTCCTACTGTGTGATTTTGGACAAGCCACTCAACCAGTTAGCCTCCGTTTCTTCATCTGTAAAATGGGGCTAAAACCCTTCATAACTGATGTCATACATTTAAAGCCTTTAGAACAATATACAACACACAGTAAGGGCACTGTGAATGTTGTGTGTAGGAATCATAAAATTATACAGGATTCCTGCTTCTGCGGGGCTTACAAAGCTTAGTGGGGAAAGACAGACATTGAATACACAGCTAGAGACGTGACAAGTGACTAAAAAGGAAGGGGGAGTAGAATTCGGTGTCCCAGGAGGTAGGATTTATCAGATGAGCCTTTCTTCACATGAAGAAACTGGGGCTCAAGAAAGTTAAGTGCCTTTCTGCAGATCACTCTCTTAGCTACGCGGTGAAGCTGGGGTTCAAACCTTTCCTGTCTCACTCCAAGCCCTTGCACTCAGGGCCACTCTGTGACATTCCTGGGTGGAAGGCACTTTGCCTCTGAGCGCCCCTTCCTCCAGTAAAAAAAAAAAATTAAGAATTCTCTGTTTACAACTCCTTTGATACAAAAACAAATATAACCCAGACTGCATTAATTTTTCTTTTCTGATCTTAAAAGACATTAAACCACTTTCAGGGGCTCCTAAAAATATCATGAGCTGCAGGCACTGCCCACGCCGCTTTATCACACAAGCTGAGCATGATATGATATGATTCTGGGCCTTCAAGGAGCTTCCAGTCAATGGAGGCTAGAAAAACAGAATGACTAATACTAACAATAATTCTAGCTCAGATGTACTGAGTGCTTGCTTATCTCATTTGAGTCTCGCAATAACCTAAGAATTTGTAAATAATATGATTTTTCACTTGACAGGCGAGGAAATAAGGCCCAGAAGGTTGACATCACTTGGCCACAGTGATGAACTTGTCGGGGGTGAGGCAGGATTCCGAGCCAGGTCTGAGACCATGTGTCTGGTTTCTCCCCTGTCTGTAGCCCTGCTTCCCAGCTACAACGGGGATGGCAGGATGAAGGACCCGCTGCAGCAGAGATGCCAGCAAAATGCTCTAACTTAATGCTGCGTGCTCACAGAGCGGGGGAAGACCCTGGGTGCACTGAGGTCTGGGGGAAACTGCCTCTGACCGTGGTTTCTCTGCTCAGCACCCAGGCGTCCCCAGCTGCCAGGCAGGAAGCCTCTTTCCTTCCCTCCCTCTGGCACCCCGCTCTGTACCCCACTCACCCCAACTTGGCTTAAAGCAGGACTGAAAAAGTTTAACAAACACCTTCTGAGCTGCGAATGTGACCACAACGGATCCGAGAGGACAAGAACTACACACACTGGAAGGCTTCCACAGGCGTGATCAGGATGGAGAGTCAGGGTGGGGACCCTCCAGGCTGTACCTGGAAGCCAATCTTGGTTACTCAAATAAGAGAGAATGATGCCAGTGACCAGGATGTTTCTAGCTTACAAAGCCCTTCCTCCAGTGGATTTTGTGGGTTTTTATGAAGACCTTTGTGAGAATAGTAAAGCAGATAATATTAAATATATTTATATATAAATATCTTTAAATTAATATAAATTTTAATAAATAAGTATGAATGTATTAAACATGTTTATTTATTTATTTTGACCACATCCTGTGGCTTGCAGGATCTTCATTCCTCAAGCAGGGATCAAATCCAGGCCCTCTGCAATGGAAGCACTGAGTCCCTAAATATATATACGCTAAATTGGATGAAAGAGTCCTCAAATTCTACCGTGCTTGCAGTTGTGATATTGTATATTATTGCATGATTTGACCTTTCCTTAAAATCTGGTCATAGCTCCTGGTGGCCTTGCTTGGCATGGCATTCAAGGCCCCCCCTCCTGGCTCCCTCTTGTTCTGTGTTCTCTCATCCTGGGCTCCAGCCAGACCGAAGAGCAGTTGCTTCCCCCCAAAACTATTCCAATTCTTCCCTTGGTCCTTCTCCAGGATGTCCAGAGTTATATGATGACATGTCCAAGATCGCACGATCAGGAAGTGAAGTTGATTCAGAACCAGATTGGTCTCAGTCCAAAGCACATGCCAGAGAGAACTCCCTTAGGTGCTCGGCAGCGTCCCGATTTCTGTGAATGAAGCAAGTGTTAGAAATCCAGGGGTTGCGATGCTCCCTCCCTTCACCTGGTTAAACACCTGTGTCTTCAGACTCAATTCAAGCCCCACTGCACTTTCAGTGGGTTTGTTAGCTGTGATGCTTACTTAATAATGATCAAGGGGGTCGCAGAGTAACGATGCCGATGGTTTTGGGGTGGGGGCAAGAGACAGTCACACCCAAAGGAGAAAGAAATGGTGTAGAAGTTCCGTGTTTGGAGAGACTGGGCATGTCTGTGGCTGCTGCCTGGACCCCAGCACACGGTGCCTCTGGCTAGGGTAGAAGGGTGATGTGCTAGAATGGAACAGGGAAGTGGAAACTCAAAACTGTCACTCCTTACCTTCCGTGTGACTCATTTTGGTGAAATTTCGTGAAGTCTGAGCACCTGTTTATCGAGGGGAGTCTCGAAAGTGTGACGACTCCCCTCCCTGAACACTCAGCATTCTTACACCTGGACTGTGAAGGGACAAAAGCAGTGACTAGTGGGCCTCGGATGATCCTGGTCCTGCCCCAGCCATTTCTCACCCCTCCGCTCCTAGGGGTTTACACGTGAGCGAGTGAGACACACTTGGCCAAAAGATTGACATATGTGTGTACACACACACACTTTTTTTTTTCTTGTTGAGTTTTAAAGTGGATCTCTAATGCTTGTTAGTTATTTCCTTTATTGCAGTGGTCTGGAACCAAACCCATACTATCTCTAGGGTATGCCAGTATACTGACTAATATCAGTTTTGTGAAGCCAAAATACATGTAAATGTATATCTTTTATCTATATGTAAACCCACATCGATTTCTACATCTATCCAGAAGGATATCCTTAAAATACTAACTGATGGCAGTTTTCTCTCCGGATGGTGGGATTGTAATGGTTTGATTGACATGTTTCTGTATTTTCCAATTTTTCTGCCTTTCAGTTCAGTTCAGTTTAGTCGCTCGGCTGTGTCTGATTCTGCAACTCCATGGATCACAGCACACCAGGCTTCCCTGTCCATCACCAACTCCCGAAGCTTATTCAAATTCATGTCCGTCGAGTTGGTGATGCCATCCAATCATCTCATCCTGTTGCCCCCTTCTCCTGCTCTACCATTACCATGCATTAGTTACATGATCTGAAGAACAAGTTCAAAGCCCATTCTCTTTTAAACAGCTGGGATTCCAAGTTTAGGGGATGCTTCCTAGATGATAGTCGAGGCCCTTTTTTCATTTTTCTTGTCTATCTCCATCCTTCAAAGATGGTTCTAGAAGAACCCCCAAATGGGCCTCTGCTGTCTCTGACCAATGTCTTTGCTGCCCTCTGGCGGTCATTTAAGATCTCAGCAAGTCCAAGGAGCAAATCCTCTTAGTGGGTTACTTCTTTAGTTTTTGCTTCCCTCACAGCTCAGTTGACAAAGAATCTGCCTGCAATGCAGGAGACTCCAGTTCAATTCCTGGGTCAGGAGGACCCACTGGAGAAAGGGATAGGCTACCCACTCCAGTATTCTTGGGCTTCCCTTGTGGCTCAGCTGGTAAAGAATCCATCTACAATGTGGGACACCTGGGTTTCATCCCTGGGTTGGGAATATCCCTTGGAGAAGGGAAAGGCTACCCACTTCAGTATTCTGGCCTGGAGAATTCCATGGACTATACAGCCTATGGGGTCACAAAGGGTCAGACACAACTGAGTGACTTTCATTTTCACTTTTCTTTAGATTTGCTTTCTTAAGTCCCATTTCTTAGAACTGTTTTCTCCCCCTGGAGGTTGGGCATTCTTATTAAACTGGATGAGATTTGTTCCAGTGTAAGCTTCTTTAAAGCTCTTGTGAAAATATTGTTTTTGTTAAAACCAAAGCCCCTCAGCCTTGAGTGCACAACCAGAGGGCTTGACTGTCTTCGGTGGAAGGGCTTCAGGGCATACTCACCTGCTGCTTTCTACCAGTTGATCGAAGCAGTATATGGTTTTGGTCAGTATCATTACTGCAAAGCCACGGGCACACCTGCTGGTACACAAATGGATGGTGCTTCTCACGGTCCGAGAATGCCCTGTACAGAATCACAGTAAGTATCGGCTGGTTCCAGAACCCCAGCCTGGGACGCTTTGAGATTGTGTGGCTTTAAGCAAATTATGTTGCTTCTGTGTTCCCCCATCTGTAACAAGGGAATCATGACCACACCCTCCTGGATTTAAAGCCCTGTTCTACCACTTACCCCTTGAACACCTTGCTTAACATCAGTGTAACTCTATTTCCTCATTTGTAAAACTGGGGGGAAACAGAGTCTACTTCATAGAGCTGGAAAGATGGAATTAATTAATGCATCTGAATGATTAGATCAATGTCTGGGACATAAATGGCTCTCAGTAAATTTTTATTGTTGTTGTTACTATTACCAGTTACCAAAGCATATTACTAGCTAAATGGAAAGTTAGATGGAAAGGAGCCAGGGTCCCTGATGACCACGTAGAAGGCCTGCCACCAAATGGGAATGCTCTCATGAGTTATTGCGTTCATGAGTAATACAGTTGTGGTACACAGACCATAAGATGTGGGTTTATCTGTTACAGCAACTGGCATCACCCTAACTTATAATCAAGTATTCCATCGCCAACTTGATGGACATGAATTTGAGCAAGCTCTGGGAGTTGGTGATGGACAGGGAAGCCTGGCACGCTGCAGTCCATGGGGTCACAGAGAGGTGGATACGACTGAGCGACTGAATGACTGATGACTCTAGAAAAAAATGTTAGTAAAACATGCTACCTTAGGAAGCTACCCAAGGCAGCTTTGGAAGCCACCTTACCTAGATGTCAATCAAATAGACAGGAAAGACCAGAGGCTCCAGAACCAAACGAATGAAATTAAACTGCAGTTCTGTATTTCCTAGCTGTGTGATCTTGAACTCTTAACCCTGTGTGAATCTTAGTTTCCTCTTTTGTAAAATGAAGAATGCATATAGCTAGTAGTAAGGGATTTATTATCTGATAAGCCTTTTATGTCTTAGAAACCATTCTAAAGACTCTTTATTTAATACTCACTGCAACCCTTCAAGGAAGGTGTTACTATCTTCATTTTACAAAAGAGGAAACTAAGATTCACACAGGGTTAAGAGTTCAAGATCACACAGCTAGGAAACACAGAACTGCAGTTTAATTTCATTCGTTTGGTTCTGGAGCCTCTGGTCTTTCCTGTCTGTCTGATTGACATTTAGGTAAGGTGGCTTCCAAAGCTGTCTTGGGTAGCTTCCTAAGGTAGCATGTTTTACTAACATTTTTTTTTCTAGAGTCATCAGTCAGTTCAGTCGCTCAGTCGTATCCACCTCTCTGTGACCCCATGGACTGCAGCGTGCCAGGCTTCCCTGTCCATCACCAACTCCCAGAGCTTGCTCAAATTCATGTCCATCAAGTTGGCGATGGAATACTTGATTATAAGTTAGGGTGATGCCAGTTGCTGTAACAGATAAACCCACATCTTATGGTCTGTGTACCACAACTGTATTACTCATGAACGCAATAACTCATGAGAGCATTCCCATTTGGTGGCAGGCCTTCTACGTGGTCATCAGGGGCCCTGGCTCCTTTCCATCTCGTGGTTCTACTCTCCCTGGGGTCTTTGGAGTCCTCTGCATTTAGCTGCTGAGTGACCAAAGAATATGGACCAGGCCCGGAAGTGGTACTTTTCAGCTCTATCCATATTCCATTTACTTAATGCTCAGTATCCTGGTCACTCTTAACTGCAAGGGAGCTGGGAAGTGTAGTCTTGCTCTGTGTCCAGGAGGAGGAGGAAACAACTGGCCCATCACTCTCCGCCATTCCTGGCTTATGTCTTAAACAGCCTTGAGGTCTTGGTTTAAATTTCAGTTGCTCCTGGCCTCTCGAGTCTGGAGTGAGTGCCTCTGCTCTGTACTTCCTTTCTCGTGTCATCTGGGGCATGGATGAACCTTCTTTAACCACCTGTCTCCCCATGATCCTGCGGGCTGCCTCCTGCAGGGCTTATCTCCACCACTGCTGAATCCCTAGCTCTTACATGGAGTTGGCACATCGCAGGTGCTCAATAATTGCTGAACGGATGACCTCTGCCGCAAACAACTGAGAGGGCAGAGGAAGTGGTTGGGAGTGGTCTCTTGGGTTCCCCTCTTCCCCCCACCCTCACCCCCACCCCGTGGCACTGAGTTTCAGAATCATGGACTGCTTGTCCCGGAACAGGGGGTTGGAAAGCCCTCTGAGGCTGAGGTTGGGGGCGTCTGTGATTTAAGAGTGGAACTGAGACGCCGAGTGTGGTCACAGGTCGTCTGTGCCTCTGCACCTGCCCCCAGGGAGGGCCCTGCAGAAGCATCTTCTCTTGCAATTGTACCCCAGCGGGGCCGGGCTTCGAATTTCGGAAACACACTACCGCCACAACGATAAGACAATGCAGCGCGTTTAGCTAGTTGTTGACGATTTATATCCTACCACTTCCCAAGGAACCTTGCAGCAGCTTACAAAATGAATGCAGTAAGAGACAGTAGCCTGAACAGCAGGGAAAACCTAGTCCTGGTGATATTAAGTCACCGAAAATGTGATCGCTCCAGGCAAAATAAGATGTTTTTTTTTCCCCCTTACAATCCAGGTCTCTGTTTTGGGACAACATTTAGAATTTTTAAATGTTGGGCTCTGTTTGTTCTCCTCTCCCCATCACTGTCCCTGGGTGTCTGCTCATGATAAGTCTCGGCCTGTAGCTGAGGTTGGGATCTGGGAGGGGACTGTGAGCAACTCAGGATTCCAAGCCCGCTTCAGCTCCAACCCCTGGAGCTCATCTCTACTTCTCTCCTCTTGCGACAAGCCCGGCTTCCATTGCCTGGTGCTAAGATGAAGATAGAAGCGATGAGCAAGGAGAGAATCCTGCTGTGCTGTTAAGAGTCCTCAAATGAAATGAAAACCTTAGTTTAACAAGACAGAAAAGCATGGTCGGGCAAGAGGATGAGCAAGAATGCCAGTCTGGTGCCCGCTGGCTGGTGGCTTTGGCAAATCACTTTGTGCCTCTGAGTCGCCGTTATCTCATCTGTGAAATGGGATCACTCACTCTGGGTGCCCTGGGTAGGTGTGAGAGTCGGACGACACAAAATGGCCTCAGAGGGGCAACTTGTTTTGTGAGGAACTCCTTAACAAGGGCAAGTGCATCCGGTTATGCTCTCAGCACCTGCCACGAGTTAGGGTGTGGGGAGTGGGGAGGCAGGAGATGGATGGGACTGGAGGGTCACTTGGCTGGAGCTCTTCCTGGAGAGGAGGTCAGAGTAGTCATATGATGCCCCAGGGAAAGCTGAGTTCTGGGGAAGGGGACCACAGTTCCTGCATGACTTCGCCCTTCATTAAGGTGTATCGATTACAGGGACCACCCCCCAGGTTGCCTCTGGGATTCAGGGACTGAGCTTTGCCCCTGAGCCCAGGTTCCTGGAGGCAGGAAGGAGTGGGGGGCGTCCTAGAGCCTGGGCCAAAGCTAGCCTGGGCCAGTGAATCTGAGGAAAGAGGGACAGTAGACCGAGGAGCATTAGGATCCCAGGAGGATTTGTATTCCAGAAACTCCTTTGGCTCACACAGGCTAATTCTGTGTTGATTCAAAAAAGAGAAGCAAAAAAAAAAAAGCAACCCTAAGTTCCAAAGGAGCAAATTTCCAGTCAGTTTTGAAAAGAACCAACGCCAATCTGAGCTGGAGAAGGGATTTCCCCCAAACTCTCCCTCCATACACCCAGCATTTGACAAAGAGGCTGAGAAAGTGCTGGGAGGTTGGCATGAGCGGAAGGTGGGGAGGAAAGGGGCAGCTGGAATGGAGAGCACTTGTCACAAGGCTGACAGCCCATGACCCTCCCCCCTAGACTCCCTGGCTCCATCACCCCTAGGGTATTTGAAATCAACTTCTCCATCTTGGAGTAGAGCATGTCACTATACGAAAACAACAGAAAAGTTTATCAAGGAGGAAACAAAATCCCTGTCATCACCCTCATCAACTGCTCCATCCCAATCGTCATAGTTTAATCATAGATCGACTGCACTTTTTCCTTTCTTTCTTTTTTTTTAAATATACATTTATTTTTTTTAATTGGAGATTAATTACTTTACAGTATTGTATTGGTTTTTGCCATACATCAACATGAATCCGCCACGGTTATACACATGTTTTCCATCCTGAATCCCCCTCCCACCTCCCTCCCCGTACCATCCCTCCGGGTCATCCCAGTGCACCAGCCCCAAGCATTCAGTACCATGCTTTGAACCTGGACTAGCGATTCGTTTCACATATGATATTATACATGTTTCAATGCCATTCTCCCAAATAAACTCACCCTCTCCCTCTCCCACAGAGTCCAAAAACTATTTGATACATCTGTGTCTTTTCCTTTCTTTTTTAACCTGTGTGTCACTAAGCAAGTTTCAGTATCTTCGTTGGCAAAGTGTGATGCTCTCACATCTCACGAGTGATGTGAGTCTTAACTGAGATCATGGCTGTAAAGTGCATGGTAGGCAGTAGGTGTTCAGTAAATGGAAATTACAGTGGCTATTTCTGGAAGTATCTCTCTGGTTTTCATTATAAGTTCTGTGCTATTAGAAATTCTGAACTCTTTATATGTGTTAATGCAATAAAGAAAATTGGAACTATGTACTTATTTTAAAGGAAGTTTGGTTACAACTTTAAAGACTTTGCCTTTAAAGAGTTGTATCAGCAAGTGCCTATTCTGGTACCTCTGAGGTCTTTTCTGGCCTGAGTGGATGGTAGCTGGCTGTGCTGTTGCTGCCTTTTTAAAATATGGATTTCACTCCCCATTCCTCTGATGACTGGGACTGAAAAGCACAAGGTCCCTGGAGATCTCCGCTTAGGTTCCACTCACTGTGTGTGCTTGGAGAAATGACTGTCATCCTTCCATGCAGAGAATTCAAAGTGCTGGACTCTTCCTCACGCTGCAGAGAAGGGGCGGTGTTGGGAAACTGTTCACTGGGGCAGCTCTGCGTAGATGTGAGCTGGAGCTGGGCCGTGGGCGGCCTGGGGTGGGTGCTTTGATTTGAAGTGTGGCTTTGTTGAGCCCGAGGCTCCCAGGATTTGTGCCTATTGCAAGTGTTTGTGCTGTCATTGCCAGCCCACTGAAGGGTGAATGGGATTACAAGTCTGTCTGCAGGATAATGGGGGGAAATAGATATGTATATATAAGTAGATATGAAATTTAAGACTCAAGATATTTAACCCAAAGTCTCTTTCCTCTTGGGGTCTCATTTTTTCATTAGCAAAATTTAGCCTGCAAAAATGACCAGCCGTGGAGTTAAATTATTCTTGGCTCTAGGAAGGAATTGGGAGGACACTGGACATCTGCTCTCAAGACTTGTCACACGATGTAATTAACACCTCTTCCAAATCTAAGTCTGGGGACTTCAGGGAGGCCAGGGCAATTTGGTCCAGGGCTTCATCGATTCAGTTCCTTGAATGAATGCTGCGCGCCTAGACCACGCTGGGCGCTGAGTGTGCTGTGAGTGCCAGGGATGACTGTGATCGGCTCCCACCCTTAGTGGGGACATAGTCAGTTTGGAAGAAGAGGCAAGATGTTGCCTGTGGCTGTGTTAGCAATGGCAATGGCTGCCATTCACCTAGAGCACCGAATATAAAAATCTCATGGAATTCTCCAAAAAGTTCCATAAGGTATATATTGGTAACATCCTCATCTTTCGACTGAGAAAACTAAGGTGCTGAACTACAGAATCATTTGCTGAAAGTCACATGACTAGCCAGGGGTGGAGCTGTGATTCAACTCAGTCTGTCTGACTCCAGATCAACATCACCCCTCCCCCAACTTTTCTTTTTTGGGTGGAGGTTATAGTTGTTAACTGAAATAAGATGCTCAATGTAAAAGTTGTGGGTTAAGTTTTATTCGGGAACTTGCTGAGGACTATAGCCCATAAGACAGACTCTCAGGTAGCTCTGAGGAATTGCTCTGAAGAGGTAAGAGAAGAGCCAGGATATATTGCTATATGAATTTTTTGCTGGAAAAAAAAAAAGGTGTAGTCAAACATCACAAAATTTCTGCTAACCACAAAGAAGAGGCATCTCACATTAATGATTTTAGAGCTTTTCTATGTATGGGAGGATGCAAGAATCTGGAATCATCGAAATTTTTCCTTAAATGTACATCTTAACTATCTAGGGGTTGATATATACAAAACTCAAAATACTTCCTGCTTTTCTCCATCCTGAATTGCCCTCAGGCTGTGCCTGATCCTTGTAGAACAGGAGTGGCGGGCAACCTTTTTTTTCCCCTCTACATAGTAAAACTTTCCCGATTTCTTTTAACATAAATTCGCATGAAGTGTGTGCACAGATGGACATAAGAGATAGCTCAAGTCTTGATGTAAAAGGGTTTCCTTTCATACTTATCCTCTCAGTAGAGTTTCAAGGCCTCTCCAGTTTGCTGACATTTGACACCTTGAGATTTTTATCTACAGGCACAGAAAGTAGCAACATCATCAGTACATAAAGACCCAGTGGGGGAATTCCCTTGCAGTCCAGTGGTTAGGGCTTCACGATTTCACTGTCAAGGGCCTGGGTTCGAACCCTAGTCGAGAAACTAGGATCCCACAAACCACGCAGCTCAGCCAAAAAACAAACAAACAAACAAACAAACAAAAACCAAAAAGACCCAGTTGCGTGAGGTTGCAGCAGTCACCACCTGGTCCTGAGGGCTTACGACTGCTTTATTCCTTTGTTTCAGATTTCCGTGCCATTTTCTTCTTTACCTCCTCCCCGCTCCCTTGCTTCCTCCATCTCCTCCTCCCCCTTCCTCCTCCTCCTGTTCTTCTGTAAAGTATCAAGATATTTGAAAATACTTAGGACTTCGTTCTCATTTCTCTCTTCATGCATCAAAGTATTAGATGTTGGCAGATTTCTAGTCCCACGACAGCCCAACCAGTCACATACTATCACAGATGGGATTCTTTAACATTACCATTCCAAGTTTGACAACCACTCTGGTACCAGCATTAGAGGCTGCAGGCTTCAGTCAAGATCCCAGACGTAACCGAGGAAGCACAGATGGTATTTGGATCATGCAGAGCCGATATGCTCCCAGGTGCACGAAACCCCTGGAAGTGGGATAAAGCCAGTGATACCTCAGGAAGCAGCAAGTCCATTCTAGATCATTCTGCAAGGAGAAGAGACAGGAGATCATGGTACACGTCTCATCCTCAAGACCCATGCGTTTTTACACCTTGAAACAGCTCACAAAATGACAATTAGAAAAGGGACGGTGTCACATAGACATCATACTTCTAAAGAAGTTCCAAGGAGTTGAAGGTAAAAAAATTCATAAACTCTAAAAACTCCTCAAAGGCTTCCCCTCAGCAGATCGAGCATCCTCAGCCCATAGACGAGACAACTGAGGCTGGGCAAATGATGCCCTCAAGGTCACACAGCTATTTGCTGGCAGAGGCAGGACTCGCTGCCTGGTGACTGATGTTCTGTGCTTGGTTCTCTCTGTCCCACAACCCTACATCCCGGTCTACACAAAGGAGGTGTAGGGAAGGCTTCACAGAGGAGGAGGAACATGACCTGGACCTTGAGGGATTTATGAGGTGTGGGTGGGGTTGGAAGAGGGGCTGGGCTTCCTAATGCCAGTTTTAGGCTCCCTTGTAGCTTTGCTAACTGAACCGTTAGCTCCCAGATGTAGGCATTTGTCTCCTCCGCTTTCTGCTCCATTTCGGAGTTCCTGGTCGGGGGCTGGCACAAAGAGGCTGCTGGAGAGATGGATGAAGCCAGCTTCTCCATAGCCACTCAAGATCCGACTCCGTATTTTAAGAGAATTGCTGAAGCACTTGGCATTGAATAGAAACTCAGCTTACGTGTCCTTTCTGCTCCCTTCCTCCTTCTAATTGACAACTCTTTGGAGAGTATCCGAAGAGTCATGCCTAGTATCCAAAGAGTATGCCTAGCTTCAGTCTCTGAGAGCCATCCAGCCTCCTGGCCCCCACAGGAATGGGTCCTGGCAGTCATATTTGTAAGACCATTCCCTGACCCTGTGAGTTGTGAGTGACTGAGAGACACAGGGGTGGACCTCAGACTCAAGTTGGACCCGCGCAAGTCTCTCTCCCAATTGGGAATCACAACTTTGAGGGGCTTCTCAGGCTCCCCTGCTTGTTTCCACTGAGGCAATGTTATCTCCGGAGCTGGGAGACAGCTGTCCTCAGACACGGAGAAGGCTGGTGCAGAAAGGAGGGAGATGAAGCAGATGCCAACAGGCAGCAGTGCCAAGAAACCCCAAGACCCAACTGCTCTGCACCAGGGGAGGCCCCTACCCAGAGGAGGCCTTCACCTCTTTCAAAGGCCCCTCTTCCAGTCACAGGAGAAGGGCCGTCTGTTACCTGGAACCCTCACCATGCTCTGATGTTATCAAGTTTCTGCAGAAGGGGCTCACTCAGCCAGTCTCTGACAGGGGAAGTCCTCAGCTGTGCTTCATGCAGAAGGAACCACACTCCAGAAGGGGGGCATGTGGTTGAAGTGGGGGGACTTTCTTCTCTTTCTCAAAGGGAGACCCTTGGCCTAGTGGTCTCAGTTTGACTCAAGTTCCAGAAGGAATGGGACTCTGGAGGAGACCTTTTTTTTTTTTTTGGCTAAGTCAGTGGGAGAAGAAAGGTCCCCAGTGGTCACTTCAGCCATTCGGCTAGATCCTGGAGGCCACAGACCAAATAAGAACTTCAGCCTCGTGGTTAGTGAGTGAGGCGGACATGTGAATAGAATTTCACAGCAACGGGAAGAGATGTCAATGCCGTGATAAAGAAATGCAACCGGGCAGGGACGGTTCTTCAAGAATATCCAACACGGGGAGTCAGAGAGGGTTTCCTGGCAGGGGTGACAGCCAAGCAGATGCCTAGGGGTGTGTAGGAGTGGCCAGGTCAGCAGGGTAAGGGACAACCCAGAGGAAGCAACAAGAATAGAAGAGCAGAGTCGAGAAAGACAATGATGTCTGCCGAGAAGTACAAGTGAAGTACAGCTGGAAGGTGAAGTCCCCAGGTTCTGGCCAGAAAGCTTGCTGGAAGGAGAATGACTTTTCCGGGGGAGCTGGGGCTTTATTCTGCAGAACTGTGATCTCTGAACCTTCTCGCCACTGTGCTTCATCTGTTGATTTTTTTTTTTGAGCACCCAAAAAGTTTTATTTAGACAATTCGCTTATGTTAAATGGTTTGCAAAGTGATATTGTATATTTATTTACAAAAGAGATACTTGCTCTGGTACTAATATGTTAAAGATGACTGTAGCCAGTTTCCTTCTGACCTTTTTTGGGGGGTAAAAATAAATACATGTAGAAATTCTAAACTCCTCTCCACACCTGGGAGTGCACATGGGAGAACGGCTCTGCAGATGTGACCGGGAGCCTGTGGAGCGTTTGGGGCACCGGCTTCTCCTCGGAACCAGCCAGATGTGTGCCTGTGGCCGTCTAAGCCACAGCTGACCGCCTCTGTGCCAGGTGACTCAGATCAGGAAACTTCAGCCGTAGGCCCCCGCTCTGTGGTGCAGTCTAGACTTCTAGAAACCCTTGTGCCTGGTTTTTCCAGTCTGAATTTCTGGACGTGCATACCACCATGACAGCCTTGATTTTCTTTTTTGAAAGTTAACTGAAAGCTGAGGGCTGACAGCAGAGAAGGGCAGAGGTCACCCGGACTGCTGTCTTCCTGTCTGCTGTGCTATGTTTAGCCGCTCTGTGTTGTGTGCTTAGTCGCTCAGTCATGTCTGACTCTTTGTGACCCCATGGACTGTAGCCTTCCAGGCTTCTCTGTCCATGAGGATTTCCCAGGCAAGAACACTGGAGTGGGTTGCCATGCCCTCCTCCAGGGGATCTTCCCAACTCAGGGATCGAACTCAGGTCTCCCACATTGCAACTGGATTCTTTACCTATTGAGCCATGTTTCATAGCTTTTCTTGCCTCTGAGAGTAAAGACTTAAAAAAAAATCTTTTTGTGTATTTATTTGCTATTTCTATATTGTTTCTTGGTGAAATATTATTTCAAAACCTCAACTGCCACCTTTTATTTATTTTTTTAGTATTTTTAATAATCAGTTTATTTTAACTGGAGAATAATTACTTTACAATATTGTGATGGTTTTTGCCATACATCAGTGAGAGTCGGCCACAGGTATACACGTGTCCCTCCCCATCCTGAATCCCCCTCCCACCTTATCCCTCTGGGTTGGCCTAGAGCACTGTCTTTGGGTACATCGAACTTACACTGGTCATCTATTTTACATATGGTAATGTACATGTTTTGATGCTATTCTCTCAAATCATCTCACCCTCGCCCTCTCTCACTGAGTCCAAAAGTCTGTTCCTTACATCTGTGTCTCCTTTGCTGCCCTGCATGTAGGGTTGTTGGTACCATCTGTCTAAATTCCAGTAAGTCTGCCTCTCCCAGTAAGTCTAAATTCCATATATATGTTAATATACAGTATTTGTTTTTCTCTTTCTGACTTAGTTCACTCTGTATAATAGGCTCCAGGTTCATCCACCTCTTTAGAACTGACTCAAATGCACTCCTTTTTATAGCTGAGTAATATTCCATTGCGTATGTGTACCACAACTTCCTTATCCATTCATCTGCCAATGGACACTGGGGCTTCCCTTTTTCTTTGGGGTTGAGCTCCTTCAGATGCAGAATGGCATCTCCCTGAGTTCTTTCTGGGCCTTCCCTGGTAGCTCATCTGGTAAAGAATCCATCTGCAATGCAGGAAACCTCAGTTTGATTTCTGGGTCGAGAATATCCACTGGAGAAGGGATAGGCTACCCACTCCAGTATTCTTGGGCTTCCTGTGGTTCAGCTGGTAAAGAATCTGCCTGCAATGTGGAAAACCTGGGTTCGATCCTTGGGTTGGAAGATCCCCTGGAGAAGGGAAAGTCTATCCTCTCTGGTATTCTGGCCTAGAGAATTCCATGGACGTACAGTCCATGGGGTTGCAAAGAGGCAGACACGACTGAGCAACTTTCACTTTGAGTTCTTTTTGAGGACTCCAGGAACAGCTGTGACAGCTAAACAAGAGCATAGAGAAACCGACAACACTGACACAGGTGGTGTGGTGACCACGGGTGCTGCATGAACGCCTCTTTATATGGCCATCATCTCATCTGCCTCTCCCAGTAAATCTGCAAGTGGCTACTCTGACGAGCCCCACTCTACAGACAAAGCAATGGGCCTGGTAGTGCCTGACTCCTTGAGTCTCTGTCTGTAGGGACCTGGGATAGTCAAGGTTCCTGACTCCCAGGCTCTGGGTTCTCTTCCTATTGATAGGAAGTTCAAAGGGCTGGGCTTGGGATCCTTGTTTTCTGTCCTCATGCTTTTACAAGTTCCTATTGTTTTAGGTTCTGCTAATCAAGCCAGGGGAGAAGGCAACGGCACCCTACTCCAGTACTCTTGCCTGGCAAATCCCATGGACGGAGGAGCCTGGTAGGCTGCAGTCCATGGGGTCGCCAAGAGTTGGACACGACTGAAGTGACTTAGCAGCAGCAGCAGCAATCAAGCCAGGACTAAACCAAGTCAGGTGAAGAGAACTCATAAAAGGATGGCCTGATGGTATTTACTCAGAGCTATAGAACATGGGAAGAGTTTACTCATTGGAAAAGACCCTGATGCTGGGAGGGATTGGGGGCAAGGAGGAGAAGGGGACGACAGAGGATGAGATGGCTGGATGGCATCACGGACTCAATGGACGTGAGTCTGAGTGAACTTCGGGAGTTGGTGATGGACAGGGAGCCCTGGCGTGCTGCAATTCATGGGGTCGCAAAGAGTCGGACACGACTGAGCGACTGAATTGAACTGATAGGACAAAATATACTTAAATAAATTAAAAAATAAAATAGTAAAATTTTTTTAAAGTATAGATTTATTGTGGTGTACTGATACACAAAATACACATTTAAGATAGACATTTGAATGACTTTGGACATGTACCCACACCCATAATACATCAACCACAATCAAGATAATAAATATACGCATCACCTTCAAAAGACTCCTTGTGTCCATTGGCTTTGTGTGGTCTGTGTGTATGTTAAGAACAGTTAACATAAGACAACCTCTCAACAAGCTTTAAATTACCAGCACCCACTGTATCTTGTACCTTTCCCTATAGACTCTGGGTGGTACAGCAGGTTTCAGGACTCATTCATTGCATCTAGCTGTGACTTTATATCCACTGAACAACTCTCCATCCCACCACCCACCTGCCCCTCACAACCATCAATCTATCTTCATCTCAAGGAAATAAACAAATAAATAAAAAATTAAATTTAAAAAAGATTTTAAACTGAGGGTACCTTGTAAAGCCTCGTCATTGTATGCTTCCCTGGCAGTACCTTCTGACCAGGAAGGATGTGGGAGAGGCCATAGGATCAGTTCAACTGTTGGAAGGAGGTAAACACACAAACTTTTTCCTTGCAGTTCCTAAGGTAGGGTTAGAGGTTCCTATGGTGGAGTTTTTGCTCCATCGCTCCTGTTTTTAACTACCATAAAAATGGCTCATATACGGGGTCATAACATTCCAAACAATTCTAAAAAGGGTAAAGAAAATGTGCAAGTTCTCCACATCTCCACGCCTACCCCTAGGCCTACTCTCCGGAGTCAACATTTGAAATCACAGTCAGGTTTTGTGCTTCCAGTGGTTACATTTAGAATTCAAAAATATGCTTATACTTCTCTTTCTCAATGTTATCTACTTTAAACATTACTTAAAGAGCCCCTCACTTTAAATAATGTGGATATTGAATACTGAGGAATTTAATTTGATAACATATCACCTCATTTTCCCCCTTCCCAATTTTTACTTACATTTTTGTTTTTAGTCTATGGGTAATCTTTAACACCTGAAACAATTTACTTAAATCTGTATTTCTTGGTCTGTCACCTTTTATGGTATCCTTTTCACAATATCTCCCACTGATACTTAAGTCACTTAAAATTCATTTCAATGGGATTTTCCTGTCAATCACTGGGCTCAGTCCATCTGGGACCAGAGGTGTAAGGGCGTTTTGAAAGTAATCTTTAGATAATAACTGACTCGGAAAGCCCACTGGTACATCTGTTTTCTGTCCCTAAACCTGATCCTACCATGTGAGCATGTGGCCCTACTAACCAGTAGAAAGAGAGAGAAATCATACTTTGTATCTTCAGAGATGGATCCTTGAGGGTGATATGAGCACAGAGGGGCTGTTATATATTCTTTTTAAATCTTTTTGTGTACTTTAGTATTTTATCGCATGTTGCCTGTGGGGGTTAATTTTGGGTGTCAACTTGACTGGATCATGGGATCGGAGGGTGGTGGAGAATCTGATATCCAGTCAAACAATATTCTGGGTGGTTTTGTGAGGGTATATCTGCGTGGGTTTAACAATTAAACCAATAGACTGAGTAAAGCAGATTGCCCTCTGTTGAGAGTTTAGGTAAGTGTCTCCATAAAACTGCTGCCTCAACATTCTTGGCCAAGTGGCCTGTGGAGGCCTTGAACTAACACTAGCCCCTCAGGCAAGCACACGACCTAGAGAACAGCCCACCAAGTCAGAAGTAAATGTGAATTCCTGATATGACTCAACAGCCCTGTGATTAACAGTCCCTCTCAACCCACCCCTACCCAGCACCTTCCTTTTGTGTGCCCCCCTTAGATAAGACCCCCATGCAGCTTACCAAGACCCTGCTCTTGTTGGTTTAAGGTGACCAGTCAAGCATTAGCCTGGGGGCCCCAAAGCACTGCACCCAAGGACTCTAATATAGGCATGGGCACCAAGTTCCACCACTCTCTGCTTGCACCTGCCTTGACCTCCCCTCCAGGTGTGCCCTGTGCTTCCTCCTGGACCTGTGAGTAATGAACTTCCCTATTTCAATTTCTCTTGTGGTCTTTTATTGAACCAGGGCTAACCATCCTGCCCCCAGTGCTTCATTTAACAAATGTGAATTTGATAAAGTCCTAACACCTCCCTAGAGGCTTCCCAGGTGGCTCAGTGGCAAAGAATCTGCTGTCAATGATGGAGATGTGGGTTTGATCTCTGGGTTGGGAAGATCCCCTGAGTAGGAAATGGCAACCCTCTCTAGTATTCTTGCCTGGAAAAATCCCATGAACAGAAAAGCCTGGTGGGCTATAGCCCCTGGGGCCTGAAAGAGTCAGACATGGACTGAGCCCCTGAGCGTGCAGGCATACACCACCTCCCTAATCTGGTGGCCCTCACCCAATCAGCTGAAAGCCTGAACAAATCCAAAATGGTGACCCATCCCTGAGTATGAGGAGTTCTTCTTACTTGACTGCCTTCAAGTTAAGTCTTCCCTCACCCCCTGCTTTCAGACTCACACTCAAATATAAGGTTTTCCTGGGCCTGAGGCCTGCTGGCCTTTTGGCTGGAACCCTATCACTGGCTCCTCCTAGATCTCCAACTTGCCAAATGCAGATTTTGAAACTTGGTGTCTATAATGGCGTGAGTCAGTTTCCTAATGATAATTCTCTCTCCCATATATATATATATATATATATATATAGGTTCTGTTCTATTTCTTTGACTAATACATTGTCCTCTTCCTTAAAAAAGAAATACAGACTGGAAAAGTGAAAGTGCTGGTACTGATCACAAGAAATGTACACCTAACATACAGTAACTGAAATTAAAAAGTGAAAATCACTGAGCGTGCTGAGAGCAGCAAGTCTTTACCCAGTTAATGTAAATAAGTCCAGTGGATATTCCATTATGAAGGGGGAAATACAAATAATTGAATAGGATTGGAATGCTAGACATATAACATTGAAGATGTGCATAACAATCCAAAATTCCATCAAGAACAATGGATAAATAAATTAATGATATCCGTTCCGTTCAGTCGCTCAGTCGTGTCCGACTCTTTGCGACCCCATGAATCGCAGCACGCCAGGCTTCCCTGTCCATCACCAACTCCCGGAGTTCACTCAGACTCACGTCCATTGAGTCCGTGATGCCATCCAGCCATCTCATGCTCGGTCGTCCCCTTCTCCTCCTGCCCCCAATCCCTCCCAGATCAGGGTCTTTTCCAATGAGTCAACTCTTCGCATAAGGTGCCCAAAGTACTGGAGCTTCAGTTTTAGCATCATTCCTTCCAAAGAAATCCCAGGGTTGATCTCCTTCAGAATGGACTGGTTGGATCTCCTTGCAGTCCAAGGGACTCTCAAGAGTCTTCTCCAACACCACAGTTCAAAAGCATCAATTCTT